>CH002002.1:551689-577078 GCA_000149265.1 Ciona savignyi
TTGTGTTGTGAGTATATTTGACATATATACACATATTCCATATAATTTGCGTTTTTTTCTTCTTTTTTTAAATGACGGAGGGGGGATATGTTTAGTTTATAAACGATAAAGAGACAATTTACGGATTGAGTGGTACAAAAACGCTTAGAAAATGAATGCCAGTATAGTGAACTGACTGTATATATTATCAAATATTTGAAGTGTATCTTTAGACTTGTTACTTCGTTAATGCGTTTCAGTCATCGCATTTATTAACGGAACGTAATTGAAATTAGAACTGGGTACGCGCCTATTAAATCTAGAACCAGTATATCTATCATAATATAAGCCAATATGACCAAGGTACTTTAAAAACAATTTGTATTATATGGAACATAGCAAAGACTGTATGACCAGACCAGGTACATTAATATTAAATAATAAGATAATATTCAATATGTGCAGCAGTCCGTGAAATGCGTAGTGTAATATAAAAGTCATTGCGAAATACTTAGTGTAATATAAAAGTCATTGTGAAATACTTGGTGTAATATAAAAGTCATTGTGAAATACTTAGTTTAATATAAAAGTCATTGTAAAATACTTAGTGTAATATAAAAGTCATTGTGAAATACTTAGTGTAATATAAAAGTCATTGTGCAAAACTAAGTGTAATATAAAAGTCATTGCGAAATACTTAGTGTAATATAAAAGTCATTGTGAAATATTTAGTGTAATATAAAAGTCATTGTGAAATACTTAGTGTAATTTAAAAGTCATTTTTTAGGTTAGCTCGTGGAGGTCCTGGGGTCCATGTAGTCGGACATGTGGCTCTGGGGGACGAAAAAGCAGAAACAGAATAATTACCAGACAACCAAAGAATGGTGGCAGAGGCTGCCCGTCGCTTTATCACACAGTTGGTTGTTTTAATCGAAAGTGTCCCGTTGACTGCAAGTGGTCAGCTTGGGGATCATGGTCTGAATGTGATTCTTGCTCAACAGGAAGGGTAATTAATTACATATGATAAATACTTATTATAAAACAATATGCCATTTTGTACAGTACAATACAGAATTGAATACGGTAAATACTCCAATAGAAGACTGGAAAAAAATCTTACTGACACACATTCGCATCTGCCCACTATAACCCAAAAAATAGTCTTTTGACAGATTTATTCTATCCTATATAAAGATGCAAAAGCCTGTGTATATGTGGAATTCACTGAATATGTTTTAAGAAATACAAATTCGATGAAAAAATAACCTACAGATGATATAGTTTTACTTTCCTGAAAGCGCGTTTGTTTTTTCTTGTTTATTTTTTTCGGCATTAACCTCAATCATTGTTTTACTTAGTCTACTTTTAGAGCCGCTTTAGAAATGTCTCAGAAGCGGCAATGTTTGGTGGCCAGTTGTGCAGTGGAAGCGACTTCGAAGTCAGCAGGTCATGTCCAACATCAAATGTATGTCCAGTTGGTTGTCCAATCGGCTACTTTAACTGTTCGGACGGTGGGTTTAAAATTTAAATAATCTCATTTTGTACAGTTATGTTCGTTTGTAAAAAGTCAAGTTTATAACTTAAATCAAATAAAAGAGATTAAATATCCTGTCCATATATTGCTAATTAAGCAGTTAATTAATGTGCTAGCATAATATCAATATATGAGAACGTGCACCTTAGTCATATATTTGAACATATTTCAGTGTACGGAACATGTTACTTAACAATATTCACTAACAGGTCTCACATGCATAAGATCCAGTTTAAGATGCAATGGCGACGACGATTGCACTGATAATTCAGATGAACACTGTGAAGAGAAAACGTCTCCATGTGGGAGTAAAACTCTCTCCGTGATCCCGAATATTTACTTGGCTGGCGCAGGGTACTTTCCAGTTCCATTATAATTGTTGCAAGGACTGTCGATTTACCACATACCATGTTTAATTAAAGTTATAAATTCTTTTATTTAAAACCCCCCGAAAACGTGGATTGCACGCTGTAGAGGTACTCGTGGAGAGTGTCTGCCAGCATCCATCTAGTAGGGATACTAACCCGAGTAAATTAATTTCCACATTGCACGTAGAGATTTCGGTCTAAGACTACTAACTCGCGCTAAGCGCACAATTTGGCTTTTTTGGCTTACCACAAAAAAATTTAAAAAAATAATTCTTTTTTTCTTAAACTTTACGTATGGACAAATCACCTGGAATAAACATACTTATTCCTGTGTCTTGACCGTAAACTGACATCGAAAACGTATGACTTTCTTATATATTATAGGTTTGACATTACTGATGGAACGACAGCAGGGCAGATATTGGATAACCATCGATATAACGGTAGATGTGGCACTGTTTACAGTGGGGATCACTTTAAGACATTTCGGAAACCTGCAAACATACAGTACTATCGATTCCAGGTAAAGTTAATAGGGCTTTGCATGTCCTCGTCGCCAAAGACTTATTTCCCTGATGTTGTTCAAGCTTATCATTCATCTAACGCATGCATCTTCGGGGCAATATTTGTGATGGTCTTTCGGCCGAATTTGCTAAAATTGTTAAAGCCCTAAGCAACTTCAACAAGTTCTTTCCACTTTTTAATAAAAATTAACCTGGTATTTACCGGATAGTTTATCGTTATAGGTCCGGGTAGACTCAAGATTTACGGTCAACTCATACGAAAGTGCTAAAGAATACGTCGACAAACAAAAAAGGGAGACGGAGAAAAAGATTAGCGTATCGGCATCATATGGCAGTAAGAAAAAATATGACCAATTAATTGTATTTACTTATACTCTTATTAACTACAATTAATTAATGTTTATGTTTAATTTCCGTATATGACCGATAAGAGTAACCTTATACAACATATCCAGAGAGTCTCTAGCTGGTCTATCATTAATGTTCTTCACTTATGCTATTTTTACCAGCATGACAGCTTGCCACTACAACACTACTTAGGGTTACAGTAATCAAAAAACAAATCGTTAATTACTACACTGACCTCGTCTACGGTCGTGTGACCGAATGGTTAGCGCGACCGATACATATAACGACTGATATACAGTATGCTAATAAGTGACGTCCCCCTCTTGGGTTGCAAACTTGTGTCAGTTAAATAAAATAAACTGATTTGGTTCCAAAACGATCTTGGTAAATATCATAGCATTGACTCCAAACTTCTTCGCCTGTGAGGAAAACTAAGTCTTCTTGCTAAAAAATTCAGTGATTTTTCCTAAAATGTTTTAAAAAAAGGATTTAGTTCTGAATATGATGTTACGTTAAAGAATATTTGTTTAATGAAATTTTACCTGTTTTATTCAATTTAATATCTACCGTGTATTCTTGAGCGATAATGACTAATGATCTTGTAGACTAATGCTGGAGCGACTTATATGTCATTGCCCCAGCCCCACAAATTCATATGGATCCATTAATAATTAAGGTTAGTTACCATTTAATAAAAAATGGAATAGTACCGGTAACAGATTATGCGCACGGATTATTCGGACAATTGGCGGTGTTTTAACGACCGTCCTTGTCCCACCCACTAAATCAACAAATAATTACATTTTATGGGATACTTCTCATATTGTAACGAACTGAAGAGAAAACGTTTCATAAAAAAATCAATCGTTTCGTTTTTGTAGTTCCACTGTTCGCAAAAATGTCCATAAAGTCAAGTTTTTCGAACAACAAAGTCACCAGACAAGTTATCAAGGAGTCGTCTAACAAATATGCGAAATATTTCAAAGTTACGAGCACAGTTAAACTGGCTCAATTTAGGTTTGTATTTTTTAATCATTTTCGTATATACTTCATAAGATAATATAATACTCTATATAGTCTTTAGCGCCAATGTACCACTACAGCCTTATAGGCGTATCGCATATGTAGGATAGGATAGGATATTCATGTTTATCCCCATGCATGGGGAAACCAAGGGGTTTAACACACGGGCAATCGTCAGATCACCTCGCGCCCACCGTCAGGTTACCGGAGCTGTTGAAGCGTGTTGCATATGATAGACACGTTCCTTCAATTTGGCAGAACCCACTAATCAGCTGGGTTCATGTAATGTCCGTAAAGTGCCTTGCCCAAGGAGACAACCGACTAGCTAGCGACCAGTTTCGCACCTGCAACCTTTCGATTGAAAGTCGACGCACATAACCGCCAGACTAACCGGCCGGACAGACCAAAACGATATCCTCACACTTTGGTACAAAATTATGTGTATTTCGTATAAAGACTTGAACAACCCTACGGTACACCAGCACGACCCCACTAACTAGGCCTTCGATTATAATGGTGTAAACCTTTAAAGCCATATTCTGTAATTAAACTTCCTGGTCGTATGATGAATGAACAACATATAAATGTAACTTGATCTTCAATATTATGTTGGTATGTTAATCTGTAGTTTCAAATTATTTTGCAGCATTGTGACCGGCAATACTTTTCTAACGCACAACTTTCGACGTCGCCTTCATGAGCTACCGGACCATTACGATTATCAGAAATACCTTAGAGTCATTTTCGATTATGGGACGCATTTCTATTCTTCGGGTATCTTAGGAGGGAAATACGAATACATCTACCGATACTCTAAAACCGATCTTCAAAGATCAAGTAAGTCTATCAATTGGGTAGGATACTTATTTTTATACGCTAAATTGGATAGGGTAGGACAGTATATTCAATATTCATGTTTATCCCCGTGAATGGGAAAACGAAGGGGGTTAACACACGAGCAATCGTCAGATCACCTCGCGCCCATCGTCGGGTTACCAGAACTATTGTAGTGTATTGTGTATGATAGACAGCACGTTCCCTTAATTTAGCAGAACTCTTTAATCCAATGGGTCCAGGCAATTGTTTGTTGGACCGCATCAACAGTCGGTTTGACAAAGGTAAAAATACAAATTAGCGTGAAATAAATGTGCAATTTAAATTCAATTTATATTTTCCCATCTAGTTTGCTTGTCAGTGTGGATTAAATCATAGCAGAAATTTGGTTAGTTTGGTCCATTGTGTAGGCTGCTGTGTAAGCTTAAAAAAGGAACCACTGCCGTATACTACAGTGGCGATATATGTTAATATAATTCTTTTTTTTTAACAGCCTAAATATATTTAATTCCTGACAATTACTAACATTTGTTGGCTTTGCTTGACTATAATGTGTAATCTCATAATGTAGGGCTGAGCGAATCGGATCAGAAAACATGCATATCGTTGGAAGCTTCGGCCAAGTTTTTTGGAGCCAAGACATCTACAAGCAACACCCATTGTTCATCAAATGCTTTATCAAAGTACAACCGAAGTAAGTTTGTTTTTAGCACAATATACCGATTCGTATATCAGCTTTATGAAAACTTAGCCTAACTGAACCTGTCGCCTTTAAGACTTCTGCCTAAATATGCTCCCTATACTTTATTGTTATTCATACCTAAATTTATTGCTATCCCACCAGACAGCTTTACAAAGGCTGCCAAGGAAGAGATATCGATGGTATCCGGTGGCGATTCGAGTACAGCAGCGCAGCTCTCATTTAACCGGGAGCCTAACCAACGTGTTTACCAAGCCTGGGTTGAAACAGTGAAGCGTAACCCATCTATTATTGAATACGAGGTAGTGAACACTGTTTGCTGGTAGTATAAAACGTCAAAGAAATATTAGGTAGGATGGGATAGGCGTGTTTATCCCCGTGAATAGAAAAAAGCAAGGGGCGTTAATACAAGGCAATCGTCAGATTACCTCGCGCCACCGTCGGGTTACCAGAGCCATTACAGTGTGTTTTGTATGAATTATACGTTTTTTTTATTTGAAGAACCCATTAATCCGCTGGGTTCAGGCAATGTCCGTTAAGTGCAATGCTCAAAGACACAACCGACTTAATACCAACCAGTTTCAAATCAAAAACCCTTTGGCTGAAATGCGGCACACTAAACCACCAGACTAATCTGTCGGACAAAGGTACAGATGGTATAGCACAATCGACCCCGATGCCAAACGTATTCCTGTGTGTGTGTATCGTTTGATAATCTTATATCTGATATTAAACCACTATGCCATATTGGAATTGCACTGCACTCACTAAAGCATTAAGTGCTCAACCCAATAACCAATTTTGTATCATTACAGCTCACCCCTATAAGTGATGTGATAACCGACCGCGCAAAGAAATCGAACATGGAACGTGCGTTGTTTCACTACATGGCAAAATATGACGACGCAGTTTGTAAAAGAAAGTGCGACAACGGTGAAACTGCAGTTGTAACCGACGCCGGCGAATCTTGCACATGTCTTTGAAAATCGCTTTTCCATGGTGTAGATTGTCACAGCAAATAATTAATAAATATTAATGTAGTAGGCTAATACAGGTATAGGTTTTTGTGAAAGAGAAAAAATATAATCCCTTCTAGACCAATATAATTGAGCGTGCAATTTGGATGTACAATTATCCCAACCATAGATATGATTGTATAGATTATGCATGATGTAAATACGTTCACGTTTTGTAATTTCAATATCGCATCATAATTTTAGTAAATAAATAAGTAGTATGGGAGTTTGTTGAAATTTTTAAAATACAAAAAATCCAGAGCAAAGTTTTCAAGGAAATCTGGTTAGAAATACGCACGCAAGGCCACCAAAGTCATTACAAATACAGTTGCACCGGAAATCACAAAGCCTGGCTCTATGTAAGATTATGGCGAATGTCACTAGTCCAAAGTGCAAATACTTTATTAGGTATCAAAATAGTCCGAAGTTATATTGGCAATCGTTGCACAGTTACCTTGTTTGATAACGCTACACAACATAGCTTTTTACATTTATTTATCATTGGGTTTTTCCCAAAGTACACGTAGCAAGCAATAAACTTACTAAGATTTACGTTTTAATGAACAGTTATCGCCTTGCACGTTTGCTACCTGGTAAATCCTCACGGACTACCCGTATCCTTAGCACACAATCTTGAAGTGGCTCAGTCAACAACCGAAGGCTAAATACAAACAAACCTTACGTGATCTTAGATATCAAATTCATAACCAAGGTAATGTGTTTCAGGAGGGTGCCTCTAAATACTACAGGACCGCTTGGACCGCTTGGATCGCTTGGATCGCTTGGATCGCTTGGATCGCTTGGATCGCTTGGATTACTTAGATTGCTATGGAAAGTAATTCTAACCCTGTCCCAAACACTAATCTCAACCCCAGAACTAACTTTAACCCCAACCCTAACATTAATATCCTGGCTTTTGTAATTACGAAGTATAGTAAGCGGTCCAAGCGATTTAAGCGCTCACTGCGATCCAAGCAGTCCTGCAGTATTTAGAGGTACCGGTTTCAGGATCCTTAGTTGTAGGTCTCTGCGATCTTTTATAAATGTATATGTAAAATCGGAAGTTTAGGATTGCAAATTAATAAAAATAGTTTAACGAGTTTAAGCCATGACGAAGCTATATATCGTCGGTTTACTATGTATTTTTGCTGTGTTTTGCTTGTTTGACACAAACAAAGCTTCACGAAGAAGACGTGCACCACCGCCGGCACGACCACCTAAAATTAATTGTGCTGTAAGTATCTTTCAGCAGAATATTTTGATAGGTTATTGCTTCCCCTTTAACGAAATCGCTTCAGGTTTGAAACTGATTCCAAGGTAACCGATTTTCCCTTTGAGGCAATTCGCGGATTTTCTGGAATCGAGATGATTAACGGCCTTTTTAGAAGCTGAAAGAACGCCTCAATGATATATAGAACACACTGCAACAGCTTTGGTAACCCGACGGCGTGGGCTTACAGTAATCTGACGATAGCCAGTGTGGAAACGCCCATTACTTATTTGCAACTTAACATGACGATTCCCTATTCGATACCCCCTGTCAAATATATTAAATATTTTTTTGAATTGGCCTTTTTACCTGCCTAAGTTCTGTATCGTGAAACATTTTACAACATACTATATAACCGCACACAGCATATTGCAATAGCTCCGGTAACCCGGTGGTGGGCGAGGTGATCTGACGATTGCCCGTGTGTTAACCCCCTTGTTTTTTTCAGTCACGGATATAAACATGAATAAATGAATAAAAAATAAATGAATCGCTATAAAAATATGCCAGGTTTCACAATGGACCTCATGGGGAAGTTGTAGTCGCAGTTGTGGCACTGGGGGATCACACAGCAGAACTAGACGTGTAACAACGCATCCAAGTCATGGGGGGAGAGCATGTCCATCTCTGTCTCAAACCAAGCCGTGTTTCATGCAAAACTGCCCCATCGATTGTAGTTGGACTAGTTGGGGAGCTTGGTCGCCCTGTGATGCGTGCTCAGCTGAAAGGGTAACACAAATGATAACTGTGAAACAACATAGTGATTTTTTTAATCCTCGTTTTCAGTGTTAGTTAGAATTTTTTCTAGGTCAAAATTTATCAACGGAAATGTATGTGTTTTCTTAAGACTAAACTCTACAAAATTTGCACCCAGAGTCGCTATAGAAATATTTCAATAGCGGAAATGTTTGGTGGGAAGCCGTGCTTGGGAAGTGATTTCGAAGTAAACAGAGAGTGTCCAAAACCAAAGATCTGCCCGGTTACATGTCCAAGTGGTTATTTCAATTGTTCAGACGGTTGGTTTTTAACCACTTTTATTTATTCTTTTGTAAAGAAGAAAACACTTAATGGTCGAGTATGAGATTTATGCATGCATATACATCATTAAAACAGATATACATTCATGTGTCATATTGTGACTAAAAAGAAAAATTTAGATTAAAAATTTAAAAATTAATGTCTAAGCATAAAGGAATCAAAATAATTTGTGTTCCCAAAAATACATATAAAAACAAAAAAAACTTTCACAGTTCGATTAAACAAAAAAACGAACTTGTTTTATTAAATATGATCAATTTTGAAGAAAAATTGCAATATGTCGATAAAGAGTTAAAGCTAATAAAGAGATGAAAATACATTTCTTTAACTCTAGATTGTATCTTGGGCTTCCGTCACATAATAAAACCATTTTTTAGAATTCATTTAGGACCTGATTAACATGAACCTTATAAATAAGCCCCATACCAGGCTATAGTTAATTAAAATGATTGTTATTAATAACACAAATTAAAGGCTTAACACATATTTGGCTACTTTTACTAATAAAACATTTTCCAGACGTGTGTTTTATTGATATTCCTCATTACTTTTTTCATGGGGAATATTTAGAAAGAAATACAAGTTGACAAACCAACATTTCAATACATTCAGTGTTATTTGTTGTTGACACCGCCAGGACTCACATGCATTAGGTACGGTCTGAGATGCAACGGCGACGACGATTGCACTGATAATTCAGACGAACGTTGTAAAGAGACGATTTATCCGTGTGGGAATAAAACATTTTCCGCTATCCCGAATATTGATTTGGCTGGCGCAGGGTAAGTGAATTTTTTTTAATTGACCTACAGGCTTAATTTTTACCACAAATATTTTTCTGTGTTTAATAATTACCGTCTATTGAGTTTCTAGCTCATATTATTAAGCTGAATGTTGGGCAACTAACCGGATGCAAATCCTGAATACTTTCGAATTTTTAATGTTTTTAATGTACCACTTTAAATATTTAAATGACGTTTTATATATAAAAAATTACAATAAAACCACGGTAGAAACAAAGTTATGCTCTTCCTAAACTATCATGTCGATAACCTATTTTTCGGCCGCATTATATGCTACAGACGCTTAACAATACTGCACCTCAGTTGCAAATCAGATTAAGAATACAGTTGATTGGTCCATTTGATGGAAATACTTTTACCAGTGGGTAGGGAAAATCATCAATTCATTTTATGTACTAAACACGTCTGGGTGGCTATGCTCCTAAGTTTTCTCCGTGCCGTATCAGTGACTAAGTAGAAAATGCTTGTACCTTTTTAACCCTTTATTAGGTTACTGAAAACGTTCAGTCTATATCGGATAACAATTTGAAACGAGTAACGAGATGAAACCAGGTGATACAAGATGAAATAATTTTTTTTTTAAATCCGGCTTGGCACGAATCAACTTTACTTAAAGTATCAAAAATATGCTGATCAAAAAATGTCTGGTATACAAGGATGTTCAATAAATTGATAAATGTTTTCTTCAATTAAAAAACCAGCAAAAGTACGGCAATCATATTGGATGAAAAACACAATTCTAGAATTCACAACAATGTATTATTTGCAAATTGCTAAAGCGGAACCGAAATATAATAAATTTAAACTGGGGACTAATTTACTGCGTTTGGTGGTAACATTTCTCACATATACGTGCATTTTGCACAATAAGCACATTTATAATTATGTTGGAACTTGTACATAATAAATCAAGTTCTTTAACCTAGTTTACTGGATAAAACGAAATACGGTAAATTCAAATGTAATATTTGTTTTATACTGGATAATAGACATAGTTTTCCATTTAAAAACATCATATTGTACTGAATGTCAGCATTTTATAAATTGTATACGTATTAAAGGTTTGATATAACTACTGCTGTTTCAAATGGACAAATATTGGACAACCAACGGTACAATGGAAGATGTGAGAAAGTACTGAGTGGTGATCATTTGCAAACATTTCGGCAGCCAGCTAACATACAGTACTATAGATTTCAGGTGCTACATTATAAAAACTTCAATACCTTGATATATGGAGCCATTTCAATTCTAAGGAGACACATATTGATTTTCACTTTTTTAATTGATTGTTTTTTCGTTAATTGGTTTATAAATAACACGCTCAATAAGGATAATTATGTTTGTTTGATTTTAACTTAATGTGAGGTTCGTTGTTCTACAAATTATGTTCTAACTAAGTGATGTGGCATATATTGTTTGTTTTAAACGTTGTTGGTTTGGGGAAATGGCGATACGCAATAATCTGTAGGTAACTTAAAAACAGACACATTTAGGCAATGACCGCCGACAAGTAAATGTATTAGTGGATCCGTTTGGACCTTCAAAACCTATTCTTTAGGGATTTTATAATTTAACCACTTTCTTATTGTTTTAGGTAAGTGTTGATACGAGTTTTACCACCCGATCCTACGACAGTTCTAAAGATTACGTCGAAGAACAAAGACGTGAAACAGATACAAAGATAACCGCATCGGTTTCAGCTGGCTGTAAGTTATCGTTCTTTTTTCTCATAAATTACCCATTGCTTATTGTTTTTAAACAAACTAAACTATATTCAAACAAAGTTACGTTTTCAAGTTATTGTTGGTTATGTTTGAAAATTATCAATTATCGGGTTTACTAATAAATTTTAAAATAGTAATGTAAGTACTTTTTAATACTGAAATTGTTTTAGTTGTTGTTTCAATTAACTTGCGGAGGGTATAACAATTTCAGTCTTTTTTGGAGGCGTGTCCGTAAAGTCAAGTTATTCCAACAACAAGTACACCAAATATGTGATCAAAGAGTCGTCAAACGAAGATGCAAAATTCTTTAAAGTAACAAACACAGTTAAACTGGCCCAATTCAGGTTTGGATTTTATAGTTTTTATGTATTTTACCTATTCTGATGGTCAGTATAATTGCCGTAATAAGACTAAAGTATTGTCATGTTGTTATTTTATACTCATTAGTGTTTTTTCTGTAAAAAAACTTGTTTTTTAACCTGTTTTCTTTACAGTACTGTTAGAGGAAACAATGTTTTAACAAGCCACTTCAGACGTCGCCTTCATGAGCTACCAGACCACTACGATTATCAGAAATACCTAGAAGTTATTTCAGATTATGGGACTCATTTCTATTCGTCGGGTATCTTAGGGGGGAAATACGAATACATCTACCGATACTCTAAATCCGATCTTAAAAAATCAAGTAAGTGTTAGATCAGTAGTATACGGAAAAACAAAAAGGAGGGAAAGCGGAAAGTACGGAAAGTGGGATAGAGGAAAGGAGAGAATTAATTTTAAACATGGGGTTGGAGTTAGGGTTAGTTTTGGGGTTAAGATTAGTGTTTAAGGCAGGGTTAAAATTAGTTTTCGTAAATTTTAGTGAGCAGTTTTCCGTCCTTCCCGCTTTCTCTTCTTTTAGTGTTGCCTGTGGCATAGTGCGCATGTGTTTAAATAGATATAATATGGATTCACCTTATCTGATTCCAACAATTTGATGTTACTAATAATGGAAATGTCCTACCGATTAGTTTGGTGAGTTGATGCGTCGCCTTTTATCCAAAGGGTTACCGGTTCAAAACTGTTCGCTATTTAGTCGATTGTGTCCTTGGGCAAGGCACTTAGCAGATATTACCTAAATCCAGCGGATGGATGTACAAAGAAATTGAACGTCTCAAATATATACAACAGAGTTCTATAGTTTGATAACCCAACTGTGAGTGCGAGATATTCTGACGATTACCCTTTTGTTTCTTCCAGTTGCGTTTACCCATTCACTAACGCGATTTTAAATCTTACTTGAGTTCCCGCGAGAGCTTTTGACAACCGAAAAACAGAGACGCATGTACTTTCTTCAATATATTATTGATTCAGCTAATATCCAGTAACTTGTACACAAATAATATACGTTTGCACTGGATTGAAGCTTCATAGCAGTATTAACATGATACCTGTTTTAAAGAACTAAGCGAATCAGGCCAAAAGAAATGCTTGTCAGTAGAAGCTTCTGCTAAGTTCTTTAAGATTGGGACGTCCGCAGGCACCACAGTTTGTTCTTCGAACAGTTTGTCCAAACAAAATGGAAGTAAGTACTGAAAACTAATTAAACCATTTAACATATACGGATATTATGTTACTATTTCTACCGTGTTAAACTACAGTTTCTTCTTTATGTGTCCGACTGATTACCTTGGTAAGTTTGAAACGTATTACTTGACGTCTAAGTGCGGCCCTAAAACAATATTTAAATGTGCAATAAATTTCTTAATATACAACCATAACACACTATAGACAGCTTCACAAAGTCAGCCCAGGAAGAAATTTCAAAGATCGTCGGCGGAGAATCAAGCAGTGCAGCAAGATTGTCATTTAACCATCAAGTGGAGTCAAATGAAAAGGACTACAGTGCTTGGATTGAAACTGTAAAGAATAACCCGAGCATGATAGATTACCAGGTAGAATTCTATGACTTGGATAGGATATTCATGTTTATCCCCGTGAATGGGAAAACCAAGGGGGTTAACACACGGGCAATCGTCAGATCACCTCACGCCCATCGTCGGGTTACCGGAGCTATTGCAGTGTGTTGTATATGATATACACCTTTCTTTAATTAAGTAGAACCCATTAATCCGCTGGGTTCAGGCAATGTCCGTAAAGTGTCTTGCCCAAGGACACAACCGACTAGATAGCGACCAATTTCGCACCCGCAACCTTTCGATTTAAAGGCGACGCACTTAACCGCAAGACTAACCGGGTCCTTTAAACATTCATACGCTCATTATTATCCGATTTAAACCTTCCGATTTGACTTCGCCCACTGCACTTTTTTCAGACCAATAAAAATTATTTACTATTGCAGCTCACCCTTATAAGCGAGATGATACCAGATCCCGTGAAGAGACAAAACATGGACCGCGCTCTCTTTCACTACATGGCTAAATACGATACCGCTGTATGCATAGGAAAGTGCTACAACGGCGCAGATGTCTTTGTAACTGACGGTGGCGCATCTTGCACATGTCTGTGTAAAGCGTCATATACAGGTGTGGATTGTAACCACACGTCTATTAACTTGTAGTTTGCAAAAAACTGATAATCATTGTAATCCGATATGAAATGTATATATACCCAATTTTTTGAGATTACAGAACGCACAATGAAGATATTGAATATTTTGTTTTTCGTTATAGATGGTTGGTAATATAAACAGTATAAAATTAAGGAGAATTTTAAGCAGGGAAAATTAAATAAGAATTAACGCACAAATAGTCTGGTTTGAAATTCGTGCATGGTTTACGCGAATGTGATCAACGGAATTTAATATAACTGACCGCGATTGTGCAGTATAACAATAACTAAAAGATGTCACCTATGACAAGGAGTCCTACTTTTATAATTCTGGCGATTTTAAACAAAATGACCATAGGTGCCCCATATATATATATAAACGGTTTACAGATAAATGAAATGACCCCTAAAAACTGACCCTAATACAGTTTGAAAGGCAAGCAAAATTGCGCGGTGTGATGCGACATCACACTATTAATGAAGGTCGTATGCATGAGTGATTTTAAGAATGATGGGTTCTACCAAATGGACGTCTGAATCATACACAACACACTGCAATAGCTTCGGTAATCTGATGGTGGGCACGAGGTATAATTACCCGATTATTAACGCCCATGCTATTCACAAGGATAAGTATGGGATAAACAACATCATATCCTCCTACTTTAAGACCCCTTTATCCATACAAACTGTCACTTGAGGTTATAATACATATATATTCAATCGGGAAATTCAGCGCCAGAATTGACAATCTTGTTTTTATACAACTGCCGTTCAAAATTATTTCAAAATCAACGAAAATATTTAATTTTTCACTGTCAAATACGATGAGCAAAATATGTACGGAATGCTACAAGTATAAGATCTCGCTTTTAAAACAAGTTGTCGTCCGACATTAATCACACACAAAGCAATTTTAGGAGAAAACTACTAGGCCTTCATGTCTCTGAAAATTCAGATATTTTGACACATATACAACAGAAATCATCAAAACTTTAAAAAGACGGAAATAAAGTTTGCTGTCCCAACGGATTGATATTGCCAGTTTACGTGACCAGGTGGAAGTTGTATCAAGTCGCAGCCTTATGTCCTCCTGTGCAACAACTTGTCTTGTTGTTTTCAGGCGGCATTTCTCCGGTCAATTGAAAAGCTAGCTGAAATGTATAAATCATGAATTTATAAATTCGCACTCAGAGACAAATAAAATTCCTAATAAGAAATTGAAATATATAGAATAATTCATGTTATATCTGCTTTGTTTGATAAACACAGGAGAGTTGACACACGGCCATTCGTCAGATTACCTTCTGTGGAGCGCCGGTTTAACGGAGCTATTGTTTGTTGCATATTAACTTGATGTGACCATTTTCAAATTTAAACCCATTAAGGTGCTCAGTTTAGTCAATGTTTTTAGCGCAATGACTCAACCGACTAGCTAGCGGATGGTTTCAATACAAAAACCATTCGGGAGGGACGAAAAACAACACTCCAAACGATTGAACCAATTAGATGAATATATGGACCCGCAACCTAATGTATCCCAACCATCGCATACTATAACTCTATACTTATATAGAGGTGTGAATAAACAAGCAGTCAAGCACTTACTTCTTTCTGTTCATCTTCTTCGGCCTTTAACAACAACTTTGCAAGTTCGTCCAAGCATTCGTTGACATTTGTCCCCAGTTTCGCACTGGTTTCTATGTAGTTAGACTTTGTGGACTGTATAAATAAGAAACGTTATACATATGTAAAGGCAAACATGGGCTATTATCGCATCACGTTTAGTGGCAACATCACGTTTAATAAATGACTGTACTTAATATACTGACATCGCGTTACATTACACCATTGTTTCAACACAAAATTATCTAAAATTTGACAAAAATAATGTAACAGAATGTAGCAGTGTCACAAAGATAGATATATATCCGCGAAGTCAAAACAAAAATAACAAACTAGATTACGACACCAAACTAATGTTGTGCTGCTAAAAAATTATATTAAAACACTAAAGAAATGTACCGCTGCCAATTTTTTGCCTTGCTCGGTAGAAACGCACTTTTTCCCGTATCTTGCACTTGTTTCTCTCATGTCAAATTTGTTTCCGCATAGCACAGTAGGCAATGGCCGCCCTGCTCCTTCCTATATGAATCGGTTAATTAGAGGTGGGATTAAATTGGAGGGTGGCGCTCTATTTTTAATTCTTCCCCTATATTGGAATTCTATTAGAGGTGGTGCTTAAATAAAGGTTTCATGGTATAAACCAATTCTATACAAAAACGGTATTGGTGACGAGCCCACCAGGAATTCGAAACCTACCCTTGTTAGAATGGAAATTAAACGGCGGTGTTGATGCGGCCGATTAATATACCGAATTCCATAAATAATGGTCTGGTTGATTAGTCCATAGGCATAAATAATAGTTTCAAAATCTGCCCGGTTCAAAATAAAAGAAAATAGATACGGCCTAGTTGGGATGGGCTATTTTTTATTTATCCATGTGAATAGAAAAACGAAGAAGATATATTACACTGGAAATAGATTACCTCGCGCCGTGCTTGAAATGTGCCTTCAACTTTAATAGGACCCATTTATTTAACTGGGTCTAAACAATATTTACTAAGTGCCTTTCCAAAGGACTACTAAAACACGGGTGCCTTTAAATACTACAGTAGCGCTTGGATCACTTAGATTGATATGGAAAGTAATTCTAACCCTGTCCTAAACACTAATCTCAACCCCAGAACTAACTTTAACCACAACCCTAAAAATATTATCATGGCTTTTGTAATTACGAAGTATAGTAAGCGATCCAAGCGATCCAAGCGCTCCAAGCGATTCAAGCGCTCCATGCAATCCAAGCGGTCCAAGCGATCCTGTAGTATTTAAAGGTACCGACATACCACCCTGCTACTTAAAAACACTACTTACAGCGACAGCAGACATCCAGTCTCTCACATTGATAAACGAGTTTTCGTAGGTACAATCAAACAGGAGCAGCACGCCATCTGCTCTCCTATATATAAAGAGTGGACATTATCTTTACATAAGTAATAAATTCGATTGCCTATGCTATTTATTTATTAAAATAAAATCTAGTACAAATCCTAGCAACTGTAATTCCCAACAACTCACTTTTTTAAAAGTCAAAATTTTCGAGGTTTTCGGAGCATCCCCCCCCAAATGTCTAAATAAGCTCAAAACTAAATATATTTTAAATTATGGATTACAAATGTAATATTGACTAAAATACCCAAATGCATTCACGCGTAACAATAACGGTTGTTCCAAATAGAAGTCCGAACGAATTGTTGATTAATATACAGAACAGATAAAATGTATTTAGATGCTCTTTATGTTGAAGGTAGTTAAGTCTGTCAACGGATCTTATGCACAGATAATACGTGAAAAGAAAATTCTAAAACGCAACAATAAACTCTACAAATGTATTTCGAGAAGAGCTAGCGTGCCGTTTCAAGTACGTCACGTGCCTCATTTGGCGGGCTTATTGCGTGTTGGACATGACTGTGATAAAGGAGATAAAACCAAGCTCGGAAAAAAGAGAGAAAAAACTGAAGAGTGTCATTAACGTGTAAACCACTACTATTTTTAAAACCCCTGTTGAATGCACGAATAAACGCTATATTTTACTGCATGCAGAAACGACCTGGTTCCCTGGCTATACTTCATCGCCATTGGTGTATATCATACTAAGTGTATAACGTTTGCTTCTGAAAGCAATACCTAATGGTTTCCCGAGTTCCAATCCAAACGTACTATCCATGTTTTCTAAATAAACCGAATGGGTGACATGGTTAATAACCGGTGTCGAATAGTCGTAAAAACGGCAGTCGTGCTTATATTCTTTGGTCTCTCGATAATTTTCCTGACGCAATATACATAGAATTTGCCACAATCGTTTTAAACCATATTAGCTATAACACCGTCAAAAGATTTAACTCAATTGGCATTTTTTATATAAAAGCGTAAATGTGACTAACCACTAGCACTAGTGGAATTTAATAAATGGGCATTTCCCAGATTAAAGATAGGTTTGGAACATATGCATCTTTTTTTCGTAGGCTATTTAAATTCTATATTTTTTATCTCAGTTATTTTTTCACTTAATTTATACTCGTATTAAGATTGTATTTATAATTTGGTTGAGCCTATTCTATTTTTTGGGATTTCCCGGGGTACAATGGGTAATTTAAATTCTAGTTGTGTTTTTTTCTGATTTGCGTTATTCGTGTAGTAATTATTTAAATAATAATTTTTTTCCCAAAGATATCGAAGTAAAAAACAAAAATAAAGTAAAACCAAAATGTATTCCGAATTCCGAATGGAACCCATAATAATAAGAGCCGCATCAGAAAGATAAACGAGCCGCAGATTGCCGACCCTAGCTATAGTGAAATGCTATGTTTGTATTTAGGCGGTAGGCTACTGTGCATTGTAAAACTTGATATTTCTAAGCAAGGTTTTAGGCCAAAATGATACAAAAAGAATCTTAATATTGTTAATTAAGAATAAAACACAATAAATTTATAACAGAAAAACTTTTTAAAACTATTCTTCGATGACAAATTAAGTGGTCGTTTAATTTTAATAGGCTAGAAATAAATATGAATATCTATGCAACCTGAAATAAGATTTGGCGATGCTTCGAAAACGTTCCTGTCCAGCTGTGTCCCACACTTGTATGGTTATCGGTTGGTCTCCCACTGTTAAGGTCTTCGTATGTGAATCCACTCCTGAGAATGATTAATTTGTAGGCGGGTACAGGATAGGATAGGATATTCATGTTTATGTCCGTGAATGGGAAAACTAAGGGGGTTACCACACGGGCAATAGTCAGATCACCTCGCGCCCACCGTCGGGTTGCATTGCAGTGTGTTATATATAATTCACACGTTCCTTCAATTAAGTATAGAACCCATTAAGCCGCTGGGTTTAGGCAATGTCCGTAAAGTGTCTTGCTGAAGGACACAACAGTTGAGCTTGCGACCAGTTTCGAATCTGCAACCTTTCGGCTGAAAGTCGACGCACTTAACCACTAGACTAACCTGTCGGACGAAAATGGTAAAATGGTAAAGGCAGGCATGCGATGTTTTTGTTGTGCAAACGGAGGGCCAACAAAGTTGGACTGATAGCTACACGAATAAGCAAATTGTAAAACGAGCCTTATACGACATCCATATTTATTTATAACATTGAATTAAAAGCATGTTGAAGATAATCAAGCAATTTAAATACTGATTCATTATTGAATTTGGCCAAGCAATATAGGGTATTCATGTTTTATCCGTGTGAACGGAAAAACGTACGGGCGTTATCACACGGTTGATTGTCACATTACCCTTTTCATAGACAAGAGATGGTTATTTAACGGATAGCCTTCAGGTTAACTGTCGCCCGCATTTGGGTACGGGACTTAGTGCAGTTTAATGAACACGATTGAGACGTTCCTACAGTTTTAGTACAGCCCGTTGATCAACTTCAGACCATACCCGCTTAGTATCTTGCCCAATAACACAATCAAGCACCCACTGAAAAAATTCTAACCGTAAACCCCGACACACTAACCCATGGGTTAGATTGGTGCACCAATCTATTCAACTTATAACACGAAATAAATCACATAACACAAATTTATCATGTATAAGTCGAAATTGTTTTACCTAAAGTAGCGGTCATGCTAGATTTGAATTCATTCTTGCACATCCGCATAATCAAGCTGGTCTTGCCTACTCCCGAATCCCCGATCAATATTACTTTATAAACTCTGTTTATTCCATTTTCCTCCATTTCTTCAGCTGTGTATTACTAATCTCTTAAGTCCGTTCCCTAAAATAACGATAAATATGACATGCTTTCCAAAGAAATACAAAAACCAAATTAATCAATAGTAATTAGATTTTCACCGAATCAAATCCTGGTCATTTGTAAATCAAAAGCTATAATTTGTAAACACGACTGGCTTATGAAACAATGTTTTCCATCAAGCCCTTGGGAGGCACTCGATACTAGTAAGTGTTTGCGCTTTATCGTCAAAACGTTGCTTCAATTCTGCTATACTTTTTGAAAAGTCTACCCGGACATGGAGTATTGAATTGTTGCTAATCCAAACAAATCACACCGAGTTAAAACGCTAACTATTTAAGAGACACGAGCATAGCGATCGAGTGGGATGTCGTAAAGCGATGTTCGCGAAACTTCTACGGTAAAACGACCTACATTCGAGCCGAATCTTTAAAGTTTATGAGAGAGTTGTTAATATTGTTATTTATAATAAGCAACGCTAGGTCTGAGATTTAAACCAACATGGTACCTTTCTTTACACAGCCGAAATATCAAACAGAGAAATTGCATTGAAATATAATTTTTTTCTGTCTAAATTATCTAAATTAAATATAAACTACACGGACGTGCATATTCACGCAAGAAAAATAAAAAAAGCTACAAACACGTAAAATCAATACACACTAAAATGTAAATTAAACAATAAAAAAAACGAATAAAATACCGAAACATGTTGAAGGTAATATTTTGTTGACTCGGAAAAGTGCAGAATCTCAATATTTATTTTGCTTCTTATGCATTGCTCTTGCAACCTGTGTTATGTGTGTTGGCACTTGCAATGGTTTGCCTGCTAGACCTTTTTCTTGTGCGTCACATCGGAAATGAGCGTGAACGTGAATAATATCGCCGATATGACCAGCACTTTAATGCACAAAGTCTTAGAGTCCGCCGACTTCGGCGAGCCGACCAAATGTTTCGCGAACACCCCAGTGAGCGAAAAGATCTCGTGAGCGACGCAAACGAATATAAAAGTTGTGATGAGGAGATTTAGCATCGGCCAATCCGGTGACGTAAGAACAAGAATCCCCTTCGTATCCGCCGCCAACCAAATATGGTATTGCCCAATGAACAACTGAAAAAAGAAACATTCAAATAGTTGGTCATTTGCGGAACTTTCAGGTATGTTGCCGACTCATTTTTTTTGGAATCAATGGTTCTTTAGATTATGGAGAAAGTTTTTAGTACTAACCGATTTGTTTTAAATGCTCAAATAGTTTTGGCTTAGGAATATATATATATTATATTTATTTTATTGGGGGTGGAGAAACAGTTATAACAAAAGAAACAGTATAATATGTCAAGCCTACAACCTATTTAATAGGTCCAAAAGAAAAATCAGTAAAGTTTTTATACTAATTGCAAATTCAGTTAAATGAGTCATTTCCAACATATACAACACAAATTATAGGATAGGATATTCATGTTTATCCCCGTGAATGGGAAAACCAAGGGGGTTAACACACGGGCAATCGTCAGATCACCTCGCGCCCACCGTCGGGTTACCGGAGCTATTGCAGTGTGTTGTACATGAGAGACACTTTCCTTCAATTTGATAGAACCCATTAATCCGCGGGGTTCAGGCAATATTCGTAAAGTGCCTTGTCCAAGGACACAACCGACTAGCTAGCGACCAGTTTCGCACCTGCAACCTTTCGATTTAAAGGCGACGCACTTAACCGCCATACTAACCGGACGGACAGATAGAGATAAATGAGCATAGATCTATCCTAATATATTGACACGACTTTATATACATGTACAACAACAGCAGGAAATAAACGTATCAAGTTAAAGGTCATATACAAGGCACACCAACCTCTAATGATATTTTGCCGAACCATGCAAAGAAAGCACTGTAGCCTGCTCGTAGATACCCAGGGATATTACGAATTAAAATGAAAGCAGATATCTGTAGATGGGGGATAAACGCATAACTTTCAACTGAAGTTGACTCAACATTTCAATGTTTCTTAGTTTAGATTGATCATGGACTAGGATAGGATAGGATAGGATATTCATGTTTATCCCCGTGAATGGGAAAACCAAGGGGGTTTACACACGGGCAATCGTCAGATCACCTCGTGCCCATCGACTACTTTTAGCTGAAATTAAAACCAGCGTCAGTCACTTTGTGAACTACTATAAGAGTTGTTGAGGTGGGAAATAAAAACATCACAACCAATCAGAACAGGAGATATGTTTAAGTTGTAGCATGTTTTGAATTAACTTTTTTAATGCGCTGATACAAGAGTATAGTACTTGCACAAAACATACAGGAGAGTTAAACCTGGCTATGCTTTCTTCTTTGTTATTTATTAGGAAAGTTTTTATATAGTATTGTTTTTTTATATAGTTAGTAGGCAAGTTTTTATATAGTATTGTCCAAGGCTCAATAATTTTTTATAAATTCGGTTTAGAAAGCGGTGGCGCTAATCATTTGCTCAATTTTATTAAATTTGGAAAAACACAGACACCGTATAATGTTTGCTCCTGATAATATTACATTTTGTCAGGTTTAAGCAATAGTCAAATATATCAAATAAGAACAAACCGAAATACTCACAGGTATAAGTGATGCGAATGAGTGTACTTCATTACAACTTTGCTTATCAGTGCAATGCATTGCCCATATAGAGTAGAGCTATGGGAAAATCACTGAGGTTAGATTTAAAACGTGAAACCAAGCATTATAGTTACCAGTGTACATATAATCGAAGTTGTGACTGCAATAAGAGATACTTTGGTTGAAAACAGACAACCTTGTCTTGAATCATCAACCACTGACAATCTGCACATAGCTGGTATCAGTATTTGCGACCAAACCAAATTACAAACTACAATATAAATCTAAAACACGACAAAATACAGCAAATACAAACACCGTTTAAGAAAACAAAATTAAGAGCAATGTGCTTCATTAATATGGCTTTGCTATGGCAGCAAGTTTTGCCCGATGATTTTTTGTTTTTTCTTGAAATAGACATTTAAGCCCTTTTTGTTCTCCAATACCAAAATTGAAGCACATTGCTCTTAATTTTGTTTTCTTAAACGGTTAAACGACTGAAGATGCCCCTTTTGTGAAAAAAGTATCTTCAATACCAAAATTACTGCACTGATTTACAATTACATGTCACATTAAAAATGCAGTTTTGATATACAAGATGTAAGCATTGGTATTATATGTAAGTATTGGTATTATATGTAAGTATTGGTATTATATGTAAGTATTGGTATTATAAGTAAGTATTGGTATTACATGTAAGTATTGGTATTATATGTAAGTATTGGTATTACATGCAAGTATTGGTATTATATGTAAGTATTGGTATTATATGTAAGTATTGGTATTATATGTAAGTATTGGTATTATATGTAAGTATTGGTATTATATGTAAGTATTGGTATTATAAGTAAGTATTGGTATTACATGCAAGTATTGGTATTATATGTAAGTATTGGTATTATAAGTAAGTATTGGTATTACATGTAAGTATTGGTATTATATGTAAGTATTGGTATTATAAGTAACTATTGGTATTACATGCAAGTATTGGTATTACATGCAAGTATTGGTATTATACATAGTATTGGTATTATATGTAAGTATTGGTATTATACATAGTATTGGTATTATATGTAAGTATTGGTATTATACATAGTATTGGTATTATATGTAAGTATTGGTATTATAAGTAAGTATTGGTATTACATGTAAGTATTTGTATTATATGTAAGTATTGGTATTATAAGTAACTATTGGTATTACATGCAAGTATTGGTATTACATGCAAGTATTGGTATTATACATAGTATTGGTATTATATGTAAGTATTGGTATTATACATAGTATTGGTATTATATGTAAGTATTGGTATTATACATAGTATTGGTATTATATGTAAGTATTGGTATTATACATAGTATTGGTATTATACAAACTAATGGGTTACCTTTTCAGCATAATATAGCTAAATGCAAAGAGAGATCCATGAAGCACGGCAAATCGATCAAGATGACATCTGAACCACCACTCTCTTACCATACCACTCGGCAGCTCAAACAATCGTATCACTGGCCACCAAGAGAACATGGATTCAAATAAATTCTGTGATGCATTGTGTGATCGTTAGCTTTATTTTTATACAAGGAGAACATAGATTCAAATAAATTCTGTGATGCATTGTGTGATTGTTAGCTTTATTTTCACACAAGGAGAACATGGATTCAAATAAATTCTGTGATGTGTTGTGTGATTGTTAGCTTTATTTTTATACAAGGAGAACATGGATTAAAATAAATTCTGCAATGTGTGATCGTTAGCTTTATTTTTACATAACAGATCGCAAAATTAAGAGATTAAGTATTTTATAGGAAAATAAGGTAAGATTTTGTGATAAGTTTGTGATAAAAATGGTAAACACTGTACACAATACACAACGTTGACATTAAAGTAATTTAATTAAATATTACAAAAGCTCACAAAAATAATATTTTACACGGAATACAGGGATAGGTATTTCCATTGTGTTATCCTGTGTGAATGGGAAAACCAAAGGGGGTTAACACAACGGCCGATCGTCAGATCGCCTCGCACCCATCATCGGGTTACCGGAGCCATTGCAGTGTGTTGTATATAATAGACACGTTTCTTCAATTCGGTAAAACCCATTAATCCGTCGGGTTCAGGCAATGTCCGTAACATGCCGTGCCCAAGGACAAAACCTAGCTAGCAACCAGTTTTGCACCTGCAACCTTTTCGATTGAAAGCAATATTTAAACTAATCAACACGTAAAATAATATTGGGTCATTCCATTTCAAATGAGCCAAAATTAGAACATTTTCCAACCCAAAAATTTTAAATAAGCTCATATTATAAAGTAAAATAGCAAATTTCTTCCTGGCAATGGAAATCCTTTTGTTTTTAATTTTCGTTGAGAATTGACCGAGTTATGGTTGTTTAAACATAACCTATTTTTTGTGTTCGGCGAAGCATGACCGCAATGAAATATCAACCAAATATCTTCGGGTGAGTCAAACTTTTTTATTCCTTATGGTTGCATTACAAAACTTTGTACATATCTTGTATATCCTTTTGGCTTTCCTGAGAAATGTTTTTTTTTATTAATTGGGCTACATGTGGGCCACAAAGGGGGGGGGGGGAATGTAATCATAATTTCGCAATCGTCCATGCGTGACCATCATTAATGGGTTAATAACTTTAAAAGGGATTGTCGTTAGAAGCTCTAAATGGTTTCATTGGAAAGGTAAAGACTACTCCTCCACTGTGTTGTAAGTTTTATCAATGTGTCTTGACAATAACATAAAAACAAACAGTGATCATTTACATGGTGTAAATTTGCTGTATTTCGCAGATTACAACAACTATCGACTTATAGGAGTGTTAAACACCAATGTGTACAATTCAATTTAGACAAAATTTAATCATTTTTAAGTACTTTAGACATCATTTAAAATATCACAGTTGCAAGATGCAGGTTTTACATCCCCTGTAAAAATGAATTGATGTTCTGGTTATATTGTATATCTCCAATACGACCGACCCACCCAGCCTTCTTGTTGTTTATTTATGAAAATTGGCCATTTTTTTGTCTTGGTTGTTAAACAAAGTAGCAATGCCAATGATTTTTACTGCTTGTGTCATTCTGGGGAAACCTTGTAGTGATCATTGTATCAAAGACTCAATTTTTTTCTTCGATGACAAGCAGAGTTATATAGTGTCCAGCAGAGTTATTCAGTGACCAGCAGAGTTTTTCAGTGACCAGCAGAGTTATTCAGTGACCAGTAGAGT
>CH002001.1:10573-65184 GCA_000149265.1 Ciona savignyi
TGCGAGAAAGAATAAGCTATTCAGGTTTATTCCGGGAAGGGGAAAACCAAGGGGGTTATCACTCGGGCAATCTTCAGATCGCCTCGCGGCCACCGTGGGATTACCGGAGTTATTGCAGTGTGTTTTGTATGATAGATACGATCCTTTAATTTTGTAGAACCCATTAATCTGCTGTGTTCAGGCAATGTCCGTAAAGTACCTTGCCCAAGGACACAACCGACTAACTAGCGACCAGTTTTGCATCTGCAACCTTTCGATTGAAACGCGACGCACTTAACCGCCAGACTAACCGGTCGCACAAGCAAACGT
The DNA here is from genome assembly GCA_000149265.1 of Ciona savignyi. Lineage (NCBI taxonomy): Eukaryota > Metazoa > Chordata > Ascidiacea > Phlebobranchia > Cionidae > Ciona > Ciona savignyi. The sequence goes on from CH002001.1 coordinate 10,883, forward strand.
AGCATCTCTATTGTGCGATTGTCAAGCAGTAGTACTTTGTTGTGAATATACAGTGTGGCCCGCACATCGTAAACACACTAAACATTTTTAGAACTTGTATCGTTATTGGTGGTTGAAGTTAAGCAGGGGCTTGTTGTTTGGTTGCCTGACTGGTTCCATGACAACTGACCCCCTTACAACTGAACCCCTTACAACTGAACCCCTACAACTGAACCTCTTTACAACTGAACCACTTTTAACAGAACCCTTTTAACTGAAAAAGGGGTTCACTTGTAAAGGGGTTCAATTAAAATAGGTTCAGTTGTAAAGTGGTTCAGTTGAAAGAGATCAGTTGAAAGGGGTTGAGTTGTAAGGGGGTCAGTTGTCATGGAACCAGTTTAATTGTAGGGATTAATTGTAGGGGTTCAGTGGTAAAGGGTTCAGTTGTAGGGGTTCAGTTGTAAGGGGTTTAGTTGACTGCTCACTGCCTGACTAACCGGATTGCGGTGCAACAAGCAACCCACAGTTTGTAAATCACATTACTTAAATATTATCCACTTAAACAATTCTTTTTTATTGTGCTATTCTCATCTCTAATCTATATTTCAACATATTTTACGAGTTATTTTTTAATCCTAAAGACAAAATTTTTGAATTCACTTCGTTTTATATATTTTCTGCATTCACCTTCGTAAGAGCCCTGCCAAGATATTGAGAAGCGCGGTTTATTAAATTAGGTTAAAATGTTTAGTAAATCTAACCGGCTTAACAACATTTTGCAACTGGGTTTAATTTTACAAACACCCCAAGGCAAATTATCAGATAAAAGAGAAAAAGTATAGGTCCATTTTTATCAATTTAGCATTATCGCCGATATGTCCGCTCTGGAAAGGAATAATTACTTCTAATTTCTAAGTAAGGCAAAGATAAATATATATATATATACCTTGATTTAAAAATACACAATTTTTATTAAAATATCCCAGTATATTCTTAAGCCCAGTATATCCTTTATTGTAATCGCTATTGCCACGTTTATAAAACAGTTGCCAATTAACACACGCATAAATGAATAGCGAATTTAAGAACAAATATAGGCCCATATTTAATCGTATTTTTTTCCAAAAAAATCCTCAAACTAACCAATACATAACAGGAAAGAAAGAAATAGCCCAGGTTATTAATATAATAAATATAAACCAGTTTATTTCGTTTTATTCCCACCAAAAGCAATTACGCAAATCGACTTCAAATAAGTAATCCGACTTTTTTAAGTTCAATGTAAAAAAATGTTTAGTGTTAACTCAATTTTGTTTTTAGGTTTCTCGTTTGGTTGGCTTTCAATCAAGTAATGGCGTCGCATTATTGTTCGGGAATCTCTCTCGGCGAACTTTTTATTCGGAGTCCAACACATTAAGCTTAGTATTCGTGTCTGACAGCTCAACTGAATTCTCAGGGTTTTATTTTAGCTTTACAATAGCTTCTGAAGTTTTTCCAACTAATCCTACTCGAACAGGTACTAGATTTTTATTATTATTACTTTTTCATTAATTTTATTATTACTTTCATTAAACCCGTCAATTTGAAATAATTTTGAATAATTTTAGGACATGTTTAACTTAACAGTGGATTATGTGAAAATAAGTTTTCTGAACTATTATCTTATTTAACAATGTTGTATTTTTTACTGTTTAATGTAAAATAAAATAGATCAACTGGTAAGAGACACAACACAAAATGGCCACACTTCATACGAGACCACAGGCAACCAAAGTGTAAGTATTTCTTATTTGATCATGGTGTCTTAAAACGTTTTATCGATTTTCTAGTCATGTGTCCCATTATTTGGGTTTTTGCCTTTTTTCTAGACTCAACAAAACAACTCCTATTAGTTGACGGACCGATTAGTCTGGCGGTCTAGTCGCCTTTCCATCGAAAGTTTGCAGATAGGCAACTTGTCGCTAGCTAGTCGGCTGCGTCCTTGATCAAGGCATTTTACGGATATTGCCTGAACGCAGTGGTTGAGTGGGTTTTACCAAATTAAAGAAACGTGTCTATCATATACAACACACTGCAATTTCTTCGGTAACCCGACGGTAGGCGCTAGGTGATCTGACGATTGGGCGTTTGTTAACCCCCTCGGTTTTCCCATTGACTGAGATAAACATAAATATCCTATCCTATCCTTATTGTAATTTTTAATTGGGAAATATATTTTTGTTTCACAGTTCATTCATCTTGGCGAGTCTAAAGTAACAACCATTGCAAATGGTAAAGTATCAACCAATGACCAAGTTAAATCTGCATTATTCTTTACAACAGTGTTTTCTCTTTATCATATGTACCTTCAAATCATTTAAACCTGATAAATGTCATCGACATAATATATATATATATAAAACTAGCAACCAAAAATATTTTGGGTCATGTAACTTATATATATATTCTTGTTATATCAATGACATGCAATATATATATAAAAATATATATATATATATATTTTTATATATATATATATATATATATTTTTGGTTGCTAGTCTTAGCACTCAATTTATATATATATATATATATATATATATATATATTGCATGTCATTGATATAACACGAAAAGCAATAAAAGAATTATCGCCTTGAAAAAAAATTAATTTTGAGATATATTGTATATAAAGAATAAAATATTAAAAATTCCCCTTTAAATACTAATATCCTGCTGTATGTTATTATGTGTATATAGGTCCACTGTTGGGCCATTAAACTGTTATGAGCACTTTTAAACATTTTTTTCAATCAGTTTTATTAACGTTGAAAGTCGTTTTATTGCCAGGGGTTAATAAAATAAAAACAATTCATCAGAATACGACCATGTCAGCTTTATATCTAAATGAACAAATTAAGGAGTAAACTTGGTTTTAGAAATGTTAAAACCGTTGGAAAGATTGCAAACGTACTGCCATGTGGTGTCATTTATATTACTAAAATTGAGTGCTAAGACTAGCAACCAAATCCTTAGCAATTTTATAACTTCGCATAGGCAGCTTGCTTGTTATGTTTGAAAAATAATTTAAATATCAATAAAGAAGAAACTGCTAAGGTAAAAATATAATTAAACATGGAAAGAGACTTGCTTAAGTTATGATCCCATATACGTATAGTCTAAATGTAGTTAAAACTAGAGAGTTTTAGTCACCCGTTTATCCACCACTATTTGTAAAACACAGTTTGTATGCTATGTGCCTATACAAGCAGTGTTCCTGATGGTGTACGCTATAAAGTTTCAACTGCCATCGTTTTGTATCTGCAAGCATTAAATCTTTATTTCCATGTGCAGTTAAATAAGAATACAGTAGTTGTGTCAGATTTCGAAACATCTCATCACATGTTTTAAATTAAAACATCTTGCGCTATAGTAAAAAGAAGCAAAATTGCTAAATCAGAACGATTAATTTTTTGACGGATTCGGGGAATTCCCCTGGGTTTGGTAGATAAATTTCTGTTTTACAATTTTGGGTCATGTAACTTAATATTTTTATTCCGATTTTACTACTCCTTATGGAGATGTCTGGGTGATATAGCATGTCTGTCACAATGATGATTTAGAAACAAATCATATCTCCATTGGAAATTTATTACTTTCTTCTAATTGTTGGCACAACAGTGGCTAAAGCACTACGAGTTCCAAGTGCTATGCTCTAATAAAGCTACAAATACCGTTTTGGTTTTTAACGTTGCAGAGGAATTTTCCTAAATTATCAATTAAACTTTTTAATGGGGCGTAAACCCACGGGCAAATCGTCAGATTACCTCGCGCCCGCCGTCGAGTTATCGGATCTATTACAGAATGTTGCATATAAATTAGACGTCCCTTTAATTTAGTAGAACCTGTTATTTGACTAAGTTTAGGCAAAGTCCATAAAGTGTCTTGACCAAGGACCTAGCTAGCGACCAGTTTAAAGTTTCAGAGTAAATATAATAAATCACTTGAACTTCAATAAGCTTAGCACGCATTCGTGACTTTTTGAAAGTTAAAATAATTATTTTATGATGTCACGATTTCCGGACACAAAGAAATAGCTGTCTTAACATTACAGTGTATCTTGTGATGTCTGTATTTGAGAAAATAGATATCGTTTAGTTAAATTCAGCTCAGACCGTTAAGATAATGTTTCTCGTTATTTTAACATGTTTTGTTTTTAAAAGAGTAATTATTTATAAAAAGACTGAAATATTTAGAAAATTAAAATAAAAACAATGAATATTCGTCTTTTGTAAAAATTAGTTCATAAAAATTCTAACTTTTAACCGTTACATATTTGCATCAAAATTCTTAATTATAAATTTGGAAATATAGGTTCGGTGACTATTATCGTATTTCAATATTTAAACAATGAAAACACCAAGTTTTACGTTTTCTGGAGTTGCAATTATTTTGATTCAAGTCTTCTTATTACAATTTGCCCGATCGCAATGTAAGTTGATTTTTTCTCAGTATAACACGTACTTGTCAACTTTAATCATTTTTTTTATTAATGTGCATGCGTCACGATAAACCTTTCTTAACAAAGCGCATTTATTTTCATGGTAAAAAGTTAAAAACCCATTGTACTGCTTCAATATTGTCGATCATATATACAAATGGTTTTATCAGAATGTATTTCAATAAACCTAATAGCAATAAAATAAAACTACTAACTTGTTTCCAGCTTGTGGTGGTTTATTACGAGCCACGAACGTGTCGCGACCTCTCACCTCTCCGAATTACCCCTCATATTACACAAATAACTTGAGATGCAGATGGAATATTACTGCGCCAGAAGGATTGCTTGCTCAATTTACCGTCTGGAGTTTATCAACAGAAAGATGCTGTGATTACTTGCAGGTGCGATATATTTCTTGTATATATAAATAGATGTCTAATTTAAAAAAGGGTATTGAATCAAAACCATCCGCTGTGTCGTTGATCGTTTCCTACGGCAAGGCAGTTTGCCTGAAACCAGTAGTCAAACAATTTAAATCTAATTTGTCCCATTTTCTACATTCTGTAAACATTAGTGGAATTTCATTTTAAGGTTTTCTTTTACCATTTTACATAAATTTAATGTAACATTCCTCAATGTTATTTCTCATTATAGTTTTAATTATGATGCCGTTTTGCCAAATTTTAACTCTAGCTTGGTTTAAAACATTTAATTTTATCTTCTTTTATGGTTAGGTAACTTGGGGAAATCGTGTCACCCAGTTGCGAAACCTTCGTCACAACGTGACTTTTGTAAGCGATTCCATCGGCTTGTACTTCTACACTGACGGCTCTGTTACAAGACGAGGATTTAGAGGAAGTTATAGTGGTTAGTACCTTAGGTTGTTATGGTATTTAAAGTGATGCACCGTATTTATTGTTATGGCATATTTATCTATAGGAAAATATAGTATAATATTTATAGATTGCGCAATGAAATTATTTATAACATAGTCAATCGTTGAAATAAACTGACAAAACCATTTTATACTATTGTGATAGAGTTTTGTTAAAAATGCTTTTTCTAATAAAATTATTTTTTTACAGTTACCAACACAACACACCACAGTTTCATATTACCTCCACCGACAAGTAAGTAGTTCATAGCACTAAATATTACATCTAAGTTAGATGTTTGTGTTCTCTCTAGTCAAATCAACGTGTGCCCACTGTATGGTTATCAGAGATGCTGCAAAGGTTTATATTAATACTTTTCACAGCCGTCGCTCCATGCGGGTTTATTGCGCAAGCCACCAACGTGTCACAACCCCTCAATTCTCCTGGATACCCAGGAACATATCAGAACAGACTTAACTGCAGATGGAATATTACCGCAAGACCTGGAATGCATGTTCAATTCTCATTTTCTTCTTTTTCTACTGAGAGCTGTTGTGATTATTTACGTGTAAGATCAACTAAATTACATTGCAGCATTTGACACAAATTTCAGCGAGGCTGTGTATGGTTGATGGCCTTGGTTGATGGTGGAAGTTGAAAAATTAAAAAAAAAAGTAACCACAAATCCAAGCGGTTGTGTCAAAAAAGACCTTTAAAATCAAGGATATGCATTACAGAATCAACCAGATTATTCACCTGCATTGTGTATCCAAACTATTGTCAAGTTAAACGTTTGTTACCTTAATACAGGTTTACAATTCCTATCCTCCTTCTCGTCGCTTTGCTGGTTATGTATCCAACACGACAGTGGTCTCAGTGGGCAATGTATTGCAGCTGTATTTCCGTACCGACAATAGTGTTACGCGGACTGGTTTTAGGGGCTCCTTCATTGGTAAGTTATGGAATGAAAAACTATCCTTAAATTGTAAAAGTATTTTTTATAATGCTTCATTAACTAATACAAGTAATAAAATTTACTAATAAGTAATAAAATTTACTATTATTGTTTGAAACTTCAAAAGCTGTTAAACACAGAATATAAAATATCAAATTGGATACCACAATTTGCAACATCATAATCACGAACATTATGAGATTTGGCCAGTAAGTTTATTTGTAACATGTGGTATGATTAACCGAAAGGGGTAAGTAAGAACACCTTAAACCAACGTTAATGGGTTCAAGGTAATCTGATTGTTGCCGCGTTAAATTTAGTTGAATGTGGTTAAGGTAAATAGCGAGCTGACTCACTTATTGTTTAGAAATTAAGTAAAGACACAGTATCCCCAATTTTTTTAATTTTTTTTCAGAAACTAAGTTTGGAGCAACAACTCCAGCCCCGACTACCACAACTGCACCAAGTATGCAATATGTAACATAGAAATAAACAGATATGTATATGTTGTTAATATTAGTTAGTATTTAAGAAAAAACTTTTTTTACCCATTCTCACCGCACTTTAATTTTGGTTACCCTACAAGACCAGAATACTAACTATATTCTCTGATTTAAGCATTTGGCAATGTTTAGTTGTCGCATAGATTACAGTGCCTCACCCCTCTCTTTGTATAATCATTGAAAAATATAAAGATTACTAGGCCATAATTTGTCATCAGCTTACTTGCTAACAATACGGGTGTGCTCAGCTAATGCAATTGCTTTTCTATTCAGTTCGTTGTGGGGGGAACTACATAGCAAACTCCTCTAGGCAGTACTTGACTTCACCTGGTTATCCCGGTCGTTATTCAAACTCAGAATTTTGTACATGGGAGATACAAGCCCGAAGTGGTTACCGAATCCTGCTGCAGGTTGTTAGGTTTCAAACGGAAAATTGTTGTGACCGATTAACGGTAGGTGAAAAGTAATCTCTTCCATTTTGAGAAACTTCTGATTGTTAAATATGGTCTTTCATATTAAACTTTTATCTTAAACGTAGATATTAAGAAACTACGATTTATTAATTGGTTAGAGTAGTATTATTTCCACCTTTATATTAATTTTTGGATCATGCACAACACATTGCGTTATCTCCGGGTTACCAAACGGGTTAGAAGGTTCGTGAGGAAATCTGACGATTGCCCATTTAATACCGCCCCCTTGCGTTATTCAATTTACATGAATGATTATAAATATTCTCTCATTTTGCGTTACTGACAATTGCACCACAGCCTACCACAGTTCTACACTAATATCAAATTTTACAGATTACAGGTTTGCAAAACACAGTGACACTACGAGGACAATTAACACCACGTCATTATTTCTCACAAAGCAATTACATGCGACTTCGCTTCCGTTCTGACGGTTCCGTTACTTATACAGGATTCCAACTATGGTTTCAAGGTTAGAAAATTGACCACGATTGGTTTTAAAAGTTCTAGTTGTTTGTATTAAGAAGTATAAGCACATCTAGTTACATCAGCCCATATTAAGAACTTAAACAAACTAAAGCAGATTAAACAAATGCTGAATCAAACGATCCCATATAATTTTCTAATAAAGATATTAATTTAACGTTATCAAGTAGTTAACCATTTTTTACATTCTATTGTCTTATTGTGGATGGAAAAATTCAACGCTTATTTCACGAGTTTGTTAACCCTGTATTAAAACAATTTATATTAATGTTATTATTCTTGATTTTGGCAGTTTATCTAAGAATATCACCAATGAATTTTTTTGTTCTAGAATCGCGAAGTGGCATATACCCAACAACTACTACAGATCAACCCGCAACACAGGGTAAAAATGTCTTGGTTTATTTATTTTTTCTAATTAAACACTGTACGACACATCATGTAATAAAGAATACAACAAAAATACTAATCACATTCGTTAAAATACTTTGATCTAAAATCGGGCAAAAATAACAAGTAGGTGAATAACACACAAGATCGCAGACCTTATTAAGTTTTTTGAAATGAAAAATTTTCGCTTATTTAACGTTTTATTTTAAGTTGTAGCGACATCCCTTCATCCATTTTACATAATGCGTGGAAGTCATTACGCATTGCCTTTGTTTTCTTCTTTATTGTGCCCGGTCGCTTTGGTTTTGTGCAACGATTTTCTTTTAATGGTGTGTTACTGCAAATACAAAAGCTGCTACTGCACTGGTTACCCCGACCTTCAAAAACAACATTTGAAATTGAGTTAAAAAACATTCGAGAACGAAGACACGCAAAACTCCCTAGCGGTGAAACTGGCTACGTTTTGGACAACGCAGCCAAGAGTGTGGTTCCAGCCAGCGGAGCATAGTTCGCTCTTAAAAAGGTTACAGCCGACCAAACTAAGTACTTTTACGTTGTGGCAGCTTTAGACCGAGAAACAGCAAGTCGCCTTACCGACATAGCCTACTTGAGAACCCACCACTCGAAAACAAGTATGCAACAATTAAGGAACTTCTGCTTTCTTCGTTCAGTTTAGTTCACAAAGAGCAAAGCGCTTGCTACACATTCCACCTTAGGGGAAAGAATGCCATCAGCCCTAATGGACGAAATGTTGGCACTTCTGCGAAACGAAAAAGGTTTTTTTTGTTTCGTGAGTTATTCCTGGAACGCATACATACGCACGGGATTGGCAACACAAGAAGTCTACGATTACCGGATTTTCGCGAAGCAAGTCGATTCAATGTTGTTGGCCGGGCGAGCCGACACAGATTACACGATTTCCAAGGTATTCAGACAAAATCTCGCACTTATTCACCTCGATGCCGTCGACCTGGTTTGTTTTATAACCGAAGTTTTGGAAGCAAAGCCCGCCAATGTCGACCACCACGCTCATTACAGGGAAACGAGGAACCCGACCGTCGGTCGTTACAGCGACGGTCGGCAGAAATGGCAGTTTTTTCTCGGCGTGGAATCGCTCGTTTGGTGGCCATTTCCTACTCGACACGGGTGCCGAGATTAGTGTATTGCCACCAACAGGACTTGAACGCCGTACCAATCAGACTGGACCAGACCTCATCGCGGCTAACCGAAGTAAAATTTGCACGTACAGCTCCCGTTTGATCTCACTGGATTTGCCAGCTGGTAAATTTAAATGGAAATTTGTCTTGGCAGATATCACTAGGTTACTTACTACTGGGAGCGGATTTCTTGTTGCCAATGGTGTGCTGCCAGCAACATGTCGCCAATTTACGACCCCTTGTCCGGCAAACCATCTAAACTAATTTGGAATGACAAATTGAATTATTTCTTCTCCGCGGTTTAAAACAGCGCTGGCAAACGCTACATTGTTGCACCATCCTCTACCACACGCGACAGCCGATGTAACAACGGACGCATCACAACACTCCATCAAAACAGCAACTTATCGATGGCGAGTGGCAAACGCTCGCATTTTTCAGCAAACCCCTGCGCGCACCCGAGTTAAAGTACCGCGAATTTAACAAAGAGCTACTTACTTTACACTTGCCCATACGACATTTTAGGTATTTTCTTGAAGGCTGAGTATCACAAACCGCTCACCTTTGCAGCACTCGCAAAAGTACAAACGCCCTGGTTTGCCAGAAAACAATGGCATTAATATGCCATCTCCAAATATATGACATACGTTCGACACATCGAAGGTATGTGCAACCACGTTGCCGATGCTCTATCACGTTGTGATATTGGTTCAATCCAACTCCCGCTCGATTGGGATTACACGTCGGTGGCAGAGCCACAGATTGACCCGGAAATGCAAGTGTATCGTACCGCCATCACTAATCTCAAACTGGAGGATATACAACTCGGCCAGTCGAACCAAACATTACTATATGGCGTTTCCGATGCCCGATCTTCCCGAAATCTTGACAAAGAAAAGTTTGTGATGTAGTTCACGGCCCTGTCTCATCCCTCCATTCGCGCCACACGGAAACTGGTCGCTTTAAAGTTGATATGGCATGACTTACACAAACAAGTGGGAGATGGGCAAAGCAGTTTGTGCATTGCCAAAAGGCGAAAAATTAAACTCATGTTTGTGCTTCATTAGCCGCTTACCAAGGTGTCCAAGGCAGGTTCGGTCACATTAATTTGGATATTGTGGGGCCGTTACCATCTTCACAGGAAAATACATATTTACTTACAATATTCGACCGTTATACCAGGTTGCCAGAAGCGATTCCCATGCAAGACACGACCACATCTAATTTCACCAGCCTATGTTAAAAACTTTACTTAGTTGTTTGTATTCATGGTCGATTTTCTGGTTTAAAGGCGGGGGTAAACAAATGCTGAATCAAACGATCCCATATCATTTTCTAAGAAAGATATTAATTTAACGTTATCAAGTAGTTAACCATTTTAAAATTCTATTGTCTTATTGTGGATGGAAAAATTGAACGCCTTTTTCAGGAGTTTGTTAACCCTGTATTAAAACAATTTATATCAATGTTATAATTCTTGATTTTGGCAGTTTATCTAAAAATATCACCAATGAATTTTATTTTTTCGTTCTAGAATCGCGAAGTAGCATTTACTCAACAACTACTACAGATCAACCCACAACACAGGGTAAGAATTTCGTAGTTTATTGATTTTTTTCTAATTAAAATTGCACGACAACAAAAATACAAATCCTATTTGTCACAATACTTAAAATCGGGCACCAATAACAAATTAATAAATACCAGACAAGATCAAAGACCTTATAAGTTGTTTAAATATTTTTTTAAGTTACATGAAATGAAAAATATTTTCGTTTCTTTAACGTTTTATTTGAAGTAATGATTGTTTAAATATTGTTTTCAATTCCGAGTAGTGTTAACACGGATTCAAGAAGGTTAATACACGGGCAATCGTCACGATACCTCTCGGCCAGTTACCGGTGCTATTGCACTGTGCTGTGTATGATTGACACATTTCTTTTAGTAGACTCATTAATCCGCTGGGTTTCGGCAATCTTTGTTAATTGCCTTACCCAATGACACAACTGACTAGTTAGAGATCAGTATCGTAACAGCAACCATTCGGCTGAAAGGGTTTAACCGTTAATTGCCTTGCCAACAAACACAACCGTCTAGCTAACAATTAGTTTTTAAACTGCAACCCTTTGTCTAAGAGGCTATGAGAATAAAAATTTTCATGTTATTTTAACATGTTTTCATGTTAACATAAAAAAGTAATTGATTTAGAAAAAGGACTGAAATATGTAGAAATTGTAAAGATTGATTAATATTTATCATATTAATATACAAATGGTTTTAATTTGACCTGATCCGAATATATTTCAATAAACCTTAGAGCATAGAAATAAAACTACTAACTTGTTTCCAGCTTGTGGTGGTTTATTACGAGCCACGAACGTGTCGCGACCTCTCACCTCTCCGAATTACCCCTCATATTACACAAATAACTTGAGATGCAGATGGAATATTACTGCGCCAGAAGGATTGCTTGCTCAATTTACCGTCTGGAGTTTATCAACAGAAAGATGCTGTGATTACTTGCAGGTGCGATATATTTCTTGTATATATAAATAGATGTCTAATTTAAAAAAGGGTATTGAATCAAAACCATCCGCTGTGTCGTTGATCGTTTCCTACGGCAAGGCAGTTTGCCTGAAACCCATAGTCAACCAATTTAAATCTAATTTGTCTTATTTTCTACATTCTGTAAACATTAGTGGAATTTCATTTTAAGGTTTTCTTTTACCATTTTACATAAATTTAATGTAACATTCCTCAATGTTATTTCTCATTATAGTTTTACTTAATTATGATGCCGTTTTGCCAAATTTTAACTCTAGCTTGGTTTAAAACATTTAATTTTATCTTCTTTTATGGTTAGGTAACTTGGGGAAATCGTGTCACCCAGTTGCGAAACCTTCGTCACAACGTGACTTTTGTAAGCAATTCCATCGGCTTGTACTTCTACACTGACGGCTCTGTTACAAGACGAGGATTTAGAGGAAGTTATAGTGGTTAGTACTTTAGGTTGTTATGGTATTTAAAGTGATGCACCTTATTTACTGTTACGGCATATTAATGGATAGAAATATGGAGTATAATATTTGTAGATTGCGCAATGAAATTCCATATAACATTAGTCAATCGTTAAAATAAACTGACAAAACCATTTTATACTGTTGTGATACAGTTTGGTAAAAAATGCATTTTCTAATAACATTATTTTTTTACAGTTACCAACACAACACACCACAGTTTCATATTACCTCCAACGACAAGTGAGTAGTTCATAGCACTAAATATTACATCTAAGTTAGATGTTTGTGTACTTGATAGTCAGATCAACGAGTGTCCACTATAGGGTTATCAGAGATGTGGCAAAAATGTGCTATAGTGTTAGTTTAATCTATCGATACGCCGATTTCACTCTACCGATAATTGGCATGCTTATGGACGTGATCAGCTTTTCATCCCAAGATCTTTTGGTGGACAGAAGAGTACTTAAAATAGCAAATATCTGACCATGGTAAAGTTATACATTGGTTACTGCGACGGCTTTCTTACATAACCTCGTGTAATGCTCAAGGTCACATCAGGAGCTACTAGCAATTAGCTAGTCTATATTATAATATATAAGCTAAATGTTTATATTAATACTTTTTACAGCCGTCGCTCCGTGTGGGTTTATTGCGCAAGCCACCAACGTGTCACAACCTCTCAATTCTCCTGGATACCCAGAATCATATCAGAACAGACTTAACTGTACATGGAATATTACCGCCAGACCTGGAATGCATGTTCAATTCTCATTTTCTTCATTTTCCACTGAGAGCTGTTGTGATTATTTAAGTGTAAGATGAACTAAATTACATTGCAGCATTTGACACAAATTTCAGCGAGGCTGTGTATGGTTGATGGCTTTGGCTGATGGTGGAAGTTAAAAAATTAAAAAAGTAACCACAAATCCAAGCGGTTGTGTCAAAAAAGTCCTTTAAAATCACAGAAATGCATTACAGAATCAACCAGATTATTGACCTGCATTGTGTATCCAAACTATTGTCAAGTTAAACGTATGTTACCTTAATACAGGTTTACAATTCCTATCCTCCTTCTCGTCGCTTTGCTGGTTATGTATCCAACACGACAGTGGTCTCAGTGGGCAATGTATTGCAGCTGTATTTTCGTACCGACGGTAGTGTTACGCGGACTGGTTTTAGGGGCTCCTTCATTGGTAAGTTATGGAATGAAAAACTATCCTTAAATTGTAAAAGTATTTTTATAATACTTCATTAACTAATACAAGTAATAAAATTTACTATTAAGTAATAAAATTTACTATTAATGTTTGAAACTTTCAAAGCTTTTAAACACAGAATATAAAATATTCAATTGGATACCACGATTTGCAACATCATAATCACGAACATTATGAGATTTGGCCAGTAAGTTTGTTTGTAACATGTGGTATGATTAACCGAAAGGGGTAAGTAAAAACCCCTTAATCCAACGTTAATGGGTTTAAGGTAGTCTGATTGTTGCCGCGTTAAATTTAGTTGAATGTGGTTAAGGTAAATAGCGAGCTGACATACTTATTCTTTAGAAATTAAGTAAAGACACAGCATGCCTAATTTTTTAAATTTTTTTTAGAAACTAAGTTTGGAGCAACAACCCCAGCCCCGACTACCACAACTGCACCAAGTATGCAATATGTAACATAGAAACAAACAGATATGTATATGTTATTAATATTACGTAGTATTTAGGAAAAAAAACATTTTTTACCCATTCTCACCGCACTTTAATTTTGGGTACCCTACAAGACCAAAATACTAACTATACTCTCTGATTTAAGCATTTGGCAATGTTTAGTTGTCGCATAGATTACATAGCCTCACCCCTCTCTTTGTATCATCATTGAAAAATATAAAGATGACTAGGCTATAATTTGTCATCAGCTTACTTGCTAACAATACGGGTGTGCTCAGCTAATGCAATTGCTTTTCTATTCAGTTCGTTGTGGGCGGAACTACATAGCAAACTCCTCTAGGCAATACTTGACTTCACCTGGTTATCCCGGTCGTTATTTAAACTCAGAATTTTGTACATGGGAGATACATGCCCAAAGTGGTTACCGAATCCTGCTGCAGGTTGTTAGGTTTCAAACGGAAAATTGTTGTGACCGATTAACGGTAGGTGAAAAGTAATCTCTTCCATTTTGAGAAATTTCTGATTGTTAAATATGGTCTTTCATATTAAACTTTTATCCTTAACGTAGATATTAAGAAACTACGATTTATTAATTGGTTAGAGTAGTATTGTTTCCACCATCATATTAATTTTTGGATCATGCACAACACATTGCGTTATCTCCGGGTTACCAAACGGGTTAAAAGGTTCGTGAGGAAATCTGACGATTGCCCATGTAATAACGCCCCTTGCGTTATTCAATTTACAAGAATGATCATAAATATTCTCTCATTTTGCGTTACTGACAATTGCACCACATCCCACCACCGTTCTAAACTAATATTAAAAATTACAGATTACAGGTTTGCAAAACACAGTGACACTAGCAGGAAGATTAACACCACGTCATTATTTCTCACAAAGCAATTACATGCGACTTCGCTTCCGCTCTGACGGTTCTGTTACTTATACAGGATTCCAACTATGGTTTCAAGGTTAGAAAATTTACCAGGATTGGTTTTAAAAGTTTTAGTTGTTTGTAATAAGAAGTATAAGCACATCTAGTTACATCAGCCCTTATTAAGAACTTAAACAAACTAAAGCAGATTAAACAAATGCTAAATCAAACGATCCCATATAATTTTCTAATAAAGATATTAATTTTACGTTATCAAGTAGTTAACCATTTTTTACATTTTATTGTCTTATTGTGAATAAAAAAATTCAACGCTTATTCCACGAGTTTGTTAACCCTGTATTAAAACAATTTATACTAATGTTATTATTCTTGATTTTGGCAGTTTATCTAAGAATATCACCAATGAATTTTTTTGTTCTAGAATCGCGAAGTGGCATATACCCAACAACTACTACAGATCAACCCACAACACAGGGTAAGAATTTCTTAGGTTATTTATTTTTCCTAATTAAACACTGTACGACACATCATGTAATAAAGAATAAAACAAAACTAATAATCACATTCGTTAAAATACTTTGATATAAAATCGGGCAAAAATAACAAGTAGAATAACACACAAGATCGCAGACGTTATTAAGTTTGATGAAATGGAAATATTTTTGTTTCTTTAACGTTTTAGTTTAAGTTGTAGCGACCTCCCTTCATCCATATTACATAATGTGTGACGTCATTACGCATTACTTTTATTTCTTCTTTATTGTGCCCAGTCGCTTTGGTTTTGTGCAACAATGTTCTTTGTATGGTGTGTTACTGCAAATACAGAAGCTGCCGCTTCACTGGTGACCCCGACTGTCAAAAACGAATTTTTGAAGTTTAGTTAAAAAACGTTCGAGAACGAAGACATGCAAAACTCCGTGGCGGTGAAACTTGCCACGTTTTGGACAACGCAGCCAAGAGTGTGGTTCCAGCCAGCGGAAACACAGTTCGCTCTTAAGAAGGTTACAGCCGACCAAACTAAGTACCTTTACGTTGTGGCAGCTTTAGACCAAGCAACAGTAAGTCGCCTTATCGACCTAGACGACTTAAGAACCCACCACAAGAAAACAATTAAGGAACTTCTGCTTTCTTCGTTCAGTTTAGTTCACAAAGAGGGAAGCGCTTGCTACACATGCCACCTTAGGGGAAAAATTGCTATCAGCACTAATCGACAAAATGCTTGTATTTCAGAGTAACAAAGAAGGGTGTTTTTTGTTTTGTGAGCTATTCCTTGAACGACTACCCGCATACATACGCACGGGATTGGCAACACAAGAAGTCTACGATTATCGGATTTTAGCGAAGCAATCTGATGCAATGTTGTTGGTAGGGCGAGACGACACAGATTACACGATTTCCAAGGTATTAAGACGAGAATCCCGTCCTTATTCACCGCGCAAAGTCGATGACGACGACCTGGTTTGTTTTTATCACCGAAATTTTGGAAACAAAGCCCGCCAATGTCGTCCATTAAGCTAATTCCAGGAACACGAGAAAGGCCAATGTCGGCAGTTACAGCGACGGTCAGCAGAATTGGCAGTTTTTTTTGCGTGGGACCGCTCATTTGGTCGCCATTTCCTAGTGGACGCTGGTGCCGACATTAGTGTATTCAGCCTGGACCAGACCTCATCACGGCTAATGGAAGTAAAATTCGCACGGCTCTCGTTTGATCTCACTGGATTTGCCAGCTGGTATATTTAAATGGAAATTTGTCTTGAAGAAATCACTAGGCTACCACTGAGAGCGGATTTCTTACGAGCGCACGGCTTATTGGTTGACTTCAAGAGCAAACGGGTAATCAATGCAAAAACGTTTGCCAGCACTCCAATCTTCACGGTGCCACAATCAGCACCGCGCCTAAACGTCTATCTTTGCAAAAATCACCGTACATGCGCATACTCACCGAATTTCTTACGATTACCACGCCGCACTTCTCCAATACGGTTCCGAAACATGGTGTTCAACATTTCATCATCACAAACGGCCCTCCACTTCACCCCCATGCTCGACGTCTACAGGAAAAAGAAAATTAAAAAAGCCAAAAATTTGGCCGAGGAAAATTCACCAAAAAATGCTGTATTAACGCCGTTTGGTTTATTCGAGTTTTCACGAATGCCATTTGGGTTAAAGAACGATACAAAAACATTCCAAGGTCTCATGGACACAGTATGTCAATCCCGACCTTTCATTTACATTTATCTCGATGATATTCTCGTGGCTAGCGCGTCATCTTCCGAACATCATAAACATTTAAAACAGCTGGTTAATTAACTTGGTGATTACGGACTTGTGATTAATTTTAACAAGTTCTAGTTTGGAGTCGAAAAAATTGATTTCCTCGGACACCGTATAAATAGAGAGGGTGCTCAACCACTTCCGGACAAGGTCGCAACAATCCAGCAAATTTCCCGTCCCAATGATCTCCTATTAAGTAACTCCAGGAATTTGCAGGTATAATAAACTACTATCGTCGTTTCATACCGCGTGCTGCCAGCATTATGTCGCCAATTTACGACCCCTTTGTCCGAAAAACCATCTAAACTAATTTGGAATGATAAATTAAACTCTTCCTTCGCCGCGGTTTAAAACAGAGCTGGCAAACGCTATATTGTTGCACCATCCTCTACCACATGCCACAACCGCTGTAACAACGGACGGATCACAACACCAACATATCGATGGCGAGTGGCAACCTTATGAGAGAGCTACTTGCTTTACACTTGTCCATACGACATTTTAGGTATTTTCTCGAAGGCCGAGTATTTGCCACTTATTCAAATAACAAACCGCTCACCTTTGCATTCGCAAAAGTACAAACACCCTGGTCTGCTGCCAGACAACAACGGCATCTATCTGCCATCTCCAAACGAAGGAATATGCAACCAAGTTGCGGATGCTCTATCACGATGTGATATTGGTTCAATCCAACTCCCGCTTGATTTGGATTACACGTCGCTGGCAGCGGCGCAGATTTACCCGGAAATGCAAGCGTATCGTACCGCCATCACTAATCTCAAACCGGAGGATATAGGATAGGATAGGATATTCATCTTTATCCCCGTGAATAGGAAAACCAAGGGGGTTAACACACCGTCGTCAGATCACCTTGCGCCCATCGTCGTGTTACCGGAGCTATTGCAGTGTGTTGTATATGATAGACACGTTCCTTCAATTTGATAGAACCCATTAATCCGCTGGGTTCAGGCAATGTCGGTAAAGTGCCTTGCCCAAGGACACAACCGACTAGCTAGCGACCAGTTTCGCACCTGCAACCCTTCGATTGAAAGGCGACGCACTAAACCGTTAGACCAACGGGCTGGACAAATATACAACTCGGCCAGTTGAACCCAACCTTACTATATGACCGTTCCGATGCCCGATTGTCCGGAAATCTTGACAAAGAAAAATTGTTGATGTAGTTCACGGCCTGTCTCACCCCTCGATTCGCGCCATACGGAAACTGGTCGCGACAAACCGTTGTTTGTACCAGGTGGCCAGCAGCGACCGTTTGTGTTACACTTTTAGGGAGGGTTCGCGATAACCTGTAGTCAGCATCTCTCACCGATATGTATAAAAAATGCTTGTATTAACATAAGCAGCATAAATTCACAACTAACCTTAAAACACAATGCAACGGTATACAAAATGAAATGAGCGGTAAGCGCACGCACCAAAATCACGTACCAAGATAAAACATGTAACAGTTATACCAGGTGGCTAGAAGCGAATCCCATGCCAGACGCGATCACATCTAATTTCATCAGCCCATGTTAACAACTTAACACCAGCTGTTACTTAGTTGTTTGTATTCATGGCCAATTTTCTGGTTTAAAGGCGGGGTTAAACAAATTTTAGACAGGGTAAACAAATGCAAATCAAACGATTCCATATCATTTTATTACTAAGATATTAATTTAACGTTATCAAATAGTTAACCATTTTTAAATTCTATTGTCCTAATGTAAATGGAAAAATTCAACGTTTATTTTAGGAGTTGGTTAAGCTTGTTATAAAACAATTTATATCAATGTTATAATTCTTGATTTTGACAGTTTATTTAAGAATATCATCAATGAATTTTATTTTTTCGTTCTAGAATCGCGAAGTAGCATTTACTCAACAACTACTACAGATCAACCCACAACGCAGGGTAAGAATTTCGTAGTTTATTGATTTTTTTCTAATTACCATTGTACAACAACAAAAATACAAATCCTATTTGTCACAATACTTCGATAAAAATCGGGCACCAATAACAAATGATTAAATACCAGACACTATCGAAGACCTTATAAGTTGTTTAAATATTTTTTTTGAAGTTACATGAAATGAAAATATTTTCGTTTCTTCAACGTTTTATATCAAGTAATGATTGTTTAAATATTGTTTTAATTCCAACAGCAGTGTTACTCGGATTGCAAGAAGCTTAATACACGGGCAATCGTCACGATACCTCGCGCCCACCGTCGAGTTACCGGTGCTATTGCACTGTGCTGTGTATGATTGACACATTTATTTTAGTAGACTCATTAATCCGCTGGGTTTCGGCAATTTTCGTTAATTGCCTTACCCAATGACACAACTGACTAGTTAGAGATCAGTATCGTAACAGCAACCATTCGGCTAAAAGGGTTTAACCGTTAATTGCCTTGCCAACAAACACAACCGTCTAGCTAACAATTAGTTTTTAAACTGCAACCCTTCGTCTAAGAGGCTATGCGAATAAAAATGTTCATGTTATTTTAACATGTTTTCATGTTAACATAAAAAAGTAGTTGATTTAGAAAAAAGACTGAAAAGTTTTGATTTAAACTAATCAGAATGTATTTCAATAAACCTTATAGCAATGAAATAAAACTACTAACTTGTTTCCAGCTTGTGGTGGTTTATTACGAGCCACGAACGTGTCGCAACCTCTCACCTCTCCGAATTATCCCACATATTACACAAACGGCTTGAGATGTAGATGGAATATTACTGCGCCAGAAGGATTGCTTGCTCAATTTACCGTCTGGAGTTTATCAACAGAAAGATGCTGTGATTACTTGCAGGTGCGATATATTTCTTGTATATATAAATAGATGTCTAATTTAAAAAAGGGTATTGAATCAAAACCATCCGCTGTGTCGTTGATCGTTTCCTACGGCAAGGCAGTTTGCCTGGAACCAGTAGTCAAACAATTTAAATCTAATTTGTCTTATTTTCTACATTCTGTAAACATTAGTGGAATTTCATTTTAATGTTTTCTTTTACCATTTTACATAAATTTTATGTAACATTCCTCAATGTTATTTCTCATTATAGTTTTACTTATGATGCCGTTTTCCCAAATTTTAACTCTAGCTTGGTTTAAAACATTTAATTTTGTCTTCTTTTATGGTTAGGTAACTTGGGGAAATCGTGTCACCCAGTTGCGAAACCTTCGTCACAACGTGACTTTTATAAGCGATTCCATCGGCTTGTACTTCTACACTGATGGCTCTGTTACAAGACGAGGATTTAGAGGGAGTTATAGTGGTTAGTACCTTAGGTTGTTATGGTATTTAAAGTGATGCACCGTATTTACTGTTACGGCATATTAATGGATAGGAATATGGAGTATAATATTTGTAGATTGCGCAATGAAATTCCATATAACATTAGTCAATCGTTGAAATAAACTGACAAAATCATTTTATACTATTGTGATACAGTTTGGTAAAAACCGCTTTATTCTAATAAAATTATTTTTATTACAGTTACCAATACAACACACCACAGTTTCATATTACCTCCAACGACAAGTAAGTAGTTCATAGCACTAAATATTACATCTAAGTTAAATGTTTGTGTACTCGATAGTCAGATCAACGAGTGTCCACTATAGGGTTATCCGAGATGTGGCAAAAGTGTGCTATAGTGTTAGTTTAATCTATCAATACGCCGATTTCACTCTACCGATAATTGGCATGCTTATGGACGTGATCGGCTTTTTATCCCAAGATCTTTTGGTGGACAGAAGAGTACTTAAAATAGCATTAGTTGACCATGGTAAAGTTATACAATGGTTATCCGCGGCTTTCTTACATAACCTTGTGGAAGGCCCAGGGTCACATTAGAAGCTACTAGCAATTAGCTAGTCTATATAATAATATGTAAGCTAAGAGTTTATATTAATACTTTTCACAGCCGTCGCTCCATGCGGGTTTATTGCGCAAGCCACCAACGTGTCACAACCTCTCAATTCTCCTGGATACCCAGGATCATATCGGAACAGACTTAACTGTAGATGGAATATTACCGCCACACCTGGAATGCATGTTCAATTCTCATTTTCTTCTTTTTCCACTGAGAGCTGTTGTGACTATTTAAGTGTAAGATGAACTAAATTACATTGCAGCATTTGACACAAATTTCATCGAGGTTGTGTATGGTTGATGGCTTTGGCTGATGGTGGAAAGTTGAAAAATTAAAAAAGTAACCACAAATCCAAGCGGTTGTGTCAAAAAAGACCTTTAAAATCCTGGATATGCATTACAAAATCAACCAGATTATTCACCTGCATTGTGTAACCAAACTATTGTCAAGTTAAACGTATTTTACCTTAATACAGGTTTACAATTCCTATCCCCCTTCTCGCCGCTTTGCTGGTTATGTATCCAACACAACAGTGGTCTCAGTGGGCAATGTATTGCAGCTGTATTTTCGTACCGACGGTAGTGTTACGCGAAGTGGTTTTAGGGGCTCCTTCATTGGTAAGTTATGGAATGAAAAACTATCCTTAAATTGTATAAGTATTTTTTATAATGCTTCATTAACTAATACAAGTAATAAAATTTACTAATAAGTAATAAAATTTACTATTATTGTTTGAAACTTCAAAAGCTGTTAAACACAGAATATAAAATATCAAATTGGATACCACAATTTGCAACATCATAATCACGAACATTATGAGATTTGGCCAGTAAGTTTATTTGTAACATGTGGTATGATTAACCGAAAGGGGTAAGTAAGAACACCTTAAACCAACGTTAATGGGTTCAAGGTAATCTGATTGTTGCCGCGTTAAATTTAGTTGAATGTGGTTAAGGTAAATAGCGAGCTGACTCACTTATTGTTTAGAAATTAAGTAAAGACACAGTATCCCCAATTTTTTTAATTTTTTTTCAGAAACTAAGTTTGGAGCAACAACTCCAGCCCCGACTACCACAACTGCACCAAGTATGCAATATGTAACATAGAAATAAACAGATATGTATATGTTGTTAATATTAGTTAGTATTTAAGAAAAAACTTTTTTTTACCCATTCTCACCGCACTTTAATTTTGGTTGCCCTACAAGACCAGAATACTAACTATATTCTCTGATTTAAGCATTTGGCAATGTTTAGTTGTCGCATAGATTACAGTGCCTCACCCCTTTCTTTGTATAATCATTGAACAATATAAAGATGACTAGGCTATAATTTGTCATCACCTTACTTGCCTACTATACGAGTGTGCTCAGCTTATGCAATTGCTTTTCTATTCAGCTCCTTGTGGGAGGAACTACACAGCGAACTCCTCAAGACAGTACTTGACTTCACCTGGTTATCCCGGTCGTTATTCGAACTCAGAATTTTGTATATGGGAGATACAAGCCCAAAGTGGTTACCGAATCCTGCTGCAGGTTGTTAGGTTCCGAACGGAAAATTGTTGTGACCGATTAACGGTAGGTGAAAAGTAATCTCTTCCATTTTGAGAAATTTCTGATTGTTAAATATGGTCTTTCATATTAAACTTTTATCTTTAACGTAGATATTAAGAAACTACGATTTATTAATTGGTTAGAGTAGTATTGTTTCCACCTTCATATTAATTTTTGGATCATGCACAACAC
Organism: Ciona savignyi; assembly: GCA_000149265.1. NCBI lineage: Eukaryota > Metazoa > Chordata > Ascidiacea > Phlebobranchia > Cionidae > Ciona > Ciona savignyi. The sequence goes on from CH002001.1 coordinate 33,666, forward strand.
ATTGCGTTATCTCCGGGTTACCAAACGGGTTAAAAGGTTCGTGAGGAAATCTGACGATTGCCCATGTAATAACGCCCCTTGCGTTATTCAATTTACAAGAATGATCATAAATATTCTCTCATTTTGCGTTACTGACAATTGCACCCATCCAACCACCGTTCTAAACTAATATCAAAAATTACAGATTACAGGTTTGCAAAACACAGTGACACTAGCAGGAAGATTAACACCACGTCATTATTACTCACAAAGCAATTACATGCGACTTCGCTTCCGTTCTGACGGTTCTGTTACTTATACAGGATTCCAACTATGGTTTCAAGGTTGGAAAATTGACCACGATTGGTTTTAAAAGTTCTAGTTGTTTGTATTAAGAAGTATAAGCACATCTAGTTTCATCAGCCCATATTAAGAACTTAATCAAACTGAAGAAGATTAAACAAATGCTGAATCAAACGATCCCATATAATTTTTTAAATAAGATATTAATTTAGCGTTATCAAGTAGTTAACCATTTTTTACATTCTATTGTCTTATTGTGGATGGAAAAATTCAACGCTTATTTCACGAGTTTGTTAACCCTGTATTAAAACAATTTATATTAATGTTATTATTCTTGATTTTTTTATCCAAGAATATCACCAATGATTTTTTTTTGTTCTAGAATCGCGAAGCGGCATATACCCAACAACTACTACAGATCAACCCACAACAGAGGGTAAGAATTTCTTAGTTTATTTTTTTATTCCTAATTTACCACTGTACAACACATCATGTAAATATGGAAACAACAAAAATACTAATCACATTCGTTAAAATACTTTGATATAAAATCGGGCAAAAATATCAAGTAGGTAAATAACACACAAGATCGCAGACGTTATTAAGTTTGATGAAATGGAAATATTTTCGTTTATTTAACGCTTTAGTTTAAGTTGTAGCGACCTCCCTTCATCCATATTACATAATGTGTGACGTCATTACGCATTACTTTTATTTCTTCTTTATTGTGCCCGGTCGCTTTGGTTTTGTGCAACGAGTTTCTTTTTGTGGTGTGTTACTGCAAATACAAAAGCTGCCGCATCATTGGTGACCCCGACCTATAAAAAAGACTTTTTCAAGTTTAGTTAAAAAACGTTCGAGAACGAAGACATGCAAAACTCCGTGGCGGTGAAACTGGCCACGTTTTGGACAACGCAGCCAAGAGTGTGGTTCCAGCCAGCGGAAACACAGTTCGCTCTTAAGAAGGTTACAGCCGACCAAACTAAGTATCTTTACGTTGTGGCAGATTTAGACCAAGCAACAGTAAGTCGCCTTATCGACCGAGCCGACTTGAGAACCCACCACAAGAAAACAATTAAGGAACTTCTTCTTTCTTCGTTCAGTTTAGTTCACAGAGAGGGTAGCGCTTGCTACACATGCCACCATAGGGTTGAATGTGGTTTAGGTATATACCGAGCTGACATGCGTATTCTTTAGAAATTAAGTAAAGACACAATATGCCTAATTTTTTTATTTTTCTTCAGAAACTGACTTTGGAGCAACAACCCCAGCCCCGACTACCACAACTGCACCAAGTATGCAATATGTAACATATTAACAAACATACATTTATATTACGTAGAATATCGTTAAAGATGTTTTGTTTATTTTCTACAACCATCTTAAATATTAAATGACATTAGTGTATGCTTTTGCGTTGAACATACGGCGGAGTTAAACACAAGGGAGTAACACATTACAGTACAGATGGTGATCGATGACTGGGCATTACTAACCTAAAAATATTTAATATTTTTATCACGTTCTTACCATACCATTTTACAACGATAATTTATTTTATTTACAATGATGGCTGTAAAAATAAAAAAACTGCCGCGTTTGAAGATATAGTCTTGCCTAACCTATCTTTCATAGGAAATGTAGCTTGTCGGAAAATACAGAAAATACGTAGAAATTCAACCACGTGTTTAACCACCACTATTTTTAAACACATTTTGTATGCCATACGTTCATGCTACAGGGTCCATTGTAACCACAATTTGTATCCTATACACCGAGTATGTAGTTTGTTTCTGCAAGCATAAACGCATGGGTCCCATAGGTATCAAACCAAAACAGCCCGATTTAGTTTTTCATGGCTTCGATGAATCCTGTCAGAATCATGATTTGAGAACAAAAATTATTTTTGTAGTATTTTAAGGTAATTTTTGTATTTCGTTTAAGTGTTAAATCAGTGGCTAATGCATTTACATTCCACCATATCTGATTCAAATTGAAGCAGCCGTTCAATCGCTATGACCAAAAAAGCTTTTTTTTAGAAAAAAAATACCGTTTTGGTTTTTAACGTCTCAGGGGAATTCCCCTGGATTTATCACCTAACATTTTGGATTCTGCATATCTTAACCATTGTGTCTAATAAATCACTCTTTTTATTGCGATTCTTTTACTCCTTATAGTAGATGTTGAGGCGACATGGCATGCCTGTCACAATTATGATTTGAGGACAAAAATCTTATTTTTTAGGATATTTTCCTAGGTATTTTTATTTATTCCAATTGTTAAATCAGTGGTTAGTACACATATATTTTACTAAATCTGATCAAAATTTGACCAGTCTTTCAAGCGCTATGCCTCAAAAAATCCATTTTTTAGGAAAAATTACCGTTTTGGTTTTCAGAGTCCCAGGGGAATTCCACTAAATTTATCACCTAAAATTTTAGTCTCTGCATATTTAGACCATGTTGTCTAACAAATGACAAAGTTTCATTGCGATTCCATTATTTCTTCTGGTAGATGTCGGTGCGACGACATGCAATGCCTGTCAAGCGTTTGACGAAAAATAAACGAAAAGAAAAAGAAAAAAAGAAAAAAAACGGACAAAAACAATATGTGTCCCATTTTTTCAAATGGGACCCATGATATTAGATAAAATTGACATATTAGTAACCAATTAGACTTTTGTTTATTTGTAACTTCGGTTTCCTAATGACTTGGTTAAAGCAAATATATCCTATCCAAAGTGAAATTCTATTCAAAGTAAAGAATGTTTAATGCTTAGGGCCTACTATTCACAAGTAGATGTGTAATCCGCATTTAAAAAATGTTTAGGATAGGATATTCATGTAATGTTAATGGGAAAATGTAAGGGACGTCTACAACGAGCAATCGTCAAATTGCCTCGCGCCCACCGTCGAATCACCGGATCTATTCCAAGTGTTGCAGATATATTAGTAGTCCCTCTAATTTAGTAGAACCCATTATTCCAAGTCCGTTAAGTGGCTTGACCAAAGACTTAGCTAGCGACCAGTTTAAAACCGACTAGCTTGGGACTAATTTAAAGTTTCGTAGTAAAGATAATAAATCACTTCAATAAGCACAGCACGCATTCGTGACATTTTGACAGAAAAATAAATTATTTCATGATGTCACGATTTCCGGACACAAAGAAATAGCTGTGTTAACATAACAGTGTATCTTGTGATGTTTGTATTTGAGGAATTAAATTTCAATCGTTACGTTAAAATGCAGCTCAGACAGTTTAGAAAATGTTTTGTGGTTTTTTTTAAATGTTAAGTTTTTAAAAAGGTTAATTGATATAGAAAAAATACTAGAATATGCGTAAAAATAAAATAAAAACAATAAATATTTGGATTTTGTAATAATTCGTTTATAAAGAATTCTAACTTTTAATCGTTACACGTTTGCATCAAAATTGCTTATTATAAATTTGTTAGAAACATTCAGGTTTCGGTGACTGTTATCATATTTCAATATTTAAAAAATGAAAATAACAAGTTTTACGTTTTCTGGAGTTGCAATTATTTTGATTCAAGTCATCCTAATAAAATTTGCCCGAACACAATGTAAGTTTTCCTCTCTGTATGAAACAAGACAACTTCAATTTTTTATCAGTGTGTCTGCGTCACGATAAACCTTTCTTGACAAAGCGCATTTATTTTCATGGTAAAATGTTTCAACACACGCAAAGTCGATTATACCAACTTAAATCTCAGTGGTAAAATCCAATTGTACTGCTTTATTAATCATATTAATTAATAACTGATTTTGCTTTAAACTAATCAGAATGTATTTCAATAAACCTTATAGCAATGAAATATAACTACTAACTTGTTTCCAGCTTGTGGTGGTTTATTACGAGCCACCAACGTGTCGCGACCTCTCACCTCTCCGAATTACCCCTCATATTACACAAATAACTTGAGATGCAGATGGAATATTACTGCGCCAGCAGGATTGCTTGCTCAATTTACTGTCTGGAGTTTATCAACGGAAAGTTGCTGTGATTACTTGCAGGTACGATATATTTCTTTTATATATAAATAGATGTTTAATTTTAAAATGGTTGTGGAATAAAAACTTCCCGCTGTGCAGTTGAACGTTTCATAGGGCAAGGCAGTTACCTGAAGCCAGTAGTCAAACAATTTAAATCTAATCTATCCCATTATGTACATTTTGTAAACATACGCGGAATTTTATTTTAAAGTTTTCTTTTAACCATTTTAGATCATGCACCAAATGTAAAATTTCCTAAATTTTGTTTCTCATTTTAGTTTGATTTAATTATGATGTTGTTTTCCCAATTTTAAAGTTAATCTTGGTTTAAAACATTAAAGTTTATATTCTTTTATGGTTAGGTAACTTGGGGAAATCGTGTCACCCAGTTGCGAAACCTTCGTCATAACGTGACTTTTGTAAGCGATTCCATCGGCTTGTACTTCTACACTGATGGCTCTGTTACAAGACGAGGATTTAGAGGAAGTTATAGTGGTTAGTACCTTAGGTTGTTATGGTATAGGCTAGAATATTCCTGAATATCGCCGTGAATCGAAAAACCAAGGGGATTTAACACGAGCAATCGTCAGATGGTGCCCATCGCCGTTTCCCGGAGATATATCAGTATATTTTGTATGATTTTTACGTTCTTTCAATTTGGTAGAACACGTTAACGGTAATGTTTAGTGTCTCGCCCAGCGATACAACCGACTAGAAAGCGATCAGTTTCAAGCACCCAACCCTTTGGCTGAAAGGTAACGCACCAAGCCACCAGGATAATCTGGTCAATCGTTAAAATAAACTCAGAAACTATTTTATACTATTGTGATACAGTTTTGTTAAAAAGTGCTTTATTCTAATAAAATTAATTTTATTACAGTTACCAACACAGCAAACCACAGTTTCATATTACCTCCAACGACAAGTAAGTATAGCTTGACATATCAACCACATTTAAAATAGATGTTTGTGTACTTGATAGTCAAATTAAAGTGTGTCCACTATAGGGTTAATATATATGTTGCAAGTGTGCTGTAGTATTAGCTTAATCTATCGATACGTTGATTTCAAGCAACCATCGATAACTGCCTTGCTCAAACACACGGTCGGCTTTTATACCAAGATGTTTTAGTGGACAGAAGAGTACTTGAGAGAGCTAATCGTTGGCCAGCAACTAGCAATCAGCAAATCCGTATTATAATATAAACGATTAAAGTTTATATTATTTCTTTTCACAGCTGTCGCTCCATGCGGTTTTAGTACGCAAGCCACCAACGTGTCACAAACCCTCAATTCTCCTGGATACCCAGGAACATATCAGAACCGACTTAACTGCCGATGGAACATTACCGCAAGACCTGGAATGCATGTTCAATTCTCATTTTCATCTTTTGTCACTGAAAGCTGTTGTGATTATTTACGTGTAAGATCAACTAAATTACATTGCAGTAAAGTAACCACAAATCCAAGCGGGCGTGTCAAACAAAGCAATTTAAAATTGTGGATATGCATTACAGAATTCACTAGATTATTCACCTGCATTGTGTACCAAACTATTGTCAAGTTAAACGTATGTTACCTTAATACAGGTTTACAATTCCTATCCTCCTTCTCGTCGCTTTGCTGGTTATGTATCCAACACGACAGTGGTCTCAGTGGGCAATGTATTGCAGCTGTATTTCCGTACCGACAGTAGTGTTACGCGGACTGGTTTTAGGGGCTCCTTCATTGGTAAGTTCTAGAATGTAAAAATATCCTCGTATTGCTTAAGTGTATTTATAATGCTTCATTATCTAAAATAAAAATGTACTATTATTATTTAAATCGAAAATATCAACGTCTAAATCCGTTAAAAACAGCCTGTAAACTAGAAAGTGTCATCCACGTGTTTAAACATCACCACTATTTGTAAAACACATTTTGTATGCTATGTGTTTCTCTGAGCAGGGCACCTAATCACAGTTGATATTTTATATCCCGAGTATGTAGTTTGTTTCTGCAAGTATAAACGCATGGGTCCCTGTGGTAACAATGTGATCTTGTTAACAACGTTTATTAAAAATATATGTTATTGTGGGATATGTACACGTCAGTTCCATGTTATCCAATATTTTAAATAGTTTTAACCAAACTGCCATAGTTTTGTTTCTGCAAGCATAAACGCATGGGTCCCATAGTTATCAAACCAAAATTCTGTTCCATGTGTAGTTAAAAAAAGAATATTCGTGTTAGAATTACCATCGTTTTACCACAACTGTTTTAAATTTAAGCCTCTTTGTCAAGCGCTGTAGTTAAAAGCTAAATTTCAAAACAGCCCGATAGAGTTTTTCACAGCTTCGGGAAATTCCCCTGGGTTTAGTACATCAATTTCTGTTTATACATATCTGTGTCATGTTATCTAACAACTTATACAGTTATATTCCGATTTGACAAAACTTTGTTGGAGATGTCGGGGCGATTTGACATACCTGTTACAACCATGATTTAGGAACAAATCATAATTGTTAGAGTTGTTCCCTACGTATTTTATTTCTTTTTTTTCAGTGGTACAGCGGCGCAGCTGTTCTAGCGATATGCTCAAAAGGAGCTATTTTTGTAAAAAAAATACCGTTTTGGGTTTTAGAGTCTCAGGAAAATCCCCTATACTTTATTACCCATCATTTTTGTTTGCCTTATCTATACCATGTTGTCTAACAAATTACAAAGTTGTATTGAGTTTTCTTTACCCCTTCTAGTAGATGTCGTGGCGACATGCCATGCTTGTCAAGTGTTTGACGAAAAAATGGGGGAAAAACGAACAAAAACAATGTGTCCCTTTTATTTCCAACAATAAAATTAAATGCCCAGTTTTGCAATATTAAATTCACGAACAATATGAAATTTGGCCAGTAACCTCATTTGTAACATCTGGTATGATCAACCGAAAGGGGATAGGTAGAACCCCCTAATCCAAAGGTAATGGGTTCAAGATAATCTGATTAATGCTTTGTAAAATTACCCTTCGAAATTTTGCATCCCATGTGTTAGACCACGTCGCGCCAAATCCGACAGGTTTGTCTAGTGGTTAAGTGCGTCGCCTTTCAGCCGAAGTGTTGCAGGTGCAAAACTGGTCGCCAGCTAGTCTCACGGGGATAAACATGAATATCATATTCTATATACACTAATTATAACAAAACAGATGATAATCTGATCAGATATTCATGTTTATCCACTTGAATAAGAAAACCAAGGGTCTAACAAACGGACAATTTTCCGATTACCTTGCGCCCACTGTTGGGTTACCGGAGGTGTTACGGTGTGTTATATATTATTCAACCTATCAATTCGCTGGGTTCCTGCAATTTCCGTTTAATGCCTTGGCCAAATCCAAATACACAACTGACTAGCTATCGACCAGTTTCGTATCTGCAACCCTTCGACTGAAAGGTGACGCACTTAACCACCCGAATATCTCACGAATGAATACCGAAGTGTTCATTTGAATTGGGTTAAGTACTATCTCTGAGTACATTTGTTAAAGATTTTGTAAAAAGCAATTACTTATAAAGCTACTTTTAAGCAGGTTATGTGTAAAGGAGTTTAGCTACTGGAACTATTGCATTGTGCTGTGTGTTCGGCACGTTCCCTTAGTTTAAGTAAAATCCCTTAATCAATTCTTTAGAAATTAAGTAAAGACACAATATGCCTAATTTACTTTTTTCTTCAGAAACTGAGTTTGGAGCAACAACCCCAGCCCCGACTACCACAACTGCACCAAGTATGCAATATGTAACATAGTAACAAACAGACATTAATATTAGGGAAATATTAGGTGGTAATAAAAAAAAACATTTTTTCTACTCACTCTCACCGCACTTTTTGATGTTGGTTACCCTACTAGACCAGTATACTCACTATATTCTCTGATTTAAGCATTTAGCAATGTTTAGTTATCGAACAGATTACAGTGCTTTACCCCTCTCTCTGTAAAATCATAGATAAATATCTGGATGACTAGGCTATCATTTTTTATCACCTTACTTGCTTACTACACGGGTGTGCTCAGCTAATGTAGTAATTGCTTTTGTATTTAGCTCCTTGTGGAGGGAACTACACAGCGAACTCCTCAAGGCAGTACTTGACTTCACCTGGTTATCCCAGTCGTTATTCGAACTCAGAAATTTGTATATGGGAGATACAAGCCCGAAGTGGTTACCTAATCCTGCTGCAGGTTGTTAGGTTTCGAACGGAAAATTGTTGTGACCGATTAACGGTAAGAGAAACGTAATCTCTTTCTTTTTGAAAATTTTCTCATTGGTCTCATTAAATGTTTATCCTAAAAGTAGATATCAAGAACTATCCTTTATTAATTGGTTGAAGTAGTATTGTTTCCACCATCAGATTAAATATTAATCATGCACAACACATTGCAATATCTTCGGTAACCCGACGGTGATCGTAAGGTAATTTTTAATAACGCCCATGCGTTATCCAATTTACAAGAATATGTATAATTCTCTCTTTTTGCGTTACTGTCAATTGCACCACAGCCTACCACAGTTCTAAACTAATATCAAAAATTACAGATTACAGGTTTGCAAAACACAGTGACACTAGCAGGAAGTTTAACACCACGTCATTATTTCTCACAAAGCAATTACATGCGACTTCGCTTCCGTTCTGACGGTTCTGTTACTTATACAGGATTCCAACTATGGTTTCAAGGTTAGAAAATTTACCAGGATTGGTTTTAAAAGTTCTAGTTGTTTATATTAACGATATAAGCACATCTAATTTCATCAGCCCATGTTAAGAACTTGAAACCAGCTGTTACTTAGTTGTTTGTATCCATGGCCAATGTTTTTTTGTTTTATAGACAGGGTTAAACAAAACCTGAATCAAACGATTCCATATCACATTCTAACAAAGATATGAATTTAACTTTTATCAAGCAGTTAACCATAAAGCATTTTAAATTATATTGTTTAATTTTGGATGAAAACAATAACTTTTATTTTAAGAGGTTGTTAAGCTTATATTAAAACTATTTATATCAATGTTATTATTCTTGATTTTGGCAGATAATCTAAGAATCTTACTATTTAATTTTATTTTTTACCGTAGAATCGCGAAGTGGCATATACCCAACAACTACTGCCGAGCCACCCACAACACAGGGTAAGAATTTTTAGTTTATTTTTTGTTTCCCAATTTACCATTGTAAAATAAGAAAATACAAATCCTATTTGTTAAAATACTTCGATATAAAACGGGCAAAAATAACAAATATACCAGACAACATCGAAGACCTTATAATTTGTTTAAATATTTTTTAAGTTTCATGAAATAAAATTATTTTCGTTTATTTAAGATTTTAGTTTAAGTAATGAATTTTGTTAGAAACTAGTGTTAATTCTATTTTTAGTTTTTTTTTGTTTCCAAAGCGGAAAATGCAACAAAAACCGGCAATTTTGTTCCCAGTTCCATGTGGAATGGACTATGATGTGACCAACAATAGACAACTCCTAACTTCACCCAATTATCCGGCAAATTATCTGAGGGAGAGAACATGTTTTTGGAACTTAACTGCCCCAGCAAGTTCAAGGATAAGTCTTACATTGGATGTGTTTAGCACTGAAAGTTGCTGTGACATTTTGGAAGTAAGTTTTTTATACGATAATTATGAATATTTACTACCAGTTAACAGTAGGGGATAACCCGTTGCCTAAAAATAATTCACATTATTTTAAACCACACGCGTTTATACGCAGACATAAAAAAAATAAAAACTCAATAAATATTGGAGTGTGGTCAAGATTTAAAATAATTTATGAACAATCTTTTTATCCAAATTTAATCGATTAGAAATTGGATGCAAAATTGTTCAGGGCATAACCAAAACTTTAGTGTCGGATATATCTTAAGCCATGATTCAAACGGTGTATTTCTAAATAGAAAGGATGAGGATTGTGCAGCTGTTTTTCGATATAACATGGCTAAGTTCGTTTTCAATGTTAGAAGCCTAATAAAAAAATACATTGTTCACTTTCTTTAAAAGTATAACTTTATTATTCCAAATCAATTTTGATTTTAGGTTTCTCGTTTGGTTGACTTTCAATCAACTAATGGCGTAGCATTTCTGTACGGAAATCTCTCTCAGCGAACTTATTATTCGGAGTCCAACACATTAAGCTTAGTATTCGTGTCAGACAGCTCAACTGAATTTCCAGGGTTCCAGTTTAGCTTTACAATAGCTGCCGGAGTTGCACCGACTAATCCTCCTATAACAGGTATTTGGCATAATGTTAACACTAATCGTTGAGTAGGCAATTACTTTTTGAACTTGTTTTTTCTTCAAGTTATTAAGTTGATATAGCTCTTCAGTCCAAGTAAACGTTGAAGATGTTAAACTAATTGTTCGTCAATTGTGTTCTCGGGCAACACTCACTTGCAGTTGCCCAGTGCGTTAATCAGAAAATCAAGTTATGAGATGCATGACTATACTTATAATGTTTTGTTTAATTTCTACAACCATCATTAATATAATATGAAAATAGTAAAATTCTCTGGTGTGGAACATACGGCGGAGTTGAAAATAATGAAGAGACACATTACAGTACAGATCCTGGTCAATAACCGGGCATTACTAACCCAAATATATTTGATATTTTATCACATTCTTAGTGTGAGCTGTAGCGTTGGTATATAAGATACAGTATTGCTTATCCTATCTTTCATAGGGAATGTACTACAGAAGTCGGCAACCCCGGGAGTGCTTATTTTAATGGCATGCCGCGTGGTTTAACCCGCCACAAAATCTATACTATAAGCATGTAGGCTACACAGTCAAACTGTCCATAATATATCGAATAGAATTAATAAAAACAATTTTTCTTTACTTCTTACTAATATTTTAAATTTGGTTGTTGATTATGCAGCCACTACATAACAAGGTTTGGCACGCTAAGCTGTTTTATTATTATATTATTTTTAAGCTATCACACTGCATTCAAAAGGTTGCCGACCCATCGTACAATAACATAAACAAAAACAGTAATGTATTATTACAACTAGTTATAAATCAAACTGTATTTACAATGGTACAAAAAATATTCTATCCAGTAGCAGTAATAGTTTAAACCAAGGATGATATGCAATACCCAACAAAGTTATTCTTTGTCACAGAGAGAATTATAGCCGGGCCTCAAACTACAACAAAGAGCACAGCTTCAACTAATTATCCAATTACAGCTGCACTAATGATCACTGCTGTAGTTTCTGTATTCTATCATCTGTACTGAGATCTATAAGTCATAATTATTGTAGCTTGTCAAGCAATTATATTATTATGCTAATTAGCGATATATTTACATATATTTTCCATTTGTTTCATTCCATCATACACAATGATGTGTTTGTGTTTTCACATGTTTAATAAAGATCAGTCCATAGTTTGTCATTTGATTAGAATTGCCTTTCAAAGCAAATAATTAAATTGTACTTAAGTCTACAATCAGAATTGGCCTCACAAAAAGGGCTGTCACTCAAAATCCAGTCACAGGTCTTAGAATTAGTTTACTATTTAAAATTAAAGCTTCGATCTGCACCCTAAATCTACAACCCTTTTTACTTAAAAAAATGAGCCCTGTAAATCGGGAACTTTTTTCCCAGCCAACCAGGTATATATATGACACACAATCAACACCTTTATGTTACAAAGCACTGCTTCACTATTACAAAACTTCACAGCTAAACAAGAACACCGGCGCGCAGCGTGGCATATGCTGATTCCAACCGTACAAACATTGGGGAATCATCACCATTGTTACTTAGCAAACCAGTCGTTTAAGTACCATGACTACGAGAGGGCTTCATGTCATTTCAGGTCGCGCATAGAGGTCTATTAACTGGTTATACGCCATTTAATACAGTTCCTTAACCTCTGTTTAAGATAGTTATTGCTTAGTTAAAGCGAATCTCGTTTGCAGAAAGATTAGTTAGGGCAAATCTCATGTTAGCTCAGCGGAGATTTCTTAAGTGTGGAAATTTCAGGATAAGGAATAACTTTTTAATTATGTCATCTTGTTTTTACGGTTCCCATTTGGAAAATGGAACACATACTGTTTTTTACCGATTTCCCTTATTTTACTCAAAAACATGCTATGCATGCCGCCCCAACATTTCGATTTCAATAATAACTAGAGAGTGTCAACCACGAGTTAACCATCACTATTTGTAAAACACATGTTGTATAACCTATATTCATGCTACATGGCCCCCAACCACAAGTTGTATTTTATAGCCTATACTGAGTATGTAGTTTTGTTTCTGCAAGCATAAACGCATGGGTCCCATAGTTAACATACCAAACTCTTTTTCCATGTTTAGTTAAATAAAGAATAGGCTAAACGTCTTAAATTTACGAACATTTCAACAAAAATGTTTTAAATTATCGCTTTTTTTTAAGCACTGTAGTGAAAGAAAGCCAAATTCCCAAAACAGTCCGATTTAGTTGTTCATTGTTTCAGGGAATTCCTCTGGGTTTAGTAGATAAGTTTTTGTTTTTACATAAGTAAGTCATGTTATGTAACAATTCTCAAAGTTTTAATCTGATTTGTCGAATTCTTGTTGGAGATGTCGGTGCGATAGGCTATGGCATGCCTGTCACAATCACAATTCAGAAACATATCTTCGTTTTCATGGAAATTAATCTATAAGTAAATGTTTTCTTTTTTTTAATTGGAACAGAGTGTCTAATGTTTTAACATTTTACCGAATTTTAATAAAATTAGAGCAGCCGTTCAAGCGCTATGGCTACAAATCTAATTTATTAGAAAAAAACACTTTTTGGATTTTAACGTCTGAGGAGAATTCCCCAAGATTTATTACCCAAATTTTTGGTTTTTGCATATATAGACCATGCTGTCTTACAAATGTCCAATTTTCATTGCGATTTCTTTATTCCTTTTGGTAGATGTCGAGGCGACATGGCATGCTTGTCACAATCATGATTTAAGAACATATCCTATATTTTGGGTATTTCCCTGGGTAATTTTATTATTTCTTTAAAGTGTTAAATCAGTGACTAATGCACTTACATTCCACTAAACCTGATTTAAATTGTAACAGCCGTTCACGCGCTATGCCCAAAAAAGGCTATATTTTTAGAAAAAAATCGCGTTTTGGTTTTTAAGGTCTAAGGGGAATTTCCGTAGATTCACCACCCAAAATTTTGGTTTCTGCATATCCTATATCTAGACCATGTTCTCTTACAAATGTCAAATTTTCATTGCGCTTCCATTGCTTCTGTTGGTTGATGTCGGGCGACATGGCACGCCTGTCACAATCATGATTTGAGAATAAAATTCCATTTTTTAGGGTATTTCCCTAAGTATTTTTTTATGTTTTTTAAGTGTATAATCAGTGACTAATGCACTTACATATCACCAAATCTGATTCAAATTGTAGCATCCGTTTAAGCGCTATGGCCAAAAAAGACTATTTTTTAGGAAAAAAATACCGTTTTGGTTTTTAACACCCCACGGTAATTCCCCTGGGTTTATCACCTAAAATATTAGTTTCTGAATATCTAGACCATGTTGTCTAAAAAAATGTCAAATTTTCATTGAAATTCCATTACTTCTTCTGGTAGATGTCGGGGCGACATGATATGCCTGTTACAATTATGATTGGAGAAGAAAATCTTATTTTTTCGGGTGTTTTCCTAGGTAAATTTTTCATTTCTTCCAAATGTTAAAGTGGCTAATGCACTTACATTCCACCAAATCTGATTGAAAGTGGAGTAGCCGTTCAAGCGCTATGCTACAAAAAGCTAAATTTTTCATAAAAAATACCGTTTTTGTTTTTAACCTCCCAGGGGAGTTCCCCTGGATTTATCACCCAAAATTTTGGTTTCTGCATATCTGGACCATGTTGTCTAACGAATGGCAAAGTTTCATTACGATTCCATTTTTTTTCTGGTAGATGTCGGGGCGACATGACATACCTGTCAAACCTTTGACGAAAAAGAAAACGGACAAAAACAATACGTGTCCCATTTTTCCAAATGGGACCCATATTAAGCCCATCGACTCTTTTTTATACCTAAAAATAAAAGTCATTTTTCCACAAATTTAGATTCTTTCGAGCATTCCATTTAATTTAACGCCATATTTAAAAATGAAGAAAATAATTGTTCAAGTTGTAAGGCCTCCTTTTGGTGCGACCTAATTACAACCGAGTCCTTAATATGAGGAACAGTTTAAACGCGCTGAGTTGTACAATCCAAATCTCACTATGGTTGATGGGTGGTTTCCTTATTGACTGGACGTTATGAGTTGAGCGGTTTTCTGTTACAATATTTTACATAAACATACACATAACAATTACTAGAGAGTGTCAACCACGTGTTTAACCACCACTATTTGTAAAACACATGTTGTATGACATATAATTATGCTACTGTTGCAGGGTCCCATACCACATTTTGTATTATATACAATGAGTATAAAGTTTTTGTTTCTGCAAGCATAAACGCATGGGTCCCATAGTGATCAAACCAAACTTCTTCTCTATGTGTAGGTAAAAAAAGAACAATCGTGTTATATTTACGTTTCACCACAAATGTTATAAATTAAAGCTTTTTCTTCAAGTGTTGTATTAAAATGAAGCTAAATTACTAAAACAGCCCGATTTTGATGGGTTCGGGAAATTCCCCATGGGCTTAGTACAAAGGTTTCTGTTTTTACATATGTGGGTGGCTAACAATCCAGCATTTCACCAAATCTGATCAAAATTAGAGCAGCCTTTCAAACGCTATGGCCCGAAAAGCTAATTTTTTAGAAAAAATAACCGTTTTGGATTTTAACCTCTCAGGGGAATTCCCCTAGATTTATCACCCACAATTTTTCTACTGAGTATTTAGACCATGTTGTCTAACAAATGACCAAGTTTTGTTACTATTCCATTATTCCTTCTGGTAGATGTCAGGGCGTCATGCCATGCCTGTCACAATCATGATTTGAGAACAAAATCTTTTTTAGGGTATTTCCCTAGATAAGTTTTTTTTAATTGTTAAAGTAGTAGTTAATGCACTCACATTCCACCAAATCTGAATCAGATTGAAGCAGCTGTTCAAGCGCCATGCCCAAAAAAGCTACTTTTTTTTAAAAAAAAAACCGTTTTAGTGTTTAACGCCCCCGGGGAATTCCCCTGAATTTATCATCCAAAATTTTGGTTTCTGTATATCTAGACCATGTTGTCTAACAAATACCAAAGTTTAATTGCGATTCCAATTTTCCTTCCGGTAGATGTCAGGGCGACATGGCGTGCTTGTCACAATCATGATTTGAAAACAAAATGTTATTTTTTAGGGTATTTCCCTAGGTAATTTTTTTATTTCTTCTAAGGGTTAAATCAGTTACTGATGCACTTACATTTCACCAAATCTGATTCAAATTGGAGCAGCCGTTCAAGCGCTAAGGCCTAAAAAGCTAATTTTTTCATAAAAATGACCGGTTTGGGTTTTTAACGTACCAGGGGAATTCCCCTGGATTTATCACCCAAAATTTTGGTTTCTGCATATCTAGACCATGTTCTCTAGCGAAAGTCTAAGTTTCATTACGATTCGATTATTCCTTCTGGAAGATGTCGGGGCGCCATGCCATGCCTGTCAAACCTTTGACGAAAAAAAAAAAAAAGAAAAAAAAAAGAAAAGAAAAAAAACGGACAAAAACAATATGTGTCCCATTTTTCCAAATGGGACCCATAATAACCACGTTTATGCGTGCCTCGGTTTCACGAGCGTCGATTTACACCCGATTCGTTACGGATTAGCCCATAGTATGGGACATGGTATGGTATGATTAGCGCATAGTATGCAGCCTTGATCGTATTTTTATATCACATGGTACGGCGAGTAAGCATATTATGGTTGATCGCGATATTTTGTATAATCACCGCATGTGTGTTGATGTTGTACGGCAATACTGGGCTATGTTGCACGACTATACTGGGCGAGGTTGTGCGGCAATACCGGTAACGGTAGCGCCTATCCCCTCTCATTTCGTGTCTAAAAACCGATTTTTGTTTCTGATTTATGATTTTTGTTTCTGGAAACAAAAATAATTTTGGGAAACATAAATTTTCCTATTTAATTTCGTTTCTACCACTAGATGATGACGGTGAGCACAAAATACGATACCTCGGAAAAATCGTTTCTGAAAACAAAATAATCGTTTATAAAATCATTTTTTAGTTAAATTAAATATCCCGGTCTATGAAAAGACGTTAATTACTGCTTAAGAAAATGCACAATACTGAATTTGTTTTTTTCACGAGCGGTAATATAAACAAACGGGATTAATGAGTGATTTAAATTCATACAATCGATAAATATGAAAGCAACTCGCAAAAATAATAAAATATAATTTGGATTAACATTAGAGAGAAGTGTCAGGTAAATGTCCAAAAAATAAAAACGAAACTTTTCGTTATCGCTTCTAGAAACAACATTTTCTTTCTGGAAACGAAATTTTCTTTTCTCGGCGAAAATTTTCGTTTCTAGTAACAAAATTGTGTTTCTTAAATGAATTTAGGGTTATCATTATCCAAGTTCTAGGATTATATGATTCGTTAAGCTGACGCTAATACCACAACAATTTCGAGTGAAAGAGATTTCGTGTGCAGTTAATAAATGTAGTTGGACCTTTTATACTAAGATAATGTATTTGTTTTATAATTATATAAATAAATATAAAGATATAAACCCACAACATTAAATATAACACACTGGTTAGTACGTTTTTGGCGTTATTGGCGATATTTTTAGAGAAGAAATTCAAAGATGTAAAACACAAATCATAACACCTAACTAGAATTTAAATTAAAACAAAAAATGCTTAACCAATTATAAATACAATACTGGAGAATGTCAACCACGTTTTATTCACCACTATTTTTTAAACCCCTTTTGTATGTAGCCTATAGGTACGCTATATTTTTCTGCATGCAGAAACGATCGGGTTCCCCGGCTACCTCATCATCCTTGGTATGTCTGATGCACAGTGTATAACCTTTATTTCTGCAATCAAAAACTAAAAGGTTCCCGAGACCAATCCAAGCTGGGAAAATGGTGGATGTGTTAATATTCTTGCACTTGATGGAGTTTCCCTGGCGTGATATGGTTACAATTTTTTACTGCATGTCTAATACATTTTACCTTATTTTTATCAAGTTCAACTCATTAGTTCATATTATTATGGGGAGTTAAACCTACTAATCAATGATTTGAGCGCGGTTAAGTGATGGGGTTTCCCGGAAAATAATTCATGGTGGGTATGGGCTATTTAAATACATTTATGTTCGCCTTGCAGTTGACCAACGATTTGTAATAATGGTTTTAAAATTTTATCATATTTTTATATGTGGTAATAGTGCACAAGTTATTTATATATATTATATTTTAACGGATTTCCCATGAAACTTGCGATATGTAGTTATATTATTAGTACTCTATGTCTATGATAGTATTAATATATAAGTATTCTATGTCTAATATATCACTTTTTTATACTTGGTGTTGACTTGGGGGAATCACCTACAGCGTATGTTGCCAACATAATGTTGGTCAGAGTAAAAAGGTAAACTAAAGAAAGTATCTTATCTGTCTATCATCTATCAAGAAAAATCCAATTTTAAACCTAAAATGTGCTGTAAAGCGATCTGTGCACTGGTTTAGCTAACTTAGGGAAGAAGTTGTGTAAATAAACCAGTGTAGTACAATAAATGTGTTTTTCAGAAAAAAACACATTGTTTCAAATGTTCAGTAAAGTATTAAATCGATCTGCAAGATTAAAATTTCAATTGACTTTGAATCGTAAAGTACAAATCCTCACAACGTAAGTATAAATTGTAGCTGATATTACAGTATGATTTAGCCTAGATGGCCTGACGTAAAGAATCTGTTCTACTGCTAGACTTTAACATAGTTTAAGATGTTCGGGTTTTATCCCATTAAACATAGGCGAATCAGTACAGGGGCAAGTGTTGTGCACCAGAATTGTCTTGGTTTTGATCCCACAACACTCCCGTATGGAAAGTACGTCAATTTTCGCCGAGATCTCGAGTGTGCACACGCCAAATACTTAAGTGTGCAGTGTGCAAACAGCCAAGAGTGCACACTTTAAGTGTGCACAAAATCTCCTTTTTAGTACTATTTTGTAAAAATCTTAAACAAACGTATTATTCTATTCTAAATATATTTTGTCCATCAGCTAACATATCTATCTACGTAACAAAAAACGTACTGACAGTAAATTACCTGAGGTCCAGAGTTAGGTTTACAGGTTTGTTGGAAATTATACGATGTTTATACTGATAGCTCACGAGCATGTGTGAAATTACCCAAGTGTGCAAAGACGCAGGGAATAAAAAATCTCGGGTGTGCAGCTGCCGTACTTTCCATACCGGACAACACTTAGGCTTTGTACAGATTGCTAATGCTCTTACTCTGACCAGTTAACCACCCAGAAAATTGGGCAGATAACTGATTATTAACTGGATATTATTAGTTTTTTTCTTCTAATATTTTTCCTTTAAGGATTTCATTAACTAGCTGCTTGTTTGGGACCCTTTATTTTGTACAGGTCTGCTTGGTCCGCAAGGTCAGCTAGTTTTAGTACCCTGCCCTAAACACTTATCTCAACCTCAGAACTAACCCTAACTCCAACCCCATGTTTAAAACAAACTCTAGCGGACCTAGCGGACCTGTACAAAATAGAGGGACCGGCTTGTTTCAATAAAAATTACTTCACCTGTAATTCAACATATAAAATGAACATGATGTTGTCTAAAATAAATACCAGATCAATTAAAGTCTCATAATGTATCATATATTCCAGTAGCATCTGTGGGCACTACAGGTAGAACCCAAATGGTTAGTAATGACAATGGCGGAAAAAGATCTTGCCACAATAGCGGAAAAATGGGAAAAGAACATAGGTGGTTAGGAGACACAAACCTTAAGTGCGCATGATTAAATCATACATTCTTCTGGATTCTTTATTTTACTAACCGGGATATCTGAATAAGAACAACAATAATTTTTTACAGCCCCAAAATGACAATGAGTGGCAAAGTTTTAGTGAACGGAGCTAATTTGTATTATGAGAAAGTTGGATGTGGAGACCATGTTCTACTGCTTGTACCTGGTGCACTAGGTGAACTTGCTATTTGTGTTATTACTTTCATACATGTTATAATTTGATATGACATAAGAACTTAAAGGTTTACCATATTTTATTTCGAGTACAATTTTATTTTAGTTTACTTTTGTGTCATACACCAAAGAGTTTAGATCAATTAGGTACAAATTTTATTATACAACACTTTGATGTTTTTATGTGGGTATTTTCCCTTTTAATAAGTGGTATGTCTAGGAGTATACCAGTACATCAATGACTACTAATCCCACAAAATTCAGCATTATTTTTTTAATATTCATATATCTTGTCTGAACTACATATTTATCTTTGTGCCTGGAGAGCTTCATAACTTTAAAAATAACCCTTTAGTTTCTAATAGCAGAAAAAATACCCTAAAACAAGGTAAATGTGATTTTTAATTTCTAGTTTTTTTACATGCATCCACACATACTGCTTTGCTTATGGGTCTTCCAATAATAATTATAAAGTTAAACCATCATTTATTATTTTAACATAATGCAGAAAATGTCATTAATATTATTTAATTTACTTTATATTTGGTTTGATTATAAACAACCAGCAAGAATAGTGAACAAATTTCATTTTTTGCTAAAACCTATGTTGGTCTTATTTGAGGGTTCAGAAATGCAAGCGACATAACTTAATTTGATATTCCAAAAACTTATTTTATTTATTTTTACATTAATTATACATTTATGTTTTTATTAAAATTCAAGTGTATTAGTATATAATATATATCATATAAATAAAATACTTTTTGTTACTTTATTTAGGATTTAACCCTTTAACTGCCGGCTGTTTTTCAGTTCATTTTTCGGCTAAGTAACCTTAGGTTAGAGGCTTTTGTACACAAAACTATTAATGTAAGCATGATATGATCAACAGAAAAGTTGTTCAGTAATAAATTTTCTTTTTATTTGCATTAATAAAATTTCGATGACGTCATACATTCTGCAATGACGTCATGTGTTACTATTTAGATCAACAAAAACTATCTTTATTTCTCATTTACAAACAAAACAATATGTAGAAAAGTTATTTATGATTATCTTTGGAACATTTGTGTACTACTCTTTTTGTGATGACGTCACAACTTGACTGATGACGTCGTAATACGCAAATCGAAAAAATTTTTTTTTACACTTGCCCAATAAAACACAAACACATAGCCACAGCAAAACAAAACTGATGCAAAACATCTTCAAAAAGGTTCTTCATCGCTAGAACTACTCAAAAATGAAGCACAACTGCTTTTAGAATCATTATCAGCTCACAAAAGGACAGCTTCTTCTGTTTTTACCCTCCATAAGCTCAAAAAATAGCCTAATCCAAAATGTACAAGCCAAAAACGAATGGATTGTTTTCAAACTAACCAAGCGAACCATGACGACAATAGTTGAAAACTAATCGGGGACTAAAACCAAAATTAAAACTAATTAAAACAACCAAAACCACACATATATGTATACATTTTTTAAAACTCAAATAACTAAAAAATATCAAATGCAAACCTATATATCATCTTATATTGGAAAACGCAGAAATTATTCAGCTCTCCAGCGCCATCTCACTGATCAAAATCGGTCGTATACTTTTCTACTTATGTAATTTTCGGCAGTTAAAGGGTTAACAAATGTGTTAAAGGTTGCACCAAGACCGACTTCAAACCACAGCTTGAAAATTTGAATCGAGACAAGTTCACTGTGATTGGTTGGGATCCAAGAGGTTATGGCCAATCACGGCCTCCGAATAGAGAGTTTCATAATGACTTCTTATTTAGGGATGCAGATGATGCTGTTCAGTTAATGGAGGTGTGTTTTCAGATGCAAGATGTATTGTTTTCTTTGGCAAGGCCCTTGACGGACATTGCCTGAATCTATAAGTTTTATGGAAGAAAACTGTCTCATTCTGTATACAACTCATCGCAAAAACGTATCCTGAGTGTGGGCACAAAGTAATTTGTAAATTATTGATCCCCTGTGATACCTGGTACGTTAGTATCCTACACATATACAAATGACAACCTATAAAACTGCTAATTATAATTTAACGCAAATTTCTAGAAACTTGGATTTAAAAGATACTCACTGCTGGGGTGGAGTGATGGTGCTAACATATCAGCCATTGTTGCTGCAAGGTGGAATGAGAGAGTCGATAAACTGGTAGTCTGGGGAGGAAACGCATATTTTACTCATCAGGAACTCGTTATGTACCAAAGTATGAAACGCGTTTTTAAATTAAAATAAGATGTAGTTAAATTAAAAATATAAAAGTTGACAAGATTTTGGCAATATTTTTGTTGTCGCAATGTTTTTTTATTTGAAAAAGTCGTTTAATTATTTTTATTTTAATATAATACATGTGTAGTTTAAACAATCAGTTAATATCTATATCAAATGGTGATTTCTAAAAATTAATATTTTTAAAAACAAGTTACTACGATAAGCCGGAAATCGTTACATTAAATGTTTGCTTCATTTTAGCTCAACAAATCTGAACAAACCAAGAACTTAGCAGAAGTTTATATTTTGTTACTTTTTACACATTAAACAAATGAAAAGCATTAAGTCATGTCATAAACTACAAATGTGCTTGATTATTTCAGTACTGGCAGAGCTTTTTTATGATTAGTTGTTTTTGGATTAGGTATTCGTGATGTATCAAAATGGAGTAGTACCATGTTGAAACCAATGGTGGATGTTTATGGAAGAGAATATTTTGAAGAAACTTGGCATAATTGGATTGACATGTTCACTACAATGGCGGGTGACTCAAAATCTGATACCAACCTTTATATGGAGGTGAACAAGGCTTAAATATAATTTTTTGATGAAAAAAAAGGACATTGCCCGAACCCAGAGGAATAAGGGGTTCTACTCAATTAAAGGAACATGTGATTCATACAAAACACATTGTAATAGCTCCGGTAACATGACAGTAGGCGCGAGGTAATCTGACAATTGCTTACGTGTGTTAACGCCCCTTGCATTTTATCATTTACGGGAATAAACATGAATATCTTATCCTCTTACATTTGAATATCGGTAATGAATTATCAAAAGGAGAAGGGTTTTTTGGTTGGTTTGAAAGTTTCATGTATGTTAGCGTACATTATCTAGATGTATTGTCCCATTTCAGAACAACCAAATACTTAAAAATATTCAGATTAAAAAAAATTAATTATAGACATGCAGTACTAAAATTTATATAAATACTTGCACAAACAAAACTGTATACATCAGGTATAAAATATACCACATGTGGTTAGAAAATCTGATGACTGTGCTTTGCTACAGTAGCATAGAGCATTGTTTTCTTTGTTTTTAACATGTGGTTGCCAACCTAAAGTTTCAAAACAT
Organism: Ciona savignyi; assembly: GCA_000149265.1. Classification (NCBI taxonomy): domain Eukaryota; kingdom Metazoa; phylum Chordata; class Ascidiacea; order Phlebobranchia; family Cionidae; genus Ciona; species Ciona savignyi. Next base: position 56,524 of record CH002001.1, read on the forward strand.
TTTTTTTACTAACAGGAATTAAACAAAATACAAGCTAAAACGCTTATTATACATGGTCAAAAGGATGCAATGGTCCCAGAATTTCAAGCCAAATATCTGAACAAACACATCAAGAATTCCAGGTTTTATTTTCAACTGTGAATATGCATGGCAATGTTATATATAACCACCCAATGCACATATATTTTGCAGGTACGAAACTGGTCCCTTTATTCAAATGTGTCCTTGGGCAAGGCACTTAACGGACATTTCCTGAACCCAGAAGATTAATGGGTACTACCAAATTGAAGGAACGTGTCTATCATATACAACACACTGCAATGCTCCAGTAACCCGACGATGGGCGTGAGGTGATCTAACAATTGCCCATGTGTTTGTTAACCACCTTGGTTTTCCTCCTAACGGGGATAAACATGAATATCCTATCACCAATACACGTATATTGGAGTGGACTAATGTTATAAAGTTGGAGTCAACCACCCAATACACATATAGTGGAGAGGACTATTTTAGCTTTTTGACTTCAGTTGGCTTGTAATTTTTTTATGTTAGTAATATGCTACTCATAGTGTGTCCAGGTTCTACCACCATCATTTTAATCAACTCCACAAGTATTTTTCAAGTTAAAGTCATTGCTCTTGTATAATAGTTCCCAATGCATACTTAACACACAGCATATTAGCCTCATTAGTGGAAGATATTAATTATGATAAAATGATATCTTCAATCGGGACGGACATTTTGTAAAAGTAATAGCTTCCAGCAAAATGTCCCATTTTCATTAATATGATATTCGTCAGGTTTTGTTCTGTTCAAATGCTAAAAAAATCGATAAAGCGACTAAGGAATGTTTAACTACCCAGGAATAAGTTTTGTTCGAAATAACGTAGATTTCCTTGACAGGTTAATATTGTGGGAGGATGGAAAACACAACCTACACCCTTCGATATTCTGACAGATTTAATCAACTGGTTGATCAGTTTCTCACTGGAAACCTATCAAGCTCAAATCTTTAAAATTTATCATAACAATATTACGCCCTTTTTTCTTTTTTAAAATAATTGCTCTGCTAATATGATTCAAGTTTTAAAATGCATTAATAACCAGACAATGACAGATTTACTGTGTAGAAGGCTATGCACCGTTTTAATATTTACCCTTGTTTTCTCATCTGCCTTTTTCCAATATGTTCATGATATATCACGCCAATAAAACGCACAAAAGAATGACTTTACCGGACATACATGGTTAAGTCACTTATTGTACATTATTTTTTAATTTAGCATCGATGCCATGTTTTGTAATACTTCTGATTATTTCATATTAATTGCTGTTGTAATTATGCTGCCATTTGGTCAAATATTAGTGCAAATTGATAATAAAATGATGGAGCTTTCTAATTTGGTTCCAGTCGATAAGTTGTGGTGATGAAACCAGTCACATTCCCATCGGCATGTATTAATCATGCTTCACCCTATACAACACACAAAATATACTCTCGGTTCTCCAATGGTTAAATTGCCCCTGTGACAAGTTATTCAACATATAAAGTACAGTGTTATTATTAACCTTTTAGAGTTTTAAATTAAAATGCAGCACCGTGTTTTGTTTGTTCTCTTAGCGAAATGTTGGATTTTATTTGGTCTTCTGCAAGTCAGAACTGCTTTTGTTTAATTTCAATTATTGTCTTAAAAAGTGAGACATTAAAACAAAGTAGTTACCGCTAATCAACGTGCTCGATCAAGTCTTGAGTTTTTGGTTAAGATAAGATCTTATTACTAAAAATTTCCTTCGCTCGAACCGATAAACCTGCAATGTTTAAGGAAGGCAGTATCTGGTCCTTTATTAACCTAGGCCGAAGTCTCTTTTTTTACCCTTAAAACCTAGTATTGTCTCCTCTTAACTATGGAACATTCTTTATAATCAGTAGTTGCCAATGTTTTCTGTACAGATAAACTATACCCAAGTTAACAAATTATCCTACTCATAAATTGACCTTTTTTAAATAGAACAGTTAACAATCCAATATTAAAACAATCCTTAAAATCAAAATACCTACCACATTATGGTATTGAATGTGATATAATTCAAAACACTGAATAAGTAAAGGTCTGGGACAAGAAGGTAGTAAATTCAAGCAGCAAACTATACCGACGTAGTAGAATATTTCACATTTACTTGGAACCTTTTGCTACGTGATAACATTCGAAAGCCATGTGAAAGAACGAAGTTGACACGTCAAGTCGCAGGTCTATACATATTACGTTAATCTTCTTTTGCCAAAATTTTGGTAAAGTGGCAAACTTAGCTCGGCAGAACAGGAAACCATATGTAAGAATTTACACACCAATTCACCGTTTTTTATATAATCCGAAAAAGGCAATTTTACGCGATTTTGGTGTGATAACGAAATAGTATAAATTGTTTTGATAGCCAGTAGAACATTATAATCGACAGTGGACGGTGGTAAGCTAGTATTGTACGGTATTCAAGCAATATGGAACTGTATGACAAATCTTTGAGAAGCATTTTTCTTCTACTTTTGAGCTGTTCAAGTAAGTAAGCATTGGCCTTTATACGCATTGGGCAACAGCTTTAGACATTTGTTTTTTTTATTGTAAAAATCTTGTGAGAAATAATTCAGTAAGGACAATTGCCCACGAAGACTGAAATTTCACCGACACGTAAACTTGCATAATTTTTAACCGAGATTAGTTTCGATTGAATGATCGACTTCCTAAGACCCTATTTATGTAAAATTCCTTATAGTAATCGGCCCAGAACCATTTACGCCTGATTGACTATTGTTTGTTTAATATCTACAAAGTTAACTTATATAGGGTAGGCCTAAATCCATTTAAACGAGGTATTGGATGACTTCCAAGGGTATTTCGAAGATGTTCTGAGGCACTGTCGTGTCGTTAAATAGTCTGGGGACCATTCTATTCACACTTAAGACATATTATAGGCACATACGACTTATTTACAACCGCTTCTGTCTGTACCATTTAACTTTATTTCAGTGCTGCTTTGTTTTGTCGGGTATGGAGTCTACTTTGTTGTTATTTGGAGACGGAGGGACCTCAGGGACAAATATTCATGGATGACGTCATTGGCGTTGTCTGATGTACTCTTTACATGTAACATCGTGCCCGTTGTGGTTTCCATATTAAAAGGATCGTGGATTTTCGGAAAACTTGGTGGAACGGTAAATTGTCTTCTAGTATTATTTTACATATTTTCCCTTCCAGCGCTGTATGGTATGACTGTTTGAACACTGGTTTACAAGCAATAAATGCACTCGGAAAGATGGTGAATAGCATATTTGGTTTATGTTGGGCTATATTTGTTTTGTTGTGCGTTCAGCTAAAAACCCGTTAACGACCCACTTCCACTGCTAAAATGTACGTAAAAAGCAGAGATGGAAAACAGAAAATTCTGGATTTAATATTCCACAAAAAGTCACTAACGAAAGCACCATTAATGCCTCCACTAATTATTTTCTATCATGGCAAGGTTTGAGTAATTAAAACCTTGTCTGTCCACAAACATACTACCAGTTTTGTTGCTGATGTGTTAATAAACCATATTCCTTTCAGATTAACGCGGTGGCCTCACTGAGTTTTGGATATATCAGTATAGGTGGAGCGATGTTTATCTCGCTGGATAAGTTACATCGAGCCAACAAAAAAGGTACGAAGGGAGATTGTTATATATATTTCTTAACCAGTGTTTTATAAATACGTTTCGGGACGAACAGTATACCTCGGTAGAAATTATAAACCAAGTTTGAAAAAAATTACACAGCCGCTGTAACTTCATGTTAATATTCTCCTCACTTTTATTCTGGTGGTGATAACAGACTGCGGGCAAACGAAGAATTAAACCTTAGGGAAACCATAAATTTGCTCTACGGCAACATTTAAATCACTTAACACGTCGATAATTGAAAATGAAAACGAAAAGCTCGCTTAGGCTCCAGTTTAGTTTTAGTTTTTTTTATGTTTTTGCTGCTAAAATGCGATTTAAAGGGACACTTAAAGGCATTTTAAGTGAATATTAAAAAAAAATATTTAAAAACTCGTCAGACTGCCTCGTATCCATAGTCGGGCAACCGAACTTTTTACAGTGTTGTGGACAATGGAGACATTATTTGATTTATAAATCATGGTTCCATTGTTTGCAATGTCCGCTTTAGGTCTTTTGCACTTGGACACAGCTGACCAGCTGGTGTCTGATTACACCAGCTTATTAGCCTAACTAGCAAATATGAAGCCTTTGCCACCATGAACACAGTTCCAAAGCACAAATGTTAAACAAATTTTATTTTCATAGTTGGAAACACCCAGACTAATTGCATAGTGAAGTCCTGGGTTGTTGGTTTAATTTGTGGGGTTTTACCCTATTTTGGACTCGGTCATTTTGAAGAAGCGACGGAAAACACGTTTGGTTGCCTCTTGGATCTCTCTAAGGCTGACTTGTGAGTCATGTTATGTGATATATATATACAACTTATCCCTTATGTTGTTTATTATAAGGCCACTAAAGTGATATATAGGCTACCTAATATATATATATGTAGGATACCTAAGAGTAGATAAATATATTTCTATTGAACCCAATATATATTTTTTTTATTTAGTCATTGGCGTGTCTAAACTTAATTTTTTTGTATCTGAAATTAAATAAACGATCGTGGGAAACTTACATATCGATGATATTTTAAATGTATATATTTATATTTACTGTATATATTTATGACACGAACAAACTTGAATGAACAAACTTTTTGAACAAACTTGAATGAACAAACACACATACTTAAATGAACAAACGAACAAACTTGAATGACAGTGTTTTTACACCCAGGTCTTCCGTTGTATACATTATCGGAACCGCGTCCTTCTTTTTCATTTACCCCGTGCTCACAATGGTTTCCTCTTATCGTGAGCTGGAAAAGATCAAACCTTCTTTGGTGGGTTTTAAATTTCAATTCCTAAAAATACATATATTCTGTAACATGTTACCATATATTTAATAGTTTATTAACCTTCCTTAGACCTAAACTGATATGCTTGGGGATGGTTGTTTGTTTTGTTGTAGTAACAACTCACGCTCGCGATCCAGCTTATAAAGTAAAAACCTGTCCACCAACGTGTACGCTTTTGTTTGCAGACCCATGCTTTAATTTTTATGTATTAAACCTGTGTATGGGTTATTTGTAATATTACAATGATATAGAATTGGTATTCCAACTTTGTTTAGTTATATGATTTTATCTGTTGCTCTTTTGCTGTACTCCTATCCTTACTTACATTATATTTTAGTTTATTCTGCATTCCCCTTGGTTACAAACAGCAGTATATGAAGCAAATCATAAAGGAGTAAAAACGGCAAACCACGTCATTAAAGATGTATATAAATATAAAATTTTACGAAAGCGGCTGTTAAATCTAAGTAATATTACTATTTATTACAAAGAAATGTTTATAAATTTAACGATATAAAGCTAAGTTGTCTCGGCTTATTCGGCTAGTGTTTGTATATATTTGAATGCCATATCGACAGTTGATTTAAAACAACATTATATTTCAGAGCAACAAAGCGATACCTCTCGTTTTTATTGCAATGTACACACCATTCGCCATCCACGCGACATTGGCTGTCGTCACTTCTCACGTCCCTTCTGAAGTCGAACTTGTAATTTCTCACGTGAGTTGCATACAATTTCAATATGTTGGTGTACCTGTGCCAGATGTGTGCTGGCAACGACCGTTCCCATGTAACTGTGCTAGAAAATTCACACGTTATGCTAGTGTGCTGGTGGATTAAATCATTTGTATGGCATTTGTTCGTCACCCCAAATGCAGTGGTTTCAAAACCGGCAATTTGCTAATCGATTTTGACTTGGGACCGTCGTTGCCAGGACCCAGTGGTTTAATGGATTTTGCAATAGCTAGCTTGATTCCTTTAGCATATTATAACCAAATGCATTAGCCAACCATTGCCCATGCTTTAACTTCCAGATTGGCCCAAAGATTTTAACCGGGTTAAATCCGCTCTTGTACATTGCATCCGAGCCGGAAATACTAGAAGAGGTTTATGATGCTATATTCTACGGAAAAGTTAAGACCCAGAAAGCAGATTAAGTAGCATGTATTAGGCGTGGTGTACTACACGAATATGCTCCATGGATGAGTATATACAAAGCAGCAACTTTCGGATACGCCTGTTTGTCGGGGTACCATATCTTTATTATCGACTAAAATAACCCAACCAAGTCGAATTTATTTTTTGATTACCATTTGGCAAATACTTTTTATATGGTAAACCCGTTTCGACTTAACAGAACGCATCGCTTTTTTTTATTCGCTTATTGGCTTTTATATTTTACTGCAACAATGAATAACCCGTTGATTAAATGCTTTAAGTTTCCTTTTTACACTCTTTCTGGTGCTGCGATCCACAGCCTTTTCGTTGGGCATGCTAATATATGACACAATCGTCAAAACAAAATATTTTAGTTGTTTTATTACTACCACAAGTAAAAGTATGTTGCTGTATGTACGCCCTTGTCATATACTTGATTGCTTCGTTACACTGATTAAAATGTGGCATTTTGTTTCACCTGCTAAGCTTGATGTCAAGCAAATAAACATTTTTGTGTTCATTCCCCATAGGTCATGCTACAATAACAAATTTAATAGTTGTTGTTACCTAGTAAGGTTTAAGTATGCGCTCATAACACCTTTAGGTAGTTTGTTCTAAAGTTAGCGACGGCTAAGCTGTAAACACCCAAGGCTATCCGCATAGCCAACAATGTTGGCCATTATCGTGGAGGTTGTGTACAGATTGTAGCATAAATATATTTGGAATAGGATAGGATATTCATGTTTATCCCCATGAATGGGAAAACCAAGGGGGTTAACACACGAGCAATCGTCAGATCGCCTCGCGACCTCACGCCGATTCAAACAACACTTTTGGTTCAAAAAACTCTTACTGCAAAATATACATAATTATATTCCCCATCGACTCCTAAAAAACCGTTCTCTAAATCGTGACGCGGGTTAATACGTCATGTTAACCGCTACGTCACGGACGTAGGTTGAAACACTTGTTGATGCATTACTTCTGACATTGACCATACTTGGGTGTAAGAAGCTGGGAATGTTTTAGTAACGTGACAATTGTTTTCCTGGTTTGGGATTTTTTGTGATTTTTGAGGTTCGTGTGTCATATTTATCCCATCCACAGAGCTTTCACTACATTAGAAGAAATTCCTGTAGTTCCAAAGAAAGTTGGATAGGATAGGATAGGATATTCATGTTTATCCCCGTGAGTGGGAAAACCAAGGGGGTTAACACACGGGCAATCGTTAGATCACCTCGCGCCTACCGTCGGGTTACCGTGTGTTGTATATGATAGACATGTGAATTGTATGTCCAGGACTTCGCAGAATTCGTGCGCTGAGACATTGTATTTAGGCGTTATATACTTACCTTCTTATACTAAATAAATTAAAAATGTGTTTCGTATACTAAAAATTAAAAGTATTGAAAACAGAAAATAAATCTATCATGTAAATTTCGGTTACTTAACTTAATTATTTTTTCGGATCATCATTATGAAAAATTTAATTCCATGCATTTATGTAAATATAACGAGTGATGGAATAATATAAATAAGGAATTAACTAGGAAATCGGTGAAGGACCTTCACATTAAGAAATCAGTGACTTAATAGGAAAAAAACTGAGTTTTTAAAATAAAAATTTTCTATACCAAGGATAGGAAAGGATATTTATGTTTATCCTTATGAATGGGAAAACGCAATAGGCTTACACATGGGCAATCGTCGTCAGGTTACCTCGGGTCACCGGAGATATTACAGTGTGTTGTGTATGATTGGGCCGTTCCCCTAATTTAGTAGAACTCATCATTCCGCTAATGTCAGGCAATGTCCGTTTTGCGCCTTTAAATAAGGACATAACCAACTAGCGACCAGTCTTAAATCTACAAACTTTCGGTTGGTAGTCGTCACGCTAACACTTGTTATCCGACTGAGTTAATTGTGTATGGTGTCCTATAATATGTTTTTCAATGTCATGGGGCGAATCCGCACACAAGTTCGGTTATTTATTTTACTGTAATTCAAACTAAGGAGTTATGGTGCAGTAATTGCAACTATAATTGCCGCTAGGTGGTCGCGAGGAGATCTGACGATTGCACGTGTCTTAACCCCAGGGATGAGATTTAGGAGGTTCGCATGGGTTCGGTCGAACCCGTTCTTGGAACGTCATTTTAATTATCGATCCAATTCTTGCTTTTTTACTGACATTAAACCTTTTATAAAACATGTTGTCAGTAAGTACGATACAAAAGAAAACCTGTTCTTAAAGATTTTGAATCCCCTCACTGGTTAAAGCCCTTGGTTTTCCCATCCACAGGGATAATCATGAATATCGTTATCATATCCTTTTTAAACTTGACTTTTTCTGAGAAATTCAAAAAAAATGTCCAAGATTTAATTTAGGGGGTGATGCCATTCCAACTTAATATGGTGTTGCATATGTTAACACTGTATTACCAATTTTATAATACTAAAGAAATCAGCATGTGTAAATCTACAATTGACATTTTTATAATGCTTTTTTATTTA
>CH002001.1:65284-78032 GCA_000149265.1 Ciona savignyi
TCTTTTTAATTTAATGAAACGAAGGAGTTATGGTGCAATAATCACAACTATAATTGCCGCTAGGTGGGCGCGAGGAGATCTGACGATTTCACGTGTGTTAACCCCAGTGATGGGATTTAAGAGGTTCGGTCGAACCCGTACTTGGAACGTCGGGATAATCACCGATCCGATTCTTGCTTTTTTACAGACATTAGACCTAGAGCCTGTTGTTAGTAAGTACAACACAAAAGAGAACCTGTTCTTAAGATTTTGAATGCCATCACTGGTTAAACCCCTTGGTTTTCCCATCCACAGGGATAATCATGAATATCCTTATTACACTTGACTTTTTCTGAGAAATTCAAAAGAATTGCGTAAGATTTTATTTGGGGGGTGATGCCATTCTAGTTTATTGTAGTGTTGCATATGTTAACACTGTATCACCAATTTTATAATACTAAAGAAATCAGCATGTGTAAATTTACAATTGACATAATGCTTTTTTATTTTACCGACATAATCTAACAAACTGACCACTATGCTAAATGCTTCACACTGGCAATGTTTTATTTTCATTTTGATATTATAACATTTTAAACCGTGTTATGTTGAGTGAAGAAAAATGAAATATAACATTATAACAACATTAAAATGATCCACTGTGGCATTGGTACAAAAAATTAATCATAATAGGCCAAACAAAAAAAGAAAAGATATATTACAATATACCTAATCATATCCCAATGTGGATAATACAGCACAGTTTTTAAGTTTGTAGGCCTACATTTTTACAGTTACTTTAAACATTAAACAATTTTTGAAAGTGCATATTAAAGGTATAGACAATATATATGTATGCGCACTTTAAAATTTGATTTTGTCAACCCAAATTTTGTTGTTATTGATTTTGTTGTTACATACTATCCATACAGGATCAGAACCACATAAAAGCAATTGAATACACAATAAAGTCAAATAAAAATTAACACAAAATTCTTAAAACAATGGTTTAAGCATCCATGCATTTTGCATCAAGTATACAAATAAGCGAGACTAGAGCATCGGAAACATTCACAACAAATCCTCATCATTGTCTAGGTCTAAAACTAAAACATCATCATCGTCAAATCTTCGAGTTGAAACATCCGAAACTGAACTTTCTACAGCACCAGTTACATCAATTGTGTAACCACAGCCTTCTTTGTGTGATGCGTTCTCCTCTGGTTCACTTTCAGACGGAATCTCCAATTTATCTTTTTTCTTTGCCTCATATTTTTGCTTCATAGTATTAGCATAATCTTCCCAATTGTGCAAAGCTTTGCGCCAAATCTTAACCTGTGCGTCCCATGACCTACGACTGCACTTTACGAATTTGTCCGGGGTTTTAGGATGGAATTTTGTTCGTTTTTGCTTTGGTATTTGTGAGATGTAGTTGTCGTAGCCGATTGTATTCTTTCCATATTCCAGTTGCTTTTCACGGCGCATCAGCACCACTGTGTCTTCTTCAACAGCAGTTTCAGACAAAGCTGTGTCATGATTTGATTCACTCAATCTCTTTGCCCTCTTTTCGCAAACTATTTTATGATGCTGAGCTTCTTCTGCAAGCTCATTTGATCTCTCAACTTGATCAAACCAATCACTACTACTTGCCTTTCTTTCCGGGTGTGTTTCTTTACATTCTTTTATGGAAGATGTGTGTTCAGCAAATCTTTCTGCTAATGGTCCATTTTTTCGTTTCCTGCCGCTTGAGTAACGTTTTGTGGATCTGTTTTGATGCCTTGCATTATCATAATCTTCTGTGTGACGTAACGGACTTCTTAAATCGCCATCCTTCGTAGGAGAGTAAAATTCCTTTTCATTTTTATTCTGTTCCATTGTGGAGCCACCCCTTTCGCGTTTACAATATTTTGGACTATTTTGGGACAAATTATTTTGTCGAAATCCGTTATCTTCAACCAGCGACTTAAGCTTTGCATTAAAATCAAGCATCTCCTTTTCAGATTGTTGTATGTTGGCTCTCTTACCGAGCAAGCCGGTGGATATCGAATTCATTGGGAAAACAAGTAAAAAACCTTCACTGAGAACTTTAAGTTAGTTCAGAAATCCGCCTACTTTAATATCAAGTAAAAGGGTGCCTCTAAATACTACAGGAGCGCTTGGAGCGCTTGGATCGCTTGGATCGCTTGGACCGAGCGCTTGGAGCGCTTGGATCGCTTGGAGCGCTTGGATCGCTTGGAGCGCTTGGAGCGCTTGGAGCGCTTGGAGCGCTTGGAGCGCTTGGAGCGCTTGGAGCGCTTGGATCGCTTGGATCGCTTGGAGCGCTTGGAGCGCTTGGAGCGCTTGGATCGCTTGGATCGCTTGGATCGCTTGGAGCGCTTGGAGCGCTTGGAGCGCTTGGAGCGCTTGGAGCGCTTGGAGCGCTTGGAGCGCTTGGAGCGGTTGAAGCGGTTGAAGCGCTTGGAGCGGTTGAAGCGCTTGGAGCGCTTGGAGCGCTTGGAGCGCTTGGATCGCTTGGAGCGCTTGGAGCGCTTGGATCGCTTGGATCGCTTGGAGCGATGGAGCGCTTGGAGCGCTTAGAATGCGGTTTTCGTGACAGAGGCTAATTAAAAGACGGCGTGACATCGATGTGATCGTGAAAGGGATTTGATTTGTGGTGTGTATGTGTCGCCAGTGTATTAGCCTTTACTGCATTGCATAAGTTAATGCTTATTCCATGAAACATACAGATGACTGAGTGGTTGCGTCATCCAAAAGGTTGCGAATTCGAAAGCAGCCACTAGCTGGTTGGTTGCGTCCCTTTGTAAGACACTTGACTAAAGGTGCGATTGAGTAAAAACAAGTATGGCAGGATAGATCACTCGGTTTTAGACAAACTATCCGCTGCCTAGACGGTTAATGTGTAGTTGGACAAGGCACTTAGCGGGAATTACCTAACCCAGTGAATTTATAGGTATTACTAAATTAAAGAACATCTCAATTATACATAATACACCGCAATAGGTTTCGTAACCCAGCGGTGGGTTGTGAGCTAATCTGACGATTGCCCCTGGACAGTTTATGTCCTGCGTTTTCCCATTCAATAAAAAAAAACATAGGGATAAAACATGAATGTCCTATTCTAACGGATGTCTCATGAACCAATTTTTTTTGGTTGAAGTAAAACAGTAGCAATGACGCCCCAATCAAATAGGCCTACAATACACCGCAATAATTTGGGCAACGAGACGATGGACACGAGGTAATCTAACGACCCGTAAGATAATTCCCCTCGTTATCCCACCCACCGGGATATATCGCCTACATGAGTAAATCGTACATTTTAACACCAAAATGTTTTAACGACAGTTAATATATTGTTTTATCTTTTTTGTCGGATAGAACGAATGAAACAAACGGGTACGGCCTTATTTATGGCACATACATGTTCAAAGGTTCAATAATGTTTCATTGAAGGGCTCTCCGCCCGCCCACGGGTGTCGAAGACCTGGTGTTTCCGTCCGATAAGACCGCGAAATGGCTGCAACGCTTGACTGAAATCGGCTCTAAACCCCCATCTCATACAAAATAATAATAATCGTTTTAATAATAAATATATATATACGTCGCTTTTAGTCTCACTTTAAGGAGGCGTTCAACTAATTATTCTTCCTATCTCTCCAATGCAAACTTACTTCACTAAAACGGCTGTCAATCAAAATCCTGACATAGGAAGTCTTAGATTTTTTCACAATTCAAAGTTGAAGCTTGGATCTACAACCTAAACTTAAAACCCTCCAAAATTTTGCTTAACAATTTTGAGCCAATACCCCTTTGTACATCGGCAACTTTATCCCAACAAAACAACTAGCAGATGCACAATCAACACCTTTATTTCACAAAGCACTGTTCCACGATTACAAAACTTTACTACTAAACGAGAACACCGGCGTGGAGCCTAGCACATGCTGCTTTGAACCAAACAAACATTGGGGAATCACCACCATTGTTACTCAGCAAAACACTCGTTTAAAAACAATGACTCATGGAGGGTACCACTCGTCACATCCTGCCGTTCATAGAGGTCTTAATTGTTTATACGCCATCTTAAACGGTCGTAGTTTTAGCCGTCCTTTATAGCCCAATTATTATATATTTACCAGTTATGTCATTATAAAACTTCATATTGAATCCACTGTCAAGTAATTGAGTATAACTTTTGTTGTATTATTATAATAGTCTTTAAGCCATAATGCGGTACACTTTTGAGTACGCGTACGTGAATTAACTCCGCGCTCATTTTACTGAATTATGAATTACATCGATGGCCAAATAAAGTAGACCTATAGCATATATGTTCCTCAAGAAGATCGACTGAAGTCCTAAAGTATATTTATATTTCATACATGGTATATATATATATATATATATATATATATATATATATATATATATACAGTGGAACCCTGCTTACCTGACCACGTATGGGACCGTCATTAAGCGGTCGCGTTAGCGGGGTGGTCGTGTTAGTGAATTTTCATTTGGAGCAAGTTGTCGTTATATGCAGTCAAAACGTCTGCCTTTTTTACTAAATTACCCCGAAATAATTTAAACAACTGTTAGCACTGACGTTTATTTTTATAAGATTCGGTTTTGTTTGCAACAAGTTTTTTCGTTTGTGTGTAAGCGCACATTTAATCTTATTGTTTTGATCATAAAAGAAATTTAACCTTATTATTGTGGTGAAAAGCCCAATTATTTAGCACGTGTGGTCACTTAAGCGGAGTTAAATTTAAAGTTTTGGACCAAAATATGGCGGTCCCGGTCTGGAAACCGGGGTGGTCGCGTTATTGAAACAGAATACAATGCATTACTATAGTAAAATATTTGGGACCGCACTAAAGTGGTCTTGATAGTGAGGTGGTCGTGTTATCGAGGTGGTCTCCAAGCGGGGTTCCACTGTATATATAAACTAGTGATTCATTTCGACGAACTATATAGTCACAGATTGATTTACTTTATTAATTGAGCCACGTTCGTGACAGGCACATGTACTATCGACAGCAATTCAACAAGAATGGGTTGTCTAATTGGGGCAATGTTAACTAACACGTTGTCGATTTGCAACGACCAATATTACGTTACAAAAAACTATATGGAAATTCCCGACACATTGAAAAAAAAACATGTCCGTTTTGTCATTTTCGGCGACGACAATAGTTTGTTTCTCGATACTTCGAGAAGTGCACGAACAATTCGCATCTTATTTTTAAGAAACTTGTATATATATATATATAAAATAAGATGAAAAATAAACTAGAATTAAAATAACCCAGTTTACCCTGGACAAACCCGCCAAAATAGAGCATCCTGACAAAATACACTATTACAAGGCCTAGTTATATGAAATAGCTAGAGATTCAAGACCAAAACAAATGTAAAGAGAAATTCAAGACATCTTCAACCGTTTTTTGGTAAATCACCAGAAACGCAACCCAATACTGAAATCAATGCGATCTGTTCTGTCTACTTTAACGCCACATATAAACACGAATGAAATGTTTAATCTCACAAAAAGGCATTTCCATTAAAACTATTCGACGAACAACAACAATGTGTAATCAACATTAATTCAATCATGCATTCCGATATTGCCGACGCTATTACCAGGTATAAGGTTTCGCTTCTTAAAATTTACATACGAAAGTGACAAAGTATTTCACTTGAGATCTGTGATCAAAAATTAGTTTTAAAACTTCGGGCTATACCAAAGGTCCACTTTCAAACTTTGGCGGTCAAAAAATAAAGAAGAAAGGGCACTTGCCGTTATGTAAATTTTATATACGCACTTCCATAACCAAACGTTCGTTCATTGAACACCGATTTAAAAAGGAATAGTACATAGCAATAATACGGACTGCGTGCACTACCACTTGTTCCATATAGATTATAGACCTTTTGTGTACTTTTAATTACAACAACCACGCAACGCTACAGCGATAAAAATATGCAATAAAATAAGCAAATGTGACAAAACAAATAAAATTAAAAAAAAAACCTGGTCTTATAAGGATAGGATTAACTAGGGATAGGAACAGGCGTTACCGATGCTCCGAAACGAAGTGGAAGAGGACGGTTTTGTGTCACCGGGAGTGTACGGAGGGTAGGGGGAATTATTTTATTATAACTTACAAAATAATATAATGGAGAAAACGACGATACAAAAAATTCAGTGCACTCACAATGACATGAAAAACATTTTAAATACTACTTTAAGTCTATGATTGGCACTACAGAAAACTGTGACAATCGGCGAAGACGTCTCCATCCGGATTTCAATATTGTGGTCCGGATTTTAACCAAATATTTGATGTATCACAACATATTTACCGGGAGGTTAAACTCACCAACGCTGTGGTTAGAGTATTCTAGAGAAGAAAGTAGTTGCGCTTATGCAACGGAAAGGTTGAACAGGGTCAGGTGCCGAGAACCGAAAGGTTGGCCAGGTGCCAAGAACCCAAAGGTTGGCCGGGTGCCAAAAAGCGAAGTTTCATTCTAGGCGAAGTATGTATTGTCAGGGACAAGAGGAAATGTTTCTCTAGTTAGTTATCACGTACATAAACAACCGTTTGCATATAAACTGTTAAACTGTGGTATCATTGTTCGTTAATAGTCAGGTTTTGTTAAATATATTTCAGTAAAAAAGTAAAGATTTAAACAAAGCTCTGTTTGTTAATGACAGAATCAAGTTTAAGCCACGAATAGAATGCACCAATCAACCTGTTTGTATCGTTTATATAAGCTATATATTAATAATTGCACATAAAAGTTATGTTTATAGTAATGTAGATTATATTTTCATTGTATAAAACGTAACTTTCAATAACAAAGTTAATTAACTGTATTAAACGTAACTTTGCATAACGTAAAAATACTTTCACAACAAAGAAATTAAACATAAATAGTGTTAGATCAATTAGATGTGAAATACCAACACTACGAGACGCTTATTCGCGTAAAATATGGAGATATTAGTTCGGACTTTAAATTTGAAAATGACCTCGCGAACAGATTTTGCGATTTTACACTTTTAGACCTTATCATGTTTATTTTCGTGCTAAAGGAGGAAGACACAAAGTTATTATACATGCAATTATCATTTTACTGTTATGTTGTATAGGCAAAGGAATTTATACAGGAGCTTAAAATTATGAAAACATCTTTACGACAGTGGCCATGTGGCCAGTGCAGAAAATCGTGTGGAAAAAGAACCTGTGTTTTATGTGAAATTTGCGTGCAGTGGTTCCACCCAGCCTGCGCCGGTTTAACCAGCCAACATTTCAATAAGTTGAAGGAGCTAACAACTCTTCCATTTTTATGTCGGACCTGCAGAAGTGATCCAAGTGGAAAAGAAAACTATTACGAAGCCCTTCTACGTTTAAAGCAGGTAATATTTTCGTAAATTGGATTTTTTTAAAGCACTGTCTAAATCCTTTAGGATTCTTTTGTGTTTTTTTTATATTAGTATAAAATTGCGTAAAAGGCCTATAGCTATATTTTATAGGCATAAGGTGACTTTATACGAAATCATAATCAGGCATCATGTTTAACTATACGTGATTGTAATTATAGACCTACACGTATCACCACAAATGATAACATAACAATGTGCTAGAAGTTGTTACAAATTTGGAAAACATAAAACCGTGTGCCGACTTATTTACAATATATATCCCAGGAACAGCGCAAATCGCATTTAAAATATGGCTAACTCGCCGGCTTTTAGGAAACGTTAATGCTGCTCTGGATAAGAGTTCTGCATGATGTCACAGGCCCCACCTATTATGTCCACGTGATTACGTAGTTACTGACCTTGTTATCACACAATGCGAGCGTGCCGATGTTCGGTTGCAAAAATTACATGTCCTCTAACTCGTCCAGTCGCAATATTAAGCTGCAGTGTAATATTTACAAATAACGATCTTTCGGGGTTTATTAAAAAAACAATGCGAAGATTGTAGTATATAAACAATCATTTTACCCAGCGGTTTTAGCATTGTGGCACGTTTGATGGAATGTTTAGGTCGTTCTCCCGGGACACTACCTTGCCGCTGATCTAGCAATAAATGTTCCGGCGGTTATACCCAAATTAGTTGCGGGCTGTTCGATTTACACTTTTATTAAAAGCTGTGGGTAGTGAGTGTATTTGGCGGCTTATTTTTTAAAGATGTTATATACCTTATCAACGGTTTAAATTACGGAAATATATTAAACACATATTCACACCTTGGAGATTCACATCGTATGATACTATCATATATTGACACTTTGGAGATAGTAACGCACAATTAAAGGTGTGAGTTTTTCAAAACCATGTTATCTTGGTTGCCGCAGATAAAGCCTACCCATAGTCAACGCAAACCGCAAAACCACAAAGTAGACCAAAATTGATACGTTTTGTGTGTCGTTCTATTTCATCATCCCAACCCTACCCTACCCTGAATGCACCATACCGACCACTTTGATCCAAATTACTTTTAAAAGTTAGGTTTCTACCTAACAAATTCGTCATACAATAAACAAAAATCGGTATTTTTTAGTATTTCACCTTTAGTATAATGACATGAATGGTCCGATTTGAATTAGAAAACTTAATCATTATACCTAATAAGTATATATACCGTTTTAAAGTGTGATTTTTTCGCAGGCATCGCGTTCGGGATTCGCCGAATTTGGAGCGTGTGCAATACGAGAAAATATTTTTCTGCAAACTAACCTGGAAGTCGACATGCGGCTCAATAATCCACCAAACATTTCAATGGCAATCGATGAAAACTCTCACAATATAATGAAGAAATATCACCTGATGCCTGGTAAAGTTCCAGTGTGGACATCCGGTGACGGTAACTGTCTGTTTAACGCTGTATCTATATGCTTGTGTGGAACTGAAAGTTTGGCATTGGAGTTACGTTTGAGAACATGTATTGATATGATTCTTATGAAAGAAATCTACACGTCGCATTGTTTGTCCTCTGATATTTCATGCGTATCTCCAACCTACGACGATTCGTGTTTGCACTGCGCGAACTTAGGCGCTTTTTCAAACAGTTGGACAATCTTATCCCTCAGCAATGTCATTAAAAGACCTATCCACTGCACTTATCCACCGTGCAATGGACCATCAGACAAGTATCTTCCTATTTTAAACAAAGTTATAACAGCAGAACAATTTCATACTGACCCAATCTTTATCATGTGGACGAGGATGGGAACTGTCCTTGGGACAATTTGGTTTCCAAACCACTTTGTAGCATTGGTGGAGAAATTACAACCGACGACTTTAAACGATGTCAGTGGGTTCTTTGAAGATTGTAAGAGGGAGGGAGAGAAAGGTAAAGGTAAAAAGAAAGCAGCGTTTGAAGTGACCGTGAAAGAATTGAAGAAACCAAAAATTTATAATATTGACGTAATGGAAGATGATTTTGGTGATGAAGAGGAATTAAAGAGTGAAGGTGAAAAAGGAAATTATGATGCTGCCATTGAAGAGGACTTAAAGAGTGATGATGAAAAAGGAAATTATGATGCTGCCATTGAAGAGGACCTAAAGAGTGATGATGAAAAAGGAAATTATAATGCTGCCATTGAAGAGGACCTAAAGAGTGATGATGAAAAAGGAAATTATGATGCTGCCATTGAAGAGGACTTAAAGAGTGATGATGAAAAAGGAAATTATGATGCTGCCATTGAAGAGGACTTAAAGAGTGATGATGAAAAAGGCAATTATGATGCTGCCATTGAAGAGGACCTAAAGAGTGATGATGAAAAAGGCAATTATGATGCTGCCATTGAAGAGGACCTAAAGAGTGATGATGAAAAAGGCAATTATGATGCTGCCATTGAAGAGGACCTAAAGAGTGATGATGAAAAAGGCAATTATGATGCTGCCATTGAAGAGGACCTAAAGAGTGATGATGAAAAAGGAAATTATAATGCTGCCATTGAAGAGGACCTAAAGAGTGATGATGAAAAAGGAAATTATAATGCGGCCATTGAAGACGATTTGGCAAGCGTGAAGGAGAAAAGGGAAAAGAAAACAAACATGGAAGAAGACGAAGACATTTCTGGAAAACTAGAGTTTGAACATTTCACGCCGCAATTAAAAGTAGTAGAAAAATTAAAAGCAAGTAAATCATCATATCCAGAAATTCCTCGTGGAAAAAAAGATAACAAGTTTTTTATTATAAATAATGAAATGAATTTGAAACGAAAAGCTTGTGGATACCAAAAAGTTTTCCCGGATGACTGTGGTGCTTGGGGTTGGTGCAACTTTTCGAATACAACCTACTACAAATTAACAAAATTAAAGTATGTTGAGGTCAGATTAAAATATAATAAATATTGCATCAGATCGCCAAGACCAAACACTTTCACAACAATTGACCCCCAACCACAAGAAACGGACCTTATAAAAATCGGAACATACCACTCAAAATTGAAATTGGACAAAAACTTTAAAAGAAAAATAACTTGGATTGAAAAAATATATCCAGACCAGAAAACACACTTTGCCTTTGTGGAGTATTTAGGAAAACATCCTGGCTATGCAGTTCACGGAAACTCACAAAGCAACGAACAAATTTATATACGAACAATCCCGCAAATGTTAAAAAAAATGCAAGAACAACTACATGCGGGAAAGGGAGCAAAAGTATTATATGACGAGTTACAAAATATACAAGATCCAATTGGGAGTCCAAGAAATTTACAACAACTCCACTCCATAAAATACAATAAAAGACAAAAACTAAGTGACAGCAATCAAACTAAAACTGGTTATCCCAACGAACTTTTGGAGGTAATAAATATGGCAACGACACATGAGTTTGTTCAGAGGGTCATACACGGGAAAGGCCAACCGGTCTCAATTGTCTTGTACACCGAGGAACAACTTCAGGATGTTCAAAGATTTTGTTGTACAGGCTTATCTGTCTTTACAGCAGACAAAACGTTTAATTTAGGAAAAATTCATGTAACAGTGACCACCTATAAAAATTTAAGCTTGATACGGTCAACCACCGGAGGGAATCCAATATTTTTGGGGCCATTGTTCCTACACAACAGGTCCGACTTCAAAACGTATTCTGACTTTTTTGGACATATTAGCACCGTTTTAAATGGATCATTTACAGAATTAATATTCGGATGCGATGACGAGCAGGCTCTCCACAAAGCTGCGTTGCATGCGTTTGTTGGTTGCAAATTGGTGCTGTGCAGCAAGCACCTGCGAGAGAATATTATCCGTCATTTGGCAAAGTTTGGAATAGATCAATGGGAAAAGCAACATATACATAAATGTTTTTTTGAAATGTTGCATTCTAAAAATAGACTGGATTACGAAAGACTTGAGAAAGATTTTCAAGACTATTGCACAGAAAAATGGCCGGAAGCTAAATCGTACCTTTTTAATCAATTTCTTCCGCATATTAGAAAATATGTGTGGGAGATGAAACCATTTGTTAAAACGATCTGGACAAACAACAATACGGAGTCTATGAACCACGTTCTTAAAGTTAAAATAGAATGGAAACAGAAAAAACTGCCACAACTAATCGAGATTTTATACAAAACCGTGACATCGCAATATACAGAAGCCAAAAAATCTTTACTGCAACTTGGGTCATTTAAACTTGCAGATGGTTACAAGAACTTTCAAATGTCTATTCATGAGTGGCAGACAAAAACGGAGACCGAAAAACAACGGCACTTTAAAAAGTTTATGCTTCAAAAGCATAAAAATAAAGAAATTAAAACCACATTCAACGGGTGGTGAACTTACCACCACCGCGCCACCGTCTACTGCAAGCAAAAAAATTGGACAAAAACAACGAGCGCGACCACACCGCGTTAAAAAAATGTAATATTGTTCTAATGCGTGTTGCTAAGGCTTCATAGGCCCACATTGGATTGGATCATTTCAATGTTATTCTTTTTCGTTTCTTTCAAATGTTGTTTTACGTTTCGTTTCTTTCAAATGTTAAACTACGTTTTTGTTTTCGTACATATACTACGAAACGTTGGTGTCGTCTGGAATTGTTTTCACATTCTTTTTGTTCAAATAAAACTGCAGTACAACCTTTAATGTATTTAATAAGTTTTTACTAAAAAAATAGCAAACCACCGAGTTCGTCGATGTTATTTTCGTTCTCCAGTGCCAGCTATACCGGCATTTCTTCCAAGATTACCGAGATCGAGTGATATACAGAGACGAGTAACAAAAATAACAAAACAAAAGTTATACTCAATTACTTTACAGTGGATCTAATATAAAGGTTTATAATGACATAACTGGTAAATATATTATAATTGAGCTATAAAGGACGGCTAATACTACGACCGTTTAAAGTGCGACTAAAAGCGACGTATATATATATATCATTATTTTTTCGTATGAGATGGGGGTTTAGCCGATTTTAACCAAGCGTTGCAGCCATTTTCGCGGTCTCAATAAACCATTACGTAACCTTTGGACATGTATGTGCCATAATTAGGGCCGTACCCGTTTGTTTCATTCATTTTATCCGGCAAAAGAAGATAACGAGGGGAATAATCTTACGGGTCGTTAGATTACCTCGTGTCCATCGTCTCGTTACCGAAACTATTGCGGTGTATTGTAGGCCTGTTTGATTGGGGATGTCCGGTAGGCTTGGGCATTCATGTTTTATCCCGTGGATGAGAAAACGCAGGAGAGTTATCACACGGGCAATTATTATAGATTACCTCGTGTCCACCGCGG
>CH002001.1:85996-100131 GCA_000149265.1 Ciona savignyi
CTTGCAATAATAGCTGTTTATAACTTCGTAATTTGTTATCTGTTTAATATTTTGTGTTTAACTTAATATTTTCACTGTAAATTAACATAAAATGATATTTTATTACTAGTATCAGCTTATGCAGCATTGTTTTTCTTTTCTTATTATTTATTTATCTAACTGGCACAATGGTGCAGCTGACTCGGTGTCTATTTTGGTCTTTCGCTGCATCATTTGCTACATTACTGTAAATAGTGTGTTTTGTTTAATTCTGATGTCAGTATAAAATTAAAAATAAACTTGAACTTGTTAATTGGTTGGGTCCTTGGGAATACCTATATAAAATGTGAGACTATCTCTGGTCACAGGATTTCTACAAATGGCCTGCACAGAGTTTTGATGAGATGGACACCACGCTTGCTGTGCAGCAACATATCCAACAAACCATTCGACAGGACTTTACTGATACCGAAACGATATTAACCGTTCCACCAGGCCAGGATGAAGGGGTGTGGAAATATGAACAACTTAGGTTAGTTGATTAATGTTTGCCAGCTCATAGTGATGTTTGAATGTAGTGATTAAATGGGTGTTTCACACTGAACTAATTGGGCTGTTGAGATAAATTTAATAAGGTCCATTTAACGATTTTCCTCTCATTATTTTCATGGTATTACTTTTTTCGCCAAGAAAAATTGTATTTACTATATGTCCAACTGAATCGTTGATGAGTTAGTGCGTTGCCTTTTAGTTGAAGGTTTGTTTAATGGGTTCTACCAAAATAAAAGGCGCTGCTGTATAATACACAACATGCTGCAATACCTTCGATATTTCGAAGGTTGCCATGCTGTTGTTATGTAATGAAACCCATATGAGAACTATATAAACGGAACATATCATATCTTATTCTGCTGTCTAATGTTTTCATAAATCATAACACAATTTCTAATTTCTCTAAATTGTTTTTACAGGCAATTTTGCCTTGAGTTGAATGGTCTAGCAATCAAGTTGCAGACTGAATGCACACCACTTACATGCTCACAAATGACCGCAACCGAGCAGTGGATATTCCTCTGTGCTGCTCACAAAACCCCCCAAGGATGCCCCGCTATCGACTATACAAGGCATACATTGGATGGTGCTGCATGTTTACTCAACAGCAATAAATACTTTCCAAGCAGGTGATTATCGATTTGTCAGTTTACATTGATATTTTGGTACATCTATTGCGGTACAGTCAAGCTTTTATTTATCCATCAGGCTCTTACACTTTCTTTTTACTGAGCCCAGTAAAATGTTTCAGTTTGCTCAGTAGCAGTAATGATATGGCAGAGGAATAAACAAGTTTCAAATTAACTCATACAAAACTAATTGCTGTATATATTCCAGGTTTTTTCACTGCCGAGTGAATAATTTCAACAAATAATTCGTTATTTGGTACAATTATAAAAACGCAATATACATTGCCAAAATAAAGTTTCCATATTATTTAATACACTAGCTTTAACAGCTGGACTGTGGGCATAAGTTAATCTGACGATAACAAATATTTCAAAACTTATATCTCCGAAATTATCCAATAAGAACTGCAAATAAATCTATAAATCCAATTTCCCCTTTCACAAGATCGGCACATCCATTTAAATCTCACATTTACTTCTAGAGTAAAGATAATTTGTAGATAGTTCTAGAAACCAAATTGATCCAGATAAGCACATACCAAATCCCTCATTCTTTACTTCCAGAGTAAGCATAAAAGACTCATCAGTTGCAAAGCTCGGTTCAGTTTGTCGAAGAGTTTATCGAATATTCTCTCACGCTTATTACCACCATCGGCATATATTTGATGAATCAGAGGTAAATTGTTAAAATCTTGTATAAACTGTGGTTAAAAAGACAATTTAACACATTAAAAATGAATCATTCTAAATTTACTTTAAATGGAAACTGTGGTTAAAAGACAATTTAACACACTAAAAATGAATCATTCTAAATTTACTTTAAATGTTGTATGTTTAGTTAGAATATTGTATCGGTGTTCTGGCAAATTATCGTTTGGTCTGTAGAACAGACATGTTAGCTGCACTAAATTGCCGTATCATACGGGACAAACACAGAAGTGTTAATATTTTTCCAACTGAACATGACAGTTTAGTGTGATACACCATTCACTGTATTATTTCTTTCATATTGAATGAAAATTGTAATTATGCATTAGGATAACTTAGGATTTTTTAACTGATACATTGCACTATTCACTCAGAACACCAGAACACTTTCTGTCGATTTGATGGTTGGTTTAAACTAGTAGATTAAATATAAATCTCTTAAAGACTAAAGTTATTAGATATCCTAGGCATAAGGCAACTTCATCAACTAACCTTAACTGTCATTGACCAACACAGTAATAGAAATGTGTATCCATTTCTAATCGCTTTTTTCACCAGAACGAAACGTACCTGTGTCGCCGCTTTACCACATTCGTGATACGATACAACTTAATGTCCCGGGATAATCTAATTGTTCCGATCATGGATGATGCCAGCAACACTTCGAACAATAACTCCGTCGATCAGTTCTCGATCGCAAAGAACCCGTCGGAATCCGCTCCGAAGATGATCGCGTGCTTTCAGGACCTCCCTGAAGGAGTGATACCCGATCCGGATGACAATGAAGAGGATTCAGGAGGATCCCCAGTCGATCCATCGGAGGATGGGAGCACGGAAGAGGATGGATTCTCGTACACCGACGATGTGAACTTCGGGACGTTGAAACCCATGAAAGGATCATCGCTGAGCGATATATTTCAACAGCACGCGGAAGAGAGTGCAACAGAAAACCCTGAACAGCAGTTGAACGACACCGTCATCCAAAACGAAGTCATTGAAGATCTTAATCAGGATGAAACAGTCATTGAGCAAAATATAGAATAGAAAGTTGGATATTTTTATTCCAAGATAAGATCACAACAATAACACATGCTGTTTGAACCATGTTTTATTTATAGAGAATGACCCGTGATTTAAAATTTATTTTTAAGCATTCAGGGTTATTTTATGTTAAAGGCATTTGAACTTGAAAAGTAAAATCAATTGACATTGTATTCCTTGGGCTTAAGTAGTTGTTTAGGCAAATATATAGTTAATCATGACATAATTATCAGTTGTATTGCTTAAACCACAGTTTTTAAAGTACAATTAAACTATAGGATTAGTAAACCACTTGGAATTTTGTGTGGTGTTCGAAAATACAATTTTCTTGTTAGTTTTGACCGAGATAGGATTTTATCATTGTGCATTGTTATTACTTAACGGCTGATTTTGTGGTAACAATTTATTTAGGAGACCTGATGCGCTTGGAAGAGCTATTATTGTATCAATCAAGAATGTTATAATGTGTTCACAATTTCGTTTTTATATCACATGTTAGTATTTGCATGAATTCACCTGTAATATACCATTATGCTTGTTTAATACACTGAGTCGTATAATTGCTGATTGAATTGTAAAGTCCAGTACCTCGTCTATCTGTAGAATAGGATATTCATGTTTATCCCCTTGAATGGGAAAACCAAGGGGGTTAACACACGGGCAATCGTCAGATCACCTCGCACTTACCGTCGAGTTGCCGAAGCTATTGCAGTGTGTTGTATATAATCGAGATGTTTCTTCAATTTGGTAGAACCCATCATTTCACTGGGTTTAGGCAATGTACGTAAAGTGCCTTGCCCATGGACACAACCAACTAGCTAGCGAGGAGTTTCGAACCTACACCTTTCGGTTGGAAGGCTTCGTACTTAACCACCAGACTATCCGGTCTGACAAGTATGATATGATGTAAAATTCATTGGTGAAAACGACTAGATTTTCATGTTTATCTTTGTGTTAATAATATCTCCAATGCATTATTACAACTGAAGTCCAATGCATTATTACAACTGTCTAAACACAACTTTTCTGCTGAATGGGCAATCGTTTGATCTGACATTTTACCATTCAGCAAACTCAATCTGCTACCTGCATTGTCCAAGGACACAAACATACAGTTTCAATTCTGTAACCCTTGTTGGACTGATTAGTCTGGTGGTTTAGTGCGTCTATTTTCAGCCGAAGTGATGCAAAAATGGTCGGTTGTGTGCTTGGGCAAGACACTTTTGCCTGAACCCTTTTTTTTTCAAGATTTGTCTACCAAGTTTGAGTGCTAAAACACAACCGGATATGTAATGAGCCATGGTAAAGCTTGAACCCATTACTTCCGGTGGTCAGGCCTGGCTTTTTATCATTCAAACTCAAGTTTAACGGTTGTCACATGAAAGATGGTTGGTTGAATGTAGCGGACATTAATTTGCATGAACCACTGCTGTGTCTTCAATATCTTCAGTTTTTACCTCATCTTTTGTGAAGAAACATTAATTTTAAACTTTTCGTTTATTAAATAACATTAACTAAAACACCAAGTTTCTCTCGACTAAAAAAACAACAAAAGTAGCGATGCAAATATAAAAAAAATCCATCTAGTACCAATGGCATATTGGACTATCCAATCGTTTTTAATTCTGGTATTGAATTTATTTCTCCACAAATACACACCAGTTCCTTATACAAATATATATCTTAATTGATTTATTTGAACAGGAAATTAACAGTGGATTTGTGTAGAAATAAATTATTCTTAATAACCCCAGGCAATTGGTTTAAAATTGATTGAATAAACATTTATTTTCTGTATTAGTTCGGTATACATATTAGAGCGGTCTTCAGTTGGGTCTATTGTTTGTATTAAAGCCAATAACTGCCATTGTATTTATATAATATTATGTAAATATCGCATATAATATACCAACTAAATGAGATATATATCAGTTACCACCGGTTTTAAGGGTAAAAATTTAAATTCACATTTTTTACAGCAGCATTAACATTTAGAAACAATAATGAACTAGGCTAACATGTAACTTTAGGAACACAAACACTAGATATGTGCTTAACATAAAAGAAAATATGAAGAAGTTATATTCACACTTTCTTTTAAAAAGAAGCAAGGCTATGCGATATATAGAGGTTACTTAAATACATCACCATTATTACAGTTTATGATAATGCTGATAATATTTATTGTATATGTTAGCAATTCTAAATACTTGTGTAAGTTTAACGTTCAATATAATAAACACATAACAGCTACAGAACACAGCAATTTTGGAAGATGAAGTTTATTCACAGAAGCTTTGCTTTTTTGTTAAAAACCATTGAATAGTGGCACCTTTTAACCACTTAAGTCCAGCTCTGTTTGTTAAAGCATCTTGTGGGTATCGGCTATTGCACAATAATGAAAACCCAGTTGGTCCTTATAAAGCACTGGTGCGCTGTTTGGGCAGCAAAGCGTCATCTTCTTTTGTTTCTTCTGCGTCTTTTTCATACTGGTTCACCTTGTTCACGCTCTCAATCAAACCAGACTTTGTGATTCTAAAAATAAGGTTGGGTTGGTTAGAGGTTAAGATACCCATACAGTTGGGTTGGAGAGGATAGAGTAATAAGATAAGATTCTAAAAAAAATGGGATAAGAGAAGAACAAAGAGAAAAAGAGTGAAATTGAGGATATTTTATTTAAAAATTAGGTGGAAGAGGATAAAATGGCCATGTTTAACCCCGTGAGTGGGACAACAAAGGACATTATGAGACATGACAATCGTCAGATTATCTCGTGTTTGCATTGTGTTAAGCATGTCGAGCATTAACAATACTTCTTTAGCCCAATAAACTAGGCCTTGTTCAATGATGCAATCGACTAGTAACTTATCTTACCAACTTTAAGTTAATTGTGCTACGATATAAGCCGGCAAAACTATAAGGATATTAAACAGACCAAATTAAATTTGAAATTACTCTTTTATTTAACATCCAATTTGTACCTATTTACAATTTTAAGTTTTAATTGTTTTATTATGCTGTTTTTTATAATCTATGAGGACTACTTTGTAATGAAATAGATGTTTTTTTAAGTTAAACATCATTATTATTAATAATTAAAAGGACATGCTAATAAACGGTTGCTTGATATTATGGTATACTATATCCATGTATTATCTAACTAAAGTGACAATTTTGTTTAATTAGTTAAAACGAATTAGTTGTGCTTCTTAAGCTCTGAACCTATGTAAGTGTAGCAAGGGTAAAAATTAAAAGTGTAAATTTTAAGAATCAAATTCCTTAAAAATTGATTTAGTCTTAGTTCAGACTACACCTAAAATAGGTTAGAATAGGTTATTTATCTTTAACCTCAAAAATGAAAAAACACAAGGGTTGGTATAACAGTTAATCACCAAAATACCTCACACCCACCATAAGATTACTAAACATTTGCAGTTTATTGTATCTAAGACATTTTGTTCCATTAAAACAAATGTACTGGGTTCGGGCAATGTCTGCTGAATTCCTTGCCCACAATTGGACTCAACTAGCAAAAGGCCGGATATGATCACCCAAATGACCCAAAGATCTGAGCTGCAATTGAGCAAATGAACCAGATGAAAACTCACGCATGACTTTCGATGTCATCATCTTGTGGGATCAACAGATATGGGTTGTTGCATCCGGGACGGAACTTGTAGCCGGTCACCACGAAAAATATGAACGCTCCGAGCTCTTGGAACAACTGGAAAGTAGTTGGTTATCATAGTAATAAGTTCACAAATCGGCATTTTGTAACTAAAAAAAAAATGAAGTAAGCAATATGGTTGCTAATGGCTGCCGTATGCATTCTTAGTGAAAATCTGCCTTTAAAAAATACTTTTTAAAGCATGTGTCCAGTTCAATAAAATTTATTGTTTGTTTTCAGATAAATACAATGAGATTAAACACGTCTTAGAATTAGATGATCTGACAGTGGTAAGTACCCTTTTCCAAAAAAGGATGTTGCCTTAATACACATGTGTATGTATTAAAAGTTTCCATGCTTATCACAAGATAAATTCTAAAGTCAAACAAGCGAACCATTTTAACCGTATTAACTTTTTTGAAAGGACTAAGCAGTACAAAACTGTAATTTTCATTATCTATGACAAAAATGTTAAACTAAAATGGGATGTGCATGTGCTTATCCTGCAAGTTCTATTAACATTGATAGTGGCTTAGGATAGGATAGGATAGGATATTCATGTTTATCCCCGTGAATGGGAAAACCTAGGGGGTTATCACACGGGCAATCGTCAGATCACCTCGCGCCCATCGTCGGGTTAACGGAGCTATTGCAGTGTGTTGTATATGATAGACACGTTCCTTCAATTGGGTAGAACCCATTAATCCGCTGGGTTCAGGTAATGTCCGTAAAGTGCCTTGCCCAAGGACACAACCGACTAGCTAGCGACCAGTTTCGCACCTGCAACCGGGCCGGACCTAACTGGCATTAATGAAATAAAATCAATTTTCAACACCTCACATGAAAAGACATAATACTGACATTTCTTCATGTACACTATACTTAATATAAAAGTATTGATATAAAAGCTTACATTGGAAAACCATTGGTACTGGAAGGGCACAGCACTGCTCAGAAAGTAAACCATTATCCTAGTGAAGTACAGGTAAAAGACAATCTGAAAAATTAGATATGTTAATAAAATTGCATACAATTAATTTTGGTTTGGAAAATAACTTATTTTATTGCTATAAATTACTCAATAGCCTTAAAAGTTTAAATTTGTAAAAAATGTTAAAATACATTTCAAAATAATTTTAAATTTCAGAATAATATGGATTGAAAAGTAGAACTTGTGTTTGTTAGAAAATATAATCGGTCTTATGGACAGTTAGTGAATCATTTGTATCCCCGTGGGTTACCCTAGTAATTCTGTGGGTTATGCTTGAATCAAGGTGATTAGGTTCTATCCAAGCGTAAATAAATAAACTTAAGCAATTGCTTATTGAAGACATTTCTCAACAAAACTTACCAAAACATAGAAGTTTTGAAATAGTTTCAACTTCGCAAGATTGATTGCAGCTTTCCCATCAGTCTGAGAGGCTTCTTGCAAATGACGGATTGACCTGTTTAACGTGGTTTTATTATTTCCACTCACAGATAATGCAACATCAAATTAAATACATATTTTGTCTTGCATGCAATAACCTTTTATTTACAGTTTAGTATGCTGAGTCAAATATGCATATATCAGTGCAAATGCAATGTCAGATAAGGCGAAATATAATCATGTTATTTTTTCTTTAAAAAAACAAATTTTAATGATTAGTTGTTCACATGTCTAGATCATACACAACACTGTAATAGCTTCAGTAACCCAGCAGTGGACGTAAGGTAATCTGACGATTGCTGTGTCCTGTGTTTTAAATGACCCTTGCGTTATTCCAATCACGGGATAAAACATAAATCTACTATCCTATTATCTTAAAAACAATTTCTTCCACAATGCAAAAACAATGTCCTACCATAGAATTGGTATAAACACCAGAGCAATACAGAGAAGATCAACGGCCACCATTATATTACCCCAGGACTGATATAGGGTGTTCCCCTTTTCGGTATCCATGATAATGTAAGCGATGTTTGTGATGACCTGAAGAACATAGAAAACATATTTTGACGAAGCAAAAATAAGATATGTTTGGGAAATAGTAATTGGGACAGCTAAGAACTACGTCGCCTAGTCTTTAAAATTACATGTTAGTATGTTTTTTTAGTTTACTGGTTAAAATGACATGTTAGTATGGTCTTTCAATTTACTGGTTAAATCTGAGAGATTATAAGGTCGAAAAAAGCAGCTAGCAATTGAGTGTGTTTCGTGCAAGACCATTAGCGGACATTGCATGAAACTGAAGGTGCATTGAACAAGTACAATATGTAGTAATGTTTCATCATAAACATACTACAATAATTTCGGTAATCGCAATATTGCAAAGAGGTATTGTGAAACACCGGTGATGATTTACATGTGTTTGATAATTACAACATTTGTTTTATGCATGTGGCATTGTTAAATGCATTTAAACTTTAAAAAAATGGCTTTTTTATTTTTTACATCAGACTTGATTTATTGAAAACCTTATTATTTAAACCAGTTGTATTTTACATAATATAAAAAATACCAAAATATTGCAAAATTGATAATGTTTACCTGCAAAGGGATGACAACCATTATGATTTTCTTTTCACGATCGTTTAAAATATATTTGATGAATGCCCATCCAGTTGCAATGAGCAACAAACACATGAATAGAAGGATCCCTTTCAACCTAGAGTAAAAATTGTCATGATGATAGCTGTTCATCAGTTTACTGGTTAAACTATTTCTTGGTAGTTAGTTACACACTAAAGAATTAACAAATTTTTGATTTTTGGGTTTTCCAAAAAAAGCTTAAAATGACTCTGTAACTCTACCATTGTAAATTACTTTTTAGTACGATTGAATAAAAAATCAATATAAAATATACCAGAATTTTAAACTGACAGCATAACTAGCGAGAAATGGTCAAGGTTAACTTGAATCTGATTTTTTTTCTTTACTAGTTAATTGTTTTGCGATTGGTATTGGGAATCAATAAGTACATTAACAATTTGCGATATCATAATTTAACTGTGACATGCACGCTGCATTTACCACCAACTTTATTCTAAATTGAAGCATACAGCATAGTTATATTGAACAACTAAAATGTGTTTTTTATGTTGCTTTAAGGATAGGATTTTTCTTATCAAAATCACTGTTTAGTTTGTGACAGTATAATCCGATTTTTTAACATATTATAAACACAACAAATCTTAATAGATGAAAAAAGGTAAAATGTAGACAAAGGCTTGATTTTCATTTATAGAGGAAAAACCTTTAAACTTAAAACTTAAACATGACTTAATTATAAATATAAGTAAGTGACATTACAGAAAAAAAACATTAAATTAGTCACAAACTGTTATTTCAGTAAAACTCATTTAGATCATCAGTGGAAACTGTAAGAAAACAGAAAAAGATGACATTTAAACTAACTTTTCATTTTCTGTTCGACTAGTTTTTAGACATGAAGTTAAAATATAAAAACAGATATTATCGACCTTAAAGATTACTCTACTAAACTATAATATATGCATGCCACATTTTAACATAGTTGTGACAGTCGCCACAAAAGCTAACTCAATTCCACAACCAAAGTTATAAATCCACTATAACTAATTTAAGTCTTTATTATACATGTAGGAACATATTACAAATGCCAAAAGATGAAAACCTTTGCGGAAAATTCTTAGACATAGACAGGCCCAAAAATCCAAAAATTTGGGGCGGGTAAGAATTCACTTGCGTGTGGAAGCTCACGCCAGTAACAGGAGTAACATGGCTCGCAATGATGGTTTGTATGACATAACAACAGTTTAAATGAGGTATTATATTAATCTTACATTATGATGCTATATACTCCAGTATTTGAATGCGCCATATGTAAAATAAAAAGGTTATACTCCAGTTAAATATAAAACGACTATGGTAAAAGCTAATTATTTTTTTTTATATGCGGGAGTAAATTTTGACTTCAGCTGGGTGCGTCCCGCGAGTATTACTTGCGTTACTCGCACAGATTTTTGGCTCTGCAAACACATTTTAATATCAGACAGAAGAGATTTTACTTAAATAAAAAAGTTTTCACTGCTGCTAAATACTTGTTTCTTTGATAGTTGTATATTGTATGATAGAAAGTCTTTTTCCACTCTATTACTATACCGTTAGCTTTCGTGGGATAAACTACCTTTAAATAATGTGTTCAGAAGCACTAAATGTAGTTAGATATTTCTAAAAACTTACAGATGAATGACATAGAATATGATGGCCCACGCTTCCAGTTTCCCATTCTTTCCAATGAAGTAATAGTCAACCTGTTAGAACAATAGCTTAATTTGCATAATTAATAGTTTGGTGCCAGAACTGTGAATTAATGAGTTCTAATAAACTGAAATGAGTTCTGATAACTGAAATGAGTTCTAATAAACTGAAGTCTTAATCATGCAACACACACTGCAATAGCTCAGGTAACCCAAATGACGTAAACATCAGATTACCCAAGCAATAACAGCCCTTGTGGTTTCCAAATCACAGAAATTAAACATGAATATTCTATTTTATTTTAAAATATATTTCATTAAAAAACAGAGAAAACTGCAATTATTGTTGATTTTTTAGATCTATTGTAAAAGAAATATAAAATAAACCTAAACTGCAAGTGTCGCTAAGAACATGATAGTAATGTTTCAATTCAAACAGTAAATTTAACTTACCGCATGAAAGGTAATAGACAGCCCCTTCACAAAAACAACCGCAGCCATTAGGTAGTGAATTTTAAAGACTGGATTCTTGGTGGTGCACAGAAGATACATCCAGATAAAACTCGTGAAAAAAAACATGGACGCCATGACTCCATAGACAGTGGGCAATGCCATCTCGCCAGCCGAAAGGTATGTGTCCTTGTTTCGAGCCGTTATATTCACCTGGGGTGGGAAGTTACGATTGAATCGTAGGCTAAGATTAATTTATAATATGGCTTAAAGTTTAAATTATAGTATGATAAACAAGTTTAAATTATAATCTGATGAACAAGTTTAACTTAATATGATAAAGAATTCTAACTTATAATATGACTTTAGTATTAACCCGTCAGCTTTAAGCTAAAACCTAAAAGGTTGTTGGATTGAGGATTAAAATCAGTCCCTTGCTAGTCAGTTGTTTCCTTGCCCTTGGCAGTCATTATTTCAAGCCAGAATTTAAACGGGTTTAACTAAGTAAAATGTCTTGATAAACAACACACTTTAATAGCTGTGGAATTGTCTGGAAAAATAGTACTTATTATAAAAATAGTACTTATTATTATAATTTTACTTTAAGACATAGTAATGTGTTCATGCAGACATTGCAAATCAATCAGTTCAAAGGTTTTACGAGTTGGTAATAAAATATGCAATGTTCTGACTTTGTAAGGCAATATTAATGTCAATCAGTTTTAAATACCGGAAGATTGAACTCAGTATGACAACTATAAATTTTTTATTGTGTAATTATTTTTATGTATGACATACGCTTGGGACTAATAAAATGCTCTACTACACATACGGATTAATACTGGAAGAAAATGACCAAAGTTGCAATAATTTTATTATGGTAGTCCGGCACGGCAAACTTTATGTCCATGGGTATAATTGTGAATGCGAAAAGTAAATGTTAACTACAATAGACATACTAAAACCATCAAACCCTTTTGTTCAGGCAACGCTAACCTAGTGACTTGTTTTTCAGGCAATGCTAACCAAGTGACTTGTTTTTTAGGCAATTCTAACCAAAGAAAACCTGCTCAGATTGGAATGAACTATTTCCGATCACCAAAGGACAAAACCCACAATGGTCACTTTGGTGGACATCACAAGCTATTGTAAATAAATTTAACGACCGCAGTATATGTCAGTAGAACCATTAGACAGTAATAGTCATCATTCCATTCAACACCATACCCGAATGTTTATTTGAAGCGGGTGTTCAAGGTTCGCTTGGTTAATGCAGTTCCTGAAATACAACTCGTACAGTCCTTCCTGGTCCACTGTGTCAATACTGAAGTAGAAACTTGTCCTGATTATCGTGTGTGTGTCGCGAGTTGACACATATGCGCTGAGGGACTTCATCTCTTCGAATCCAGATTTAGAGACAGGTTGCCTCTCAATGACATCTAGAAGAAGAGCCGATCATAAACAACCGCCATACATGGGTATAAAATATGTAAGTTGTATTTAATATAACATGATATATCATCAGGGCAAAAAGTGTGGAACCTCACACGAGTAAATCGTCACGCGAGTAACGGGAGTAAATATGGCTTGCAAGTTACAACTGTAGTTTGTATGTCGTAACAAGTGTTTAAATCGGGTATTATAACATTTTCACATTATGATGCTGCTGTAAATATTATAGACTGTAGTATTAGGACCGCCCGGTGGTCTTGTCCGGCCCGGTGGTCTAGCGGTTAAGTGCGTCGCCTTTCAATCGAAAGGTTGCAGGTGCGAATCTGGTTGCTAGCTAGTCGGTTGTGTCCTTGGGCAAGGCATTTTACGGAAATTGCCCGAACCCAGCGGATTAATGGGTTCTACCAAATTGAAGGAACGTGTCTATCATATACAACACACTGCAATAGCTCCGGTAACCCGACGATGGGCGCGAGGTGATCTGACGATTGTGATAACCCCCTAGGTTTTCCCATTCACGGGGATAAAAATGAATATCCTATCCTATCCTATCCTAAGACGCACCACGTGTGTCGTGTATAATAAAAACGTTATACTCCAGTCTCCAGTTGAATATAAAACGACCACGATAAACGTTAATTACTTTTTTTCGCGCAGATTTTTGGCCCTGATAAACAACCGTCATACATAGGTATTCTTTATGCAAGTTGTAGTTTAATAGTTTTTGCATTAGACATCATTTAGAATGACATGGTTGATCAATAAATTTTATGGCACTTGTGTTCACATATGTCTACTTCATACAACAACATATTAATAATACCAATAATTGTTTTAACATACACATGTGATTGTGATTTTTGTCCAAACGTGAAATTCCATTAAGCTGGCTTAGTTATAACAAGCAAAACATCAACTTCAACTGTTTCCAATTGTTTGCATTTTGATTCCACTATGTTCAAATCCTTACATACAATTGGAGGTGATACTGGTAGTAACAATTTTATAAGATTCGGCCCAAAATCAGCTGTTTCTTTTCCAGTTCTGCTTGCAACTAATCTAACCAAGGTTATATACTGATGGTTTTATGTTAAAAACTAAAATTTAAATAGCACAATTATTATAGCTATCGGTGCACTGAATTCTGCTTATGTAACATAGCATGTTTAATAATATGAATTAAGTTAATCATACAGATTTAATTAGAGGGTATTGAGCCATAATCTGATTCTATCAAATATTATTATTATGTATTATTTTTTTTAAAGGCATGGGTTCTGGATTCTGGATTGCAAACTTTTTTAAACTAAGTATGTCAACTTAATATTTTAGGTTTGTATATAGATTAGCCTATACATTCTAATTTCCTTACTATATGTTTATAATTTATATTTTATTAAGACTTTATGTGTATGTATATTAGAAATCAACCAATA
>CH002001.1:123364-137812 GCA_000149265.1 Ciona savignyi
GTATGAAAATACGACCACGGCTGCATACTATGCGCTAATCATACCAAACCATGTTCCATACTATGGGGTAATCCGTAACGAATCGGGTGACCCATGAGCTGTAAATAGAATGAAGTTTTTTTTTGTAGAAAAATAAACACAATTAAAACATTTTAAAGCAATTAGAATTTTATTATAACATTTTAATATTTTCATTCGAGGTTTAGTATTTAGAAATTATTTTGTAATATTAATTTTAAAATTCCAAATCTAAAAAAACAAAATTAACGTTCCTTGCGTTCATCCGTTATAAAGCTTGATAGAACCTGGTGTACGTGTATTAGATATTTTAATTCATCTGACTAAAATAGTTTAAAATAACTGTTTACTTATTCGTAAAAACTTTTTCTGCTCACCCCTCACCAGAATTACACGGAAGTTGGAAAAGATCATATAAATAAATAAATATTAATACGGGCTACCGCCATCGAGCAGAGAAAAATCAGCCAACCGTTCTGTCCGCTAATCGTTTGTGTTGCTTTTCAGCAAAAGTAATGCCGGTAATCTGACGACTACCCGTATGAAAAGGCCCTTTACATTTTCTATTGATTGGTTAAAACATGAATAACCTATACAATATTTTAATATGATTCCTTTTATCCAGGTTACCTAGTGAGTATTGACCGTGGCTGCCAGGTGCCTTCTAACGATTATGACAAATCAACTGACTTTATGCCAACTGCACCAGAGTGTACAACATCATACAACACTGCATTTGGCAATATTGTCGAAACTACTCTTTGTTATTATGCGTGCAATAATACGGATGGGTGTAATACTGAGAAAAGTGGTAAGCATCAGTTTTATGTTGCAATTTCATTTTACCAATGTAAGGTTTAACGAGCACTTCATTTTTTCTTAATATATTTTTTTTTCTTCATTAGTCTTTTTTTTATCTATTTAGACGTGTGTAAATTACTGTAATTTTGCTGTTTTATCCTCTTTCCTTAAGTTTAATTAATTACGCCATTTTTATTTAATGTAACAAATAAGCGAAAAATAAACTAAACTAAAGTTTGGGATAATAGCACTAAAAATTATTACCCGTAGCATTGCAATGTAAAACTTAATTTATTTGGATACTAATTAATATACTTTACAGAAAAGTTGAAATTTTGTGCTGTGGATTGTGGCTTATATGGAAACTGTGATTATATTAGTGGATCATGTGTTTGCCAAACTGGATATACTGGTGAAACTTGTACGACAGGTCGGTAAGCGTTTCAGCGACAATTAATCCCACAATGACTGGCTTTACCCATACACGTCCTTGTTTTACCCACTTACGAACAACTGTTTTAATTTGTCTATTATTTTACTAAAATATTGTCCTAATTGTGTAAAATAAACTAACCTAAATGTATAGGCCTAATAAATTTAATGTAGTGTACACAAAACTATGAAATACTATGGTAAAGTGTAAATGTGATTTTAGAGATTACAGTTGTCAGTTTGAATTAAAGCATTTTCTATTCATGCACAAATATCCATTTTAACTGGTTTGTTTTGGCGGCTTTCGTATGACTCTAGTCGACCTTGCACTACAACACACAGTCCTAACTCAGAACTCAATTTTAGATAACTACATAAAGTGTTAATACCATTTGTATACAGGTAATATATTTTCGTACCTGTATTATATTAACGACATCAAAATAACAAAACAAATTTTCTCCACACTTATAGTGAGAAAACAACATTCATGTATAGTATGAAAGGTTTGCCAAGCGATTAAGTTGAAAGAATTCTTTACATACCAATAGCAGCAAACATCAGATCATCAAACATGTAATGACGCACGCACGTTATTCCCCAGGATCTGCACCTGGCAACGCACCTGACACTTTTATGTCGTGTATACAGTGTAGTGAGGATGTGATCGGTCCGTCTTGCGCATCTATGACAACCTCTACTTCGTGCCCTGAACCAGGCGATAAATTCTGTTCTTCTACTGTCACTACAACTTACACCACTGGTTTGTTTAAATAGTTTACAGATTTTTCTTTATTTTGGTGGTATATGTTGCATTATGTAATGGATGATTATTTAAATAGCCAAACTCTTTTCCTTGCTTCAAGAATGTGGATTGGGGCCGAACTTACTAATACCAATACATACTAACCATTAGGACTGGATAAAAACTGCCTATTCGGTAGTGTTCTTTGCAAAAGCAGTTAACTGTTATCGCTTCTCTCTGATCCAAGCAAATTAGGTGGTAGATTTAATATAATAGAACCGTTCAAATCATAGTCAACACACTGCAACACTTTTTGTCACCTGGTTTAAAGCATCCTTTGCTGTTACACTCACGGGATAAACACAAGGCAATTCTATTTAGTACTTACTGGTTGACATCACTAAATACGAAGTATTTCTATTTCTTTCGTGCATAAAGTTTTTTTGGAAAAAATAACACGAAAAAGCCAATTATGGTAACATGATTTTCATCATCCTTAATTGCTTTGTATTATGTTAGTGCAACACATATACACTGTTGCGTAATACATATTGTTGACCGTAGTGGTGAGTAATTTCAAAGTTATTATTTATGAGTGGAAATTGAAATTTTTAATATGGGTGTGTCTACAAGGATGTAGTAAAACTTTAGGCGACGATATCTTTAAATATTTATCTGCTCAGTACCTTTATGATGAAGCAAGTGTACTTTATTACATCATAGATTTCTAGGTTTCTTAGCAACGGCTTGTTTTATCGTATTGACCCTGTTTACCAGTCCTTGGAATGTTTTACGAACTCAATTCAGGTTTTTTATTGGGAATTTTATGTTTGGTAAACAGCATCAATTCATACCATGGCTCTCCTTTTATCTTACCGACCTGATCCTTAATCTAAAAATCGATTTTGTGGCAGATGTTGATCGTGATTATGAGAAATTTTATTTTTGTTTCATCAGCTTGTTTTACTAAATAAGGGTTTACGGCATCATATTTTAAACATAAATGTAAAAATAGATTTACCATTTATCTCGGAAATACAGTTTTTTTTGTTTTATATATTGATTATAAACCGAATTGTTTGTTTATTGTCCTTCAAACTACAATTCATATTTGTTGTATTGTGTAAACCATTCCTTAGTTTATTGCATTACCGCCGATGATTTATAATGATTACTTCCCACGCCTTTAACATTCCTACATTCCCCACTCCAGCTAATTGTTTATACCACGTGTTTGTTTGCCTGTTTAAGGCAGTTGGTACTCAACAAAATCAGAAAACAACAATATTATCTTGAAATAAAAAAGATCTTATTAAAACTTGAATGGCAGGGCCAAAAATCCATAACATTTCGGGTGAGTAAGAATTCACAGTAATGCGAATAAATCGTCACGCGAGTAACGGGAGTAAACATAGCGTGCAACCATGTTTTGTATGACATAACAACAGTTTAAATGTGGTATTATAACAATCTGACATTATGTACTGTATACTCCAGTATTTAGACGCGCCGGAGGCCTATGTATAATAAAAAGGTCTTACTTCAGTTAAATAGAAAACTGCCTCAGTAAACGTTAATTAGTTTTTTGTGACAAAGTGTCACAAGAGTATTACTTGCGTTGATTTTTGGCCCTGAATGGGCTGCATAAATGCTTGGGTTAAATATTTTGTGAAGAAAAAACATTGGACAAATTGTATAACCATCACAGTGTACAGAAATAATATGCACTAATTTTTATATTGCAGTTAAAAATGTTAAACTAGTTAATAAAGAGATATTTTGGTGTTATAAGTTAACTAAATTTCCCCTGTGATAGATTTTAAAAACTTGTTGCCCATTCTACAGATGGTACAGAATTGAGAAGCATTTTAACAAAAGGCTGCACCAAAACGTTTGTTGCTTCTGATGAATGCTACTTCTCAACTAGAAGTGATCAAGCTAATACGGACGACCTGGAATATACTTGCATATCCACTTGTGATGGCAACGGGTGTAACACAGGAATACGTAAGTCATACAGCTGGGATTATAAGATTGCGACTCCTTTAGCAAACTTAACAGTATCCTACTAAGGTTGTTAAACCAGTTGGGCAGATTCCTTTATTGCCACCAAGCAAAGTGTAACATGATACAATTTTTAAATGGGATTAGATACAATATTTAAGGATGAAGTGTGGTTACACAGGTAATCATCACATCAGCTCATTTCGCGCCCACAGTCGGGTTGCTTGATCTGTTGCAACGGTTGTACAGGATTGAACCAACTTATACTTAAGATTCAAGGGATGTTCGCTAAGTGCCTTTTTCAATGGCGATTGCTAGCTAGTTTCAGTCCTGCCACTATTAATTAAAAGGGCCAAGCAGTAACCAACCAAGCTATTCGGCCGGACTTAAATATTCCAAAATATAAATCTACTACAGCTCCTAAAATGGGTATTAAAATTAAAACAATTAGGTTATGTCTCAGATAATATCATGTTGAAAATATCCATTATAAATCTTTAACAAATTTGTCCCTTATTTTCAGCGACGGGCCTAACAAATGTGAAACAACCGATCCAGTGTGTTGTGTGTGATTCCAGTGAGTATGGGGTCGGATCCAATTGTGCTACAATGACAACCCGTTCCTACTGTCCGTCAACCGCTACTTACTGCTCAGCTACTGTTGTGTATTATTTGTCCGACAAAAGTGATGCCAGATATCAAGGTAATTAGGCTTTTAACATTTTCCGCATAAATAAAGCTCATAAAATTCTTATCTATCAGGATCAGAATAATAAGTTTTTAACATTTTTTTAGCTATTTAAAATTGTGGATATTTTAGCTAGTTAAAAGTTTTGGATTTTTTGAAGCATACAAATGTATAGCATACAAACTTCTGCATGAAATAGTGGTAATCACTTCGCCATATGCAAATAAACATTATGGACGAACGTTTTATTGACTAGATTAACCTATGGAAATCAAAATTGGTCTTGTTATTAATTGTTTTATTTCTTAGTGGACCCTGAAGCAAGCATTCAGTCAGTGGTGCGTGGTTGTGCATCTTCAGCAGTCACGGCTGGCTGTACAACGGAAAGCGTCACCGGCCAAGAGAGTTTCAAGAAGGTCACTTGTCAGGAAACCTGTCAAACCGATGGTTGTAATACAGGCTGGCGTGAGTTACTTAAAACAATTTTCAAAATGCATTTTTATTCCCATCTTCTATATCAGGCATGGGCAACATATTGCCCGCGGGCCGGGTCTAGTACATGAAGGGATTTTTACTGGACCGTAGACTGCATCTAACCGTACCCTGTAATTAGGATATTGAATACTACTCATGTAATAATCCAGACCACCTAGCACTTCAATTTCCCACATCTGGCCCGCAGACTAGAGAAGTTGCCCACCCCTGTTCTATATTTCCCATTTGCTGTGATTTTTACATTTTATGTGCTGAATTTTAAACTAAAATCAATTTAACAGCTGGCAGGCCAAAATGTTCAGTTTGTGCCGACAACGTCTACTCTCCGGATGGATACAGCTTGTGTTTGAATGATCCTCCACAAGGAGAGGATTGTACTCAACCTTATCACCAGTACTGTTATATTAAAGACAATAACCGCAACCGGTTTTCCACCACAGGTGATTTGAGTTGTGTAACACAAGTTTTTCTAATGCATGTATACCTCTGTATTTGTCCAAAATGTGTATTTTGATGGCTTTGATAGCGGACACTCTTTATTGCCAGTGATGGAAAAAAAACCTAGCGATCATTAAAACACTGAGAAATCATTAGGTTATCGTGTTTACATTATTGGGCCATCAGAGCTATTACAATGTGTTAAATACAATAAAGAGTTTGTATAATCTTGGTTTTTGTACAATAAAAGCCACCAGATTCAAGACATCCGATAAGTCAAGCGTGGGCAACATACGTCCTACGGGTCAGGTCTGGCCCGTGAAGGGTTTTCGACCAGCCCGCAGATTGTATCCAACCATACCCTGTAATGTGGCCTTTGCATTAGTGAATAAATATGTGATAAAGATGTTGAATACTATTCATGTAATAATCCGCCCCACAAAAGACTTAATTTTCTCATATGTGGTCCACCGACTAGAGAAGTTGCCCACCCCTGTGATAAGTGATCAAGGACCACACACAGAAGTGATTTGCTAGCAGCTGGTGTTGTGTCATCATGTTGCATACATATATTTACATGGATTCCAAACCAGTCAGTAACCAACCTTCCAACACGCATCGCAGGCACCACGTTTGGTTATAGAAGAAGTATTGAAAGAGGTTGTACCTATAAAAGTATCGGCAATACTTGTGCCGACGTCAATTACGGAGATGTCACGTTGATGAATTGCAACAAGTCCTGTACAACTGAAAACTGTAACCTTGGATCAGGTAAATTGACAAACTTTTTATTTTCGTGTTTTAAGAGTCTAGGATAGTGATAATCAGGGTCTTGGGGAATCTCATTATCTTAACTATTCCTCTCAAAACTGCCTGAGAGACATGTCAGTTATCTAAGATAGTTCCGAGTGTTTAATTCATGTTGTAATTTAAAATTAATATCAATTAATATGAATAAAGAGAACTTTCGTTATATGCCATGTTAGTTTTAAAAAACTAAAAACTTTTTACCTACTTTGCACTTCTCCAAAACCAAATTCAATTAGAAATGTTGCTTGAAAGAACGGTTCGTTTTGGCCTTTTCAGTGGTTAGTTATTTGGTTCATAATAGCTGGTGAGATCCATGTTATCCTAATTTATATATTTGACAATACAATGTGTTGTATAATGCCGAGACTTTGCTTTATTATTTGATCAATGATTATTAATAGTGCTTTGCAGACAATAGGCTTGTTATGTCACCATTTTCACTTTGCAACAACTTTCATATCATTTTACACAGGTGTCCCAGTAATTTCTGATTTATTTCAGCCACAGATACAGCTTCCATGATCTATCCACGTTGGACCACCTTCCTCCTTGCTATGTTATCCGTTTTCATTATTATGTCATACATCTTATAGTTCATCTAATAGAGAGATTACCCTTTAAAAGTTTGTGTCAAAAATTGTTGCTATCAGTTTTATATTTCATATTTGTTTTTCCGAAATGAGGATATCGTAAATTTTTGCACTAAACAATGGCATGCTTTTTTATGTGTAATTAACAAAAGTAATTGTTATAATTTTACACCAAAGAAAAATTGTGTGTATTTTATTTTCTATTGTAGAAGTACAATACAATACAATTTTTATTTTTGTTTCTTTCGCTGCAGCGTTTATAACCAACAATTTAAAAATACATGTCATATACATATGTATACCAAAACATATATGGCGTTAACTAAAATTCCAATAATTAACCAAAGAAATAAAAAATACTACAGCAAAACAGGAAGGCACCAAAAAAAACTAAAAGTTATCTAGTTTGGCGCCTCCCTGTGAAAAAAAAAAAAAAATAAATAAATAAATAAAAAAAAAAAAAAATGTATATATAATTATCTGATTAAATAAGGGTTAACTTGTAACATAACTGTAACAGTTGGGATTAGCAATTCAGAAGGATTTATATTAAAAGATTAAAGCTGTTACATATTATATAAAATAATTTACACGCTTTCATATAGAACCATTAAAATAGTTTAACTTTGCTATAAACAGTACTACAGTTATATAGAACGGAAGTCAATTTCATACAGTTGCTTAAGCAATAAAATAGTTTAACTTTGTTATGAACAATACTCCAGTTATATAGAACGGAAATCAAATAATAGTCTACACTCACACGCAATACAATACAATATAACTTGTGACATAACTGCAACAGTAGGGGCTAACAATTCAGAGATTTATATTAAATGATTAATAAACTGTTACATATTATACATAGTGAAGTAAGTAAATAATAAATACAAATAAGGGTATTTTAATCTTAAACTTATGGGGTGTAATTACAGGTCACAATTACAAAGTAAATGTATTTATCAAATGCAAATATTAATATTACTCCGAATAAATAATTACATATTAACTGAGTGTATGATGTACCGTATACTAAACCTAAATATAATTACTAATTAATTGCACTTTAAGTTGTTTACAAAACACGGAATATGAGGCATGTTTAAGGGATTCACTGATCAGCTTCCACACCTTAATCCCATTATGCAGAATCGTTTTGGTTCCAAAGTTAGTAGTAAACGAGGGGTGGAAATATACTGTAGTTTTAGTTTGACGAGTATCATAACAATGCACAGTGTTTATTTTTTTAAACAATAATTGTAAGGGTTGAGGTAAAGTATTATTAAACAATTTATGCATAAATTTACCAACTTCTAAGTCATAGATGTCATTTAACTTTAGTAGGTAAAGCTTCTGATAGAGTGGAGTAACCGAACAACTACGTTGACTGGACGTAATTATTCTTATAATCTTATTATGCAATACATTAAGTGGTTTTAAAACTGTTTTGTTTGCTGCACCCCAGCATACTATAGCATATTGCAAATGTGAGTGAATGAAGCTAAAATATAACAGGCGCAAAGTACGAATGTCTAGATAACGTCTGATCTTGTAAAAAATTCCGCAATATTTAGATATTCTTTTTTCTAAACATTTTATTTGTTCATTCCAGTTAAGCTTATCATCTATATATACTCCCAAATATTTTACCGAATTAACACGCTTTAAGTTGGTTCC
The DNA here is from genome assembly GCA_000149265.1 of Ciona savignyi. Taxonomy (NCBI): domain Eukaryota; kingdom Metazoa; phylum Chordata; class Ascidiacea; order Phlebobranchia; family Cionidae; genus Ciona; species Ciona savignyi. The sequence continues at coordinate 132,063 of CH002001.1, forward strand.
GTCCAACACCACTTTAAAATCAGTAGTTGAACAATATTTAAATGGGTTTATTATCATATAGTTAGTTTTTGAATGGTTTAAGGATAGTCTATTATAATGCAACCATTCAGTTACCTTTAGTAGTTCGTTGTTTGTTTTGGTTTCAAGTTCATTCAAACTTTTATCTTTTAAAAATAACACAGTATCATCAGCATATAGTTTAGTTTTAAAGTTGGAAGCACAAGGCAAGTCATTAATATAGAGCAGGAATAATAATGGACCTAAAATTGATCCCTGTGGAACACCACATGTAATCATACTTGATTCAGATTTCACTGTGTTGACATAGGTATATTGGAACCTATTTATTAAATAGTTTTTAAATAAAAGCAGGGGTGTACCTCTTACACCATAAAAATAATTTAGTTTCCCTAACAGTATTTGGTGGTCCACCGTATCAAAAGCCTTTGATAAATCTAAAAACACGCAGCAGCTATAAAATTTATTTTCAGAGTTTAACAGAAGTTGATTATAAACATCACAGACAGCATTTGCAGTAGAGCATTGCTCACGAAAGCCGTATTGATGTGGGGAAAGTAGATTAAATTTAATTAGATAATCATATAACCGATTATATAGCAACCTTTCGAATAGTTTAGAAAATTGGGATAATAGCGAGATAGGTCGATAATTTGTACATCTATCAGTTGCACCAGTTTTATGAATTGGTATAACTTCTGCTATTTTAAGAACATCAGGAAAAGTACCTGTCTGTATGCAGCTATTAAATATATCTGCAAGTATTGGGGATAGTACACTGGCAGACAGCTTTATGAATTTAGTGGGAATATCACTTTGTTTTACTGCCTTTTTACAGTCTAGATTACTTATCAGGTTATGTATTTCATCAGGTACTATTGGATATAAAAATAATGAAGAACTTGCCCATTTCATGTGCTGTTGGGGAGGGCAGTTTGATTTCGGTATGGAGGAGGCCATAGCTGAACCGATTGTACTAAAAAAATTATTAAACTTATTACTAATTTGAAATGAATCGCTTATTATCTCATTATTTTCACCAATTATTACAGAAGGGCCACATTTACGTTTACTTTTAAAGGTGACTAATTCCCTGATTGTTTCCCATTGTTTAGCAGTATTTTTATTGTAAAGATGAAGACGATTTCTATAATACATAAGTTTGGCTGATGCAATAAGATGATTTAGTTTGTTTCGATAAACTTTATACTGGGAAAAGTCATGCTCTGAACCTAGGTTAAGTTTTCTCATTCGCATTATTTTGTGGTACATATGATTTTTAATTTTTATGCTTTTTAGTAACCCCTTAGTTAACCAGGGTTTCTTTTTTAGCTTTAGAATTCGGTTGGATACTGGTCTTAAAGGGGCATGTTTGTTAATTAACTCCTCCAGTTCACAGAGAAGAGATGCCATAATTGTATTTACAGATGGACCATCAATGTTTAGCAAGTTCTGGGGGAATTCCCGAGACAACTTGTTGTGTAACTCATCCAAAAAGTTTTCTTCATTAAAATTGGACATGTTCCTAAAATATTGTTTACTAGGTATAACATGTTGATTTTTTGATTTTATAATAATAAAAGTTGGAAAGTGGTCGCTTATATCAGTAATTAAAATTCCACTAATAATCTCATGCTTGTAATCATTTGTATATATGTGATCTATAAGTGTAGCACAGAGCAAAGGCAATGATGTACTTTTACTTCATGGTATTGTCTAAATTGTATAACAATACCCGCCAACCCTACAAAACAATAAATTAAAAAAAATGTTCGTGTTGATGTACAATTTGAAATAATAATAGCGTTGGATACTACTAAGGGAATTACCCTAGTGTGGTGTTTCGCAATTTCTGGAAGCTATCAATTCACGTGTGAATAATCGATACGGTTATGCGAATTTGGTAGGATTCAGACGTCTGTTTCATCTTTACAATTTCTACTTCATAAAAATTAAATACCTCCAGCAAATTTTACCAAAGAAATTAATGAAAAAAATCGAAACTTGTATTTCCGAATTGTACCCACGCTAATCCGGTTATAGTGTTTCATGTCTGTTGGGAATTTAATTGCGGTGCAAGATAGGATAGGATATTCATGTTTATCACCGTGGATGGGAAAACAAAGGCGGTTAACACAGGGCAATCGTTAGATCACCTCGCGCCTACCGTCGGGTTACCGGAGCTATTTTATTGCAGTGTGTTATTGTTGTATATGCCAGACACGTTTCTTCAATTTGGTAGAACCCATTAATCCGCTGTGTTCAGGTAATGTCCGTAAAGTAAAGAGCCTTGATCAAGGACACAACCAACTAGCTAGCGACCAGTTTGTTATAAAGATGTTATAACGCATGTGATGTTAGTGTAATAACCGGGTAAAACCTGTCATGATGGAAACGAAATGTAAAAGAAAGTGACTATAGATCCGTTATTAAAGTGCACATTTGAAACTTTGGTAAGAATAGGATATTTATGTTATCTCCATAATGGGGGAGAACTAAAAGGTGTTATCACACTGACAATCTTTAGTTAACCTCAAGCCTAGGTAGCTTCGGAATACCGGAGCCATTGTAGTGGTTGTGTATGATTGAAAGGCTTTTGCAATTTTGTTAGAACCCATTATTCCAAAGGTTTTGCTAAGACAAAAAACGACTAGCCAGCGACCAAATTGACCAGTTTCAAACCAGCAATCCTTTGGCTGAATAGCGATGCACTTACTGATCCAAGCCATGCCTGCCACTAATTGCATTGCCAAAGAACAAAACCAACTATCTAGCGGCCAGTTTTAATCCTACAACACTATGGAATGGAGGCTATCCCTAGGGTGCCTCTAAATACTACAGGATCGCTTGGATTACTTAGATTGCTATGAAAAGTAATTCTAACCCTGTCCCAAACACTAATCTCAAATTTCTATCCATATAGTTGGGAATTTAGTTTCCACCTCTTATATGTACAAAATAGTAAGTTTTTCTTATGCTTATTTTAATTTCGGGGAATTCTTATTCTATTTTGGGGAAAATTAAAATTGTGTTTTTTGATCAAATTAAAGATCTTTACCTTTCCTAGAAATTTGAAGCGATTTTCTATCTAATCTGGAAATATCGGAGATAAAATAGGCCTCTTTTTCACAATTTTTTTCATAGTGAAAATTCCACCTAGGGTTTTTGTAAAATTAAAGGTCGTTGCAAAAATTAACAACATGCTAGTTAAGATTTCTAAAAGTTTTAATCTGATTAGATAACCCCTATATGGTATTAATCTAGTGACATTGCATGCCTGTCACAGTGTGACACAGAAAAACAAAGAAAAAAAATCTAGAAACCCATAACTAGGCCTGCTGCTTAATAAGTTAAACAGTAAAACTTCCCTTTTGCTATTAATGCATACTTTTATTTATATTAAATGTTTCTTTTTTTGGAAATTGCTAAGATTCATATATAAAACTGTGTATTTTTCAATACTAAATAAGATGCCACGAATTGACAACGACATCAAGCTAGACTTTAAAGATGTGTTGCTCCGTCCGAAAAGAAGTACCCTGCGTAGTCGAAGCCAAGTTGATGTGTCCCGTCATATCAAGTTCCGAAACTCCGGCCAGACTTACGTTGGTGTCCCTATTATTGCTGCTAACATGGACACAACAGGAACTTTCGAAATGGCAATCGCTTTCAAGAAGCATGATGCCTTTGTGACCATGCACAAGCATTATAGCACAGATGAGTGGGTTGAGTTCTCTGAAAAACACCCTGATTGTCTTTCAAATGTTGCAGTGAGTTCAGGCACAAGTGATCAGGACTTTGTTTCGATGTGTGCTATTTTAGACAGAATTGAAGGCGTCAAGTATATTTGTGTGGACGTGGCGAACGGTTATTCGGAGCACTTCGTCGCCTATGTGAAGAAGGTTAGAGAACGTTTTCCCAAACACACGATAATGGCTGGGAATGTGGTGACTGGAGAAATGGTAGAGGAATTGCTGCTTTCTGGAGCTGATGTTATTAAAGTTGGGATCGGTCCTGGTTCCGTGTGTACGACGCGCAAAAAAACTGGAGTGGGATACCCTCAGATCAGTGCCGTCATCGAATGTGCTGATGCAGCGCATGGATTGGGGGGTCATATTATATCTGATGGGGGATGTACTTGCCCCGGCGATGTGGCTAAAGCGTTTGGAGCTGGGGCTGATTTTGTAATGTTGGGTGGGCTATTCGCAGGTCATGATCAGTCTGGTGGTGAAACAATCGTTAGAGAAGACGGTAAAAAGGTGAAGTTGTTCTACGGAATGAGCTCTTCGACTGCGATGGAGAAGCACTCGGGAGGGGTGGCAAATTACCGCGCGTCTGAGGGCAAAACTGTCGAGGTTCCCTACCGTGGAGATGTCTCTTCAACCATGCTCGATATTCTCGGTGGTGTGCGATCAACTTGTACATACGTCGGGGCTTCAAAACTCAAGGAGCTCAGCCGACGCACCACTTTTATTAGAGTTACGCAGCAGTGGAACCAAATGTATGGAAATTAGGAGATTTTTTAAAAAACTGTTTAAACATTAGGAGATTTTGTAAAAACTGTTTAAACATACACAAATTAAAGTTCAACATACACAAGTGCCTGGATGAAACCAGTTTTGAATGCATGATTCATGTCCAAGTTCTATTGCCCTTTTTCAATCATCATTTGGTGCTTTGTTTGCCTTAATAAATGACATCATGTTGTAATCTTCAGTTAAAAATTAATCATTAAACAGTTGTTCGGAAAGCAAACAGTCGAAAGTATTAAATTCATAGCTGTTCTTTGCAGTAAAGGCGTATGATCGGGTGAGAAATGCCGCATCTATTGTCTAAATTGTTAAGGGTCCATTCTTTGTTATATTTGGATACAAGTTTGGCATGTGTGATACAAAATGACATTGACAAAGTTCAACATTTACATTTCTAGCTTAACGTCATTGGTTTGCAGGTGTGTATAATTAGAAGGTGTAGGTAGGTTAGGCAGCAATTCTGTAAAAAAATGCAGGCTACTGCCAGAGTTAAAGTGATTAAAGGACATCTTGTAAGTTGTTATTTAACTTAATTTGTCAAATATCGTTTTAAAATATTAAATTTTTTAAAGAATAGTCAGAATGAAATAAAAAAATCCAGTTTATTTCAGAAAATAGGAAAACAATGTGTTATCCTATGAGTAATTGTCAGATTATTTCATGATTGTGTAACATAGCAGTCTCACACTTAGGTTAAATCAATGTCCAGTTAATTGCCCTGACCAAAAACAACCGACCACTTTTAAAACCCAGCACCCTTCGATTTTAAACCTTGGATGAAAAGCAAATAACTAACCCACCAAGATATTCGGTTAATTTAGTGGAATCTAAAAAAGTTTCAATCATTAAATTCACTAAAATTTGCATCTGACCTTAATAACGTATGTTTCATATTTAATTACAATTTTAATGTATACTTTTAGATATGTATTTTATGTTGCAATTTAAAAGTTAGTAGTTTTTTTTAATAATATATCACCCTAGCTTAGCACATATAGCCACTGGATCCTTTACCAGTGTCAGTTCTATATGAGTCGGCCATTCTAAGTGTTTGGTTACACAACCAGTTATATAGGTATCATTGCCTTTTTTGCAGAGTTCAAAGCCTGTCAGTTCGTTGGTTACTACCCCATCTAATGGATTGAAATACACCGTCGACGAATGCAATGTGTTGTCTATGAAAGAACGACAGTTTTTTGA
>CH002001.1:146490-179417 GCA_000149265.1 Ciona savignyi
TCTCTTGTTCTTACCCGTATTTTGCAAACTTTGTCACGTTTTCGCAATCTTCCAATTCAATTCGTAATTCATATTTTCCAGATCCGGTTAGAACATGAAGATTTTCGTTTCCTAAATTAAGATTTAATCAAACTAACTAATTTAAATTTTAAATATAATGTAATTAAAACTCACCCAACCAGAACTCGTTGCTGAGGTTTCCAAACATCCCCTGATATTCAACCCAAGTTCGATAGAAGTTTTCAGAACCATCCCTCCGACGCTGGAAAACCTGGAATGTTTGTTTATTATAGCTGTGAATAAAATTTTAATAATGAAAACTCCACCGACCATCCAACCACCGTTGTCAGTAGTTTGATCACAATAAACTTTCAAAGTTTGCTGATTTCCCGGATTATATATGAGTTGTATTCCACTTTCGTTAAGCCCAAACCTTAATGCTTCTTTGCAGTTTGTGGGTAATCCTAAACGAAAGAATAAATTAGAAATCGCAAAAGAATGTCAAACTTAGAATCTTCCGCAATGCTATACTTGTTAGCACTGAATGTTTTAAGTGTTTATGTGATTTGGGCTATTAGACTAATCTTTTCTGTGCTATAGCCTCATGATTATTTATACTATACGGCTCTTCTTTACGCAATAGTGGAATATACACCCATAAAACAGTATGACTATGTAATATGTCCATAATGTATATGTTGCTCACCTGTGTAAATAACCCAATCCACAATCAGCATCGTGTCCCAGCCTGTGGACTCGTCAGTTCGCACAAGTTCAAACAAAAAACCGTGGGTGAAAATTTCTTCCACGGTCAAGTTGAATTTATGAGGAAGGTTTGGATCTAAAGGTCTTGCTGTTGCGGTGACAAAATCTGGGACAGATTTCAAGCACAAGTTGTACTTAACAAGTGCCCTTCGTTTTTGTAATTGTGAATCAGAGTGCAGCTCAGAGCTTCCTTTTTGTCTTTCTGTAATGTTACGGTTTAACACTAAATTATGTAAAATATTTATTATTCCAAATTAACTCTATCTAAAACTTACCTGATACAGCTATGTTTAAACAACAGATTATGGTTAATAAAAAGTGTTTCAACATGATTAGTGGTTTAAATTAGATTTAAATCGTAAACCTGACGGTCCTGACCTACAAGGAAATTGAACATTTAAAACTTGTACAATCTTAGTTTAGTTAAGTTTTAGTTTTAGTTTATTTTTTGCCCCAGTATTCACTGCACAGGAACAGGAAAAGACGGCAAAACGAACAGACGTTAAACACGTCATTTAAAATAGGATATAATTAAATAAATAAAGCGGACGCTGCCGCCAAACCTAAGCAAAAAAACAATAATATGCAAACAAAATTTAATTAAGAACAAACGATATTGAAATACAGTAGGCTACTTTTATTTGAAAATCAATCAACTGCAAATTATCTAAATGCAAAAATTAAGCAGGCGAACACACTAAGTTATACTAAGAATAAATGCGCCAATCCGACAAATAAGCACACTTTGATCGTTGACGTCAAATCTTCATTTCGCAAAGGTCGTTAGAATTCACGGAAATCTAGAAGTTTATTTCCGAGACGTATACACACAGTTACAGAGTAAAATGTTTTGCACACTGTGACAAATGATAAAATACATTTTAGATCATATATCATATGCTTTCCCCATTTTATTTCTATCCTGCGTTGATTATTTTATTCATTTGTATATAAATTGTGACTTTGCGAATATATATTCTGTTGTGGTTGGGTTGATCATATAGCGTGGTAGATTGAAATGCAATCAGTAGGAACGGTTTTCTCGTGAAAATCAACCAATCTCGGGTATTTAATCAGCATTCTTTCGTTTTTATTGTTTATTGTTTTGTTTTATTTATATTTGGGCTATTGTTTCAGTTTCTGATTTATGCTACTAACATTTTATGGAAAGAGTGCATGTGCGTAAGTGATATATCCGATAACAAAATTAAGGTATTTTAATTGAGACGACAGTGCTCCTATAACCAATGGTAAAACACAACTATAAAAGATTATTACAATCTGCATGAAACCGATAAACACTAGTAAGTGCCAACTACGTGTTTTACCTTATGGCCTATGTCTATTCAAGCAAGTGCTCCGGTTAACACAATTGGTATAGTTTAGTTTAGTTTATTTTTTGTTTCCACGATAAAAACATGAAGCAGGACTATTGAAAAAAATTGGAAAACGAGAAAAAATAAACGACATTTGTTAAAACACGTCTAAAAACAAGCAATGAATTATTAAAATTCAGTATGTTTTGTCCGACCGATTAGTTTATGCGTCGCCGACAGTTACAGTTTCGGGATATTACGGACATTGCCTAAACCCAGTGGAATAATGGGTTTTACTAAATTAAGGGAACGTCCCCATCATACACAACACAATGCAATAGCTCCGGTAACCCGACTATGGGCGTAATCCGACGATTGACCTTGTGTTAAATGCCATAGAAATTTTATTCTATGAAAATACAATATTACATGGCCAGTGAAACTAAATAATAACTCATTGTTAAATGAAATTTGCCATCATGTATTTCCCAATCATTTAAACATGTAGACATCGATATATCTAGAGTAGAGTATCGAAGAAGGGGTTTTCCCTTGTTAAATCATCGTGGAAGTGGAATGTTTATATGGAAATCGTGTCAACTCCAAGTTTAAGAGATATCTTTAAGCGTTCTATTTAGTTTGATGAAATGCAAGATTGGAATCAACTGGTCGACGTTTTGCGACGAGCTAGCAGTCAGCACTCGAGTGAATTCGTTCCGGCAACCCAGTTATTAAAGGAATTCGAGTCTCAACCGGGATTTCATTTAGCCCTGCTTAAAATCGCACTATCTTTGCAAATATCGGAGATACCGGTCAGACTGATTGCTGTTTTGTTCTTTAAAAACGGCATTGAGCGGCATTGGCGCACGCACGGACCTTCTCCAATTACAAATGAAGAAAAAATTAAGATTCGTGAAATCATCTGTGAATGTTTCAACGAACCAGTGCAGCAGGTATGTTGGTGTAAAATTGTAAATAATTGGACAATACTTAAAAAAGGAAAAGGCGGAAACTGCACAGTAAAATTACAATAAATAATTTAAACCCAGCCCTATACACTAATCTCAAGCCCACAACTAACCCTCATTCCAACCCATGATTAAAACTGACTCTAATGTCATAATCTTTATTTTAGTGTGCAGTTTCCCTCTTTCCCGATTTCCCTTCTTTTAGTTTTTACCTAAATAATTAAATGTCCTTAATGTTTAGCTTGCATTTTTGTAAAAAATCGCTTTTTGGGACAGAATTTGCAAAACAAACCAGGTATGACATTCGGTAGGCTACAATTTTTACCCACTGAATTTGGGAAACCATGTGTTTTTACATAATGTACTTGCAACATACACATGGGCCGAAACTAAGATAACTTTAAAAACTGCACATTATAATTAGGGTCAGGTCGTAGGAGCTGAGGTTAGAACTAGGCAAAATTTCTGGGTAAAGATTAGTGTTAGAGTTATGGGTCTAGTTGTCTTCTTTACTTTTAGTGAAAAGTTTTAATTTTCCATAAGAGACACTAAAATATGCCTAAGCTCTAAAAACTGTGTGTGAATTTACATTAACTTCATAATATTATTGACTTTACTTTAATTTATAAGTACTGTATGACTATTTAAATTATCTTTGTTTTCTTTCCAGATTGCGCTTCAATTTGCCGTTGTCACCTCGAAGATAGGAAGATACGATTATCCAAAGCTATGGCCGGACATAATGCCTTATATGGTTCGTGAGATCCAACAACAATTACCGAATAGTGATGTCATAAAGGACAATACCATACTTTTGACATTTCGGTTGTTTATGAAGGAGTTATCAACAAAACGGTTGCCCAATGACAAGAAAATATTTTTACAAGTTTGCCAGCAACTGTTTGCCTCCATTTTTAAATTGTGGGGGGAACTAACTTTACAAGTCGCTTCTGATCTTCAAAATCATGAACAAAACACACAGAAAATCACTTTTGACATGCATAAACTTATCAATGTGCTCAAATCGTTTCGATGCATAAGCCCAGCTTTACAGAATGAGAGCTGTAAACAGTTTTTAGTAGCGTTACTCTCTTCATTAAGACAGTTTCTGCAATTTTCTCAAAAATGTTGCAGCCTTGAACTTTTCCAAAAACTTCTGATTCTCCACTCAAAGATTATTCTTGATATGCTTGAGTCAAATCAACAAGACATTGAGCAATTTTTTAGCGAAACGCTCGCTATTTCAAGGCAATGCATTTTTGAGCATGCAAACAATCGGGATCTATTTCAAGAACGATTTATAGTAAACTGCATGAACCAAGTGAAATGCATGGCTTCTGACAACGAGACAGCATGCAAGATTTTACCAATTGCTGACGTGGAAGAAATAATGAGGTAAAAACGTGTTAAATTATTTTGAAAAACCCTGAGTGTGTGATAATGGAATACCCTCCTTACTTCATAATCAATGATTTTCTTAACACTTATGCAAGATTGTGCTGTCACCGAATATTTAATTAATTTAACTGACGAATTCTGTTTGATATACTTATTTTATCATGTTGTTATTATCATTCAATTGTCATAACGAATACCTTAGATTTAGCAAATAAATTTTTCTACAGTAGGGTTGAATCAGAATAGCCTGATATTGGTATATATGCTGCTGCTTTATTATAATATTTTCTGTGTAGCTCTATGAATGGACCATTTTTTTCTATCTCTAAGTTCTATATTTAAATTATTTTTGCTATTCCTATTTAAATAGAAAAAAAAAACAGTTTAAAACACTCACTACTTATCAGAGATTTAATGCAAAGACAATACACCACCATAACAATTAATATTTGTGATAATATGCAAATGATAAAGCTGATTTGTTTTCACATTCGAAAAAAAAATCCAAAAATATAACCTTGTCATCCCAGACAATAGAACTTTGGGATAAGATAATCTCTACAAGTTCATGTACAGGAGGCCATTAGAAACACATAATGTTCATTTAAGTAATTAATTGAAATGGAATATGCGCTACATCCTTACCATGTCCCAACATACACACTATGTTTTTTTATATTGTATCTTACCAATAGGCTACCATCATAGTGGTACCAGTATTAAAACGATAGAGTTTCATCAACCATTTTAAGTACTTTTATAACATTACTATCATGTTAAAATTTATTTCCAGTTTCATTAAATTTTTCTTTTCTTTAATCGTCTTTATTCCTAAGAATATTCCTAAATCGTCTTTCTAATCAAAGGAAATGTGATTTAACCTTAAATAATGTTGTTTTTCAAAACAATAAAATGATGTTGTTTTCAACAGATGCCTTGTTTTCCATTTTCTCCCATTGACCTCTGGTGACCTCGAGCGGTGGGAGGAAGATGTGGAGGACTTTTGCTCCGAGGAGATCGGAGAAACGTGGAAATACAATCTTCGCCCGAGTGCAGAGGTTCTTCATTGTTGTTTTAATAAGAATTTTAATTTTAAAGCCGAACCTGTTTTTGTATGCTCCTTATGTTACCACTGGTTGGATGTTCGTTTTCCATTTGTTTTCTGGCAGAAAATCCGTACTAAATGATTACAGGTTCCCTTTGGATCTAAGATCGGAGCACATTTTGATTTTACTTCGTTTTTTTCTTCTTCTTTTTATATATTACACTGCAGTTTACTTATCCACAGAAACATTTTGTGACATTCGTCATTTTGTAGTTTTTTTATCAATTCGCTATTGGGCAAGAAATTTAGATGGTTCTGAAAGATAAATATGAACTGCAAGTCAAGGTTGCTTTGTTTATAATATTTCTCCACAATTGGCTTCATTAGTAACCATGTATTGATAATATAGGACAGGATAGGATATTCATGTTTATCCTCATGAATGGGAAAACCAAGGGGGTTAACACCTGGGGAAAAAAATTAAATAAATAACTACCATGTTTAAAGTTTGATCAATTTTTTGTACTAAGAAATCAGATATCAATCATGTCCTTCTTTCTAAATCAATTTTGTTATCTGGACCAAATTCTTTAAATTTATCTTCCTCAGGTGTTATTTCTTACCTTTCTCCATTCCAACCCTGAACAACTGGTTCCAATGATCATTTCTGCTTTGAATTCTGTCAATGAGAAGATAAAGACAGGTTTGTAATGTGATTTTCTTGATTATCCCGACCAAAAATCGTTCCGAGTAATGCGAGACATGTTTACTCGCGTGACGCACGCTACCCATTTGAGTGTTATATTTATGTCAAAAGCATAGGCATCAATTTTTTTTCCGTTGTAAACGAAAACATGGGTGTTCTTACTATGAAGGTTATAAAAATGTGAGGCACGAACCAAACTGTTGTTTTTAAAACCATAATTTTACACAAAAGTTGCTATAATACACAGGTTTTTATGGCATCATAAAGTGATCAATTTTAAAACTATAAAACTTTGATTTTTAAGTGTAATTTTTCTTTAAAACTAAACCTCCCCAATCTAAAACTTAGCTGATAAATCATCGTCGGACGTCGGCGTTTTGATGGAGAATGATGCAGTGCTGTCCGCCGTGGGTCTCGCTGCAAATGAATTATTTGATTGTTTGAACTTCGAGTCGTGGTTCATGGAGCACCTTCTTCCATATGTGCATTCGTTGCAATCGAATCCTCACGGGAGGATCATTCACAGGTTGTCTTGGGTGTCTTAGGATAGGATATTCATGTTTATCCATGTTATTGAGAAAACCGAGGGGGTTAACACACAGGCAATCGTCAGAACACCTTGCACCCACTGTCTGGTTACCAGAGCTATTGCAGTGTGTTGTGTATGATTCACACCTTCCTTTAATTTAGTAGAACCATTTAATCCGCTGGGCTCAGGCAATGTCCGTTAAGTGTCTTGCCCAAGGACACATTCGACTAGCTAGCGACCCGTTGTCGTAACCATAACAATTGCTGTGCTGTGCAAAATCAAAAGTTAGCTTGATATGTCCCATAACTTAAAAATCCTTTTAATGTACGAATAACAAAAATTACACTTTTTACTATAATATAAACCGCATTATGTTATCATTTCTTAATATCAACTCCTGGTTATCTAGTTAAAACTATGAACGCTAAAAGGCATTACACAAATCATAAAAACTGGCCGTAGTTACACAGGTATTGTCACTTTTCCACAGTTACCAGTTAGTTTTGGTAGTTTTATATTGTGTTTTTTTCTGTAAATACCAGGTTTACGAAGTCCTGAAGATATGAATATCTACAATTTAAGCTTTAATTAAGTTTGGATATTTCATCAAATTTTGCATATCTCCCAGATCCCAGTTGTAAACCAGCTATGACACTAATGTCACTCTGCTTATTCTTGGTTTTTTAATAAATTTTGTTATCAAAATCCAGTTCATTGAAGTAAAGACTGTGGTGTTTTTTTCTTAATATACAACAGTATTGGATTACAAAACCTATGCACCTCCATGAAATGTTTTGTTTTGACCAGCTCTAGCAAAGGGTGAGGACTTCAACCTTTACGGAAATTTAATTACATCAAAAATCCACAGACGAGTGCTCTGGTTGATCGATCAATGGATGGGTGTGAAACCACCAGTTGAAATAAGAACCACCCTCTATGACTTCATAATAGGGTCATTGTCACCAGGATTCAATATGGCGGTACGTCTGACAGCAGCGAGTGCTTTGCGACAAGTTCTCGATGATTTTGAATTCGAACTTGGTGAGAGATTATGATTTTATAACAACACGGCGTATAAAGGTGTTTCAACAGCCAGTCCTTAATACCTATTCCAGTATAGAGTAAGGAGGCTATTGGCGACTATATTGGTATGAACCCAACCCTGCCAACTTGCTAATGTAAGAGCTTATTCACATACTTAAAACCACAGCTTATTTAACACTACACTGATAAACTTTAAACACTCATATTGTATGATACAATTAGGAAAATTTGTTGATAAGTACCATTCAATCTAAAATTTTCTGTGTTATAATAGCGAATTCTCTCTGCATTTTTCCCACTTTGAGAATGAACATAAATATCATGTTTTATCTGTAAAATTGAACTTTTAAGCACTTGCAGATTCATTTAAAGGTTTACTTGCAGATTCATTTGAACTTTTACTTGCAGATTAATTTAAACTTTTACTTGCAGATTAATTAAAACTTTTACTGGCAGATTCATTTGAACTTTCACTTGCAGATTTATTTAAACTTTTACTGGCAGATTCATTTGAACTTTTACTTGCAGATTCCTTTGAACTTTCACTTTCAGATTAATTTGAATTTTCACTTGCAGATTCATTTGAACTTTCACTTGCAGATTCATTTGTAGCGTACCAGGACCGCTGCACTGATGGTTTGTATCGATTGTTGCAAGATTGTGAGGCAGGAGACACTCGGATGCGAGTTCTGCATGTCCTGAGCTTCGTCATCGAGCGGTTGGGCCCTCAAGTGGTGACTTGTATCCAGCAACTCGCGGACATCTTGCCTTCGATATGGTTGACGTCCGAGTCACACAATATGCTTAGGTTATTAACATGGGTGGCATCTTTTTTTGCCTCTGAAAAAGTTACCGCACTTGAAGTGCTGGCGAATTTTATCGCATAGTTTTTGTCCTGCTGTGGTGTTGCGTGGTTGGTGCGAATAAAAGTACTCTAACCTGGGGTGGTAGTGTGTCACTTCATTGCAACCACTTCTAAATGAGGCAAAAATTAACAAAGTAGCAAGTTTCGCAAGATTGGGAAAATCTTGCAAATAATCCCTTGCATTTTTTCCTAGCAGTCTAATTGCAGGAAATTATAACCTTTGTCGATTCGCAAGCATTGTTAAATAACCGTGCGAAAATATAAATCTTGACATTCCCAGGTGTGCGGTTGTATCGACGCTTGTCAACTTGGTGATGGGGTTACGTGGGGATTCACCTAACCTGCACCCATTCCTTATCCCAGTGATCCATGCGTGCACAGACGTAAGTTCCCCAGCGCACATCTATCTGCTTATCGACGGACTTGAGTTATGGGTGGCGGTGTTAAGGAACGCAGTCGCCATGACACCCGAGCTTCTACATCTCTTCAACAACTTGTTTGGTTCGTTTGACTATTTTTACTAATTTTTTAGCTTGGGACTAAGAGATTTCTGTTATAGATTTCTGTATATTATCCAGCCTTACAATCGTTTTCCAGGTTTATTTTTGTTTTAACCAGGCTGTGCTTCGAACCTACAACGAGCTTGTCACTTAATCCGATTTTGTATACAATTTGATATGTGTGGTCTGCGTTGACCATTTGACCACACGACTACATTTTCCAGCGTTATTTTTTTTTCGTTTTTTTTTTACCAAGCCAAGTTTCGAACCCATGATGGGCTCGTCACCAAAACTATATTTTGTATAAGAGTCGGTCTATGTATCATTCACGTTAACCATTCGACCACACAACCATACTTTTCCAGGTTTATTTGAATTGAGTTCGGAATCATTGAAGGACTGCTTCCATCTAGTGGAGTGTTACGTGATTCTCGGTCGTTTGGAATTCATCAAGAGCGAGCAGTGTTTCCAGTTTGCTAATTCCTTGCTCTCCATTATATCGGATGTCAATGATAAATGTCTTCTCGTGGTCTGCAAACTGGTCTCCACTATTATTGGGGTGAAATTGTTATGACATAATTTTAATATATCGACATAATTTTAATATATAAAAATTCAATTTCAAAATTATACATTTTTTCCAAAAGCACTTATCGCTTAATTATTATGTAGTGTTTCTTTATTAGCTTGTTAAATGTAAACTATGTAAAAGGGCACGCTTGGAAAAATAAAAAACATTAGTATTGTGCGTTTTTTTGGTAAAAAACCTTGTGTCTTCAACATTTTCCAGAAAAGTAAGGATTAAAAACACAGTAATTTGGAAACTGTAATCTGGTTGGTTTTGTCCGCTACAGCATTTTTTTCTCCTGGCTTTGTTCGTAAGTTGTAACCATGACATGACATATTAACTGACATTTTTATTGTATTTTTAAAAAGAAAACGGTCACAATGAAATATAAGGAAGCATATAGAATATTCCATGTGGTGAAGGCTAGCTAAACTCTCCTATAGGAAAAAATAACCTATCAACTGCCGTCTCCACTTTCAGGCTGATGCGATAGCAGCATCAGAAGTATTCGCAGCGTACATCAAGGACAACCTGCAGAGATTTCTCTCCGAATCCTTCAACGGTGTTTTATCTACTGCAAGGATGCTGCTGATTGCTCGGCTGGCCCTGCGCCACCCGGTGGCTTTCTGGCAGCATTTAAACAACCACACGGGGGAGCAGTTCAACCAAGCTGCATCGTATCTGTTTAATATGTTTAGGTAAGTACTCTCGTGTGGCCGAATGGTTAACACGACCGATACATATACCGACTCTTATACAAAAAACGGTCCGAGTGACGAGCCCATGGGTTCGAAGCTTGTCTCGTTAAAAAAAAAATATATGTTTAGGTAAGTACTCTCGTGTGGCCGAATGGTTAACACGACCGATACATATACCGAATTACATACAATAAAAACGGTCTTAGAAAACGACCCAGTTATGGGTTTAAAACTAAGCCCGGTAAAAAAACTATATAAATGTTAGCTAAGGTGTATGATCATTCATGTGGCCGAATGTTAACCTGACCGATACATACATCGATTTTTATACAAAGACGGTCCTTGTTCCCAACCTATCATGGGTTCGAACTTAGCTTGGTAAAAAAATAAGAATAATATATTTAGGAAAGGTGTATAATCGTGTGTCTGAATGCTAACATGACCAATACATATACAGATTTATATAAAAAATGGACTTCGTAACGAGACCACCATAGTTTCGAAACCCAGTCTGATAAAAAAAACATGTTCAGATAAGAGTTCGGTCGTGCAGCTGAACGGCTTGGCCGAACACATATACCTAATTAAATACAAAAACCAGTGACCAGCTCATCAGGGGTTTAAAACTTAGCCCAGTAAAAACAAAACAAAAATATGTAAAGATAAGAGTAGTGTTGTATACCGACTTGTATACAAAAAGCATGCAAAAACAAACCTAGCATAAATAATAGTTGTCATGGGTTTAAGTCTACTATCATAGCTAAAAGTACATGGGTGGTAATCTGATAATTGCCTGTGTAATAACACCTGCGTTTTTCTGTTTACTTGGATGAAACCTAAATAACCTATCCTAAATAAAATACGATCGGATATTCATGTTTAACCCAGTGAATGGGAAAACATAGTAATAAAATATGATAGGATAATCATGTAATGATTAGATTACCTCACGTCCACTATCGGGTTACCGGAGCTATTGTAGTGTGTTGTATTAATCCGCTGGGTTCAGGCAATGTCCGTAGAGTGCCTTGCCCAAGGACACAACTGACTAGCTAGCGACCAGTTTCGAACCAAATACACTATAAATAAAACCTCCTATCCCTGCAGTACTTGGATCGACAGTGTGGCTGAGATTACCCATCGCAAGGAAATAGCACTGGCTGTTTTGACATTACTCGACAATTTCAATGAAATAGAAGCTGTGAGGTCATCAATACCTCACATCATTTGTATAACTGTGCATGTGAGTATGATTACCGTGTTTAAAAGATGTAATTTTTCTCTAACTTCAGGTAAACTTTACGAAAGCATTTAATTATATGCACACTAGATTAGCATAGTTTCATTGTGCAAAAGGTTATTGAATGAAATATTTAAGGATTTGCATTCTGATCACAGGGATAAAAAAAGTGCATTACGAATACCCCGTGAACACAATTGGGTTACAAAATCTATTACATTGTGTGTAAAGTAACTTCATGACTTCTGTTTCGTTTTATTTAAAAATATACTGGGTAACATGAATTATCTTTTACAAAAAAATAAGCAAAATGTTGATATCGAGCACACAACCTTCCGTTTACTGGTTGCCACACCAGACCACTGTTCGCAATAGATAATTATGACATCACACAAGGTACTACACGACGTTTGTGACGAAGACCACGTCGACTCGGTCGTCATCCTCGATTCCGATGACGTGGCGGACGCTGATTGGTCGGATAATCACGTGAAGCGCGAGAGTTTGCTCAAGAGGTCAGATCCGGTCCACGTAATCTCTCTCCCGCACTTCGCGAGGTCGAAACTTGAAATTGTCGCGAACTTCCTCGGCGGGTCGGCAGCTCTGGACGAGTTTCTTCGGGAAAACATCGACCAACAAATTTTAACAGAATTGCGGGAACTGATATCATTTTCTTCCTCTTAAACACTCGGTGCTTTAAATTTTTAACTTTTTCCAAAGAAAGAAAGCAATAATACGCCCCCATATTCTGTCATACGATTTTACGTTTAAAATTTACCACGAAAGAGAGTGGTTCTATAAAAGAAAATTGAGACGTCAAAAATTCTAACAGCCAGTTCTACCGTTAACAGATAGTAGTGAAAGAAAGAATGGGATACGAAATTTTTATTAATATGATAGGAATATAGGATAAGAGGCAAAGGATATTCGTGTTTATCCCATTGAGTTGAACCTTT
Source organism: Ciona savignyi (assembly GCA_000149265.1). Taxonomy (NCBI): domain Eukaryota; kingdom Metazoa; phylum Chordata; class Ascidiacea; order Phlebobranchia; family Cionidae; genus Ciona; species Ciona savignyi. The sequence goes on from CH002001.1 coordinate 159,089, forward strand.
CGTGTTTATCCCATTGAGTTGAAAGGGGTTAACACATGAGCAATCGTCAAGGTATCGTCAAATACCTTGCGCCCACCGTTGGGTTACCTGAGCAATATTGCAATGTGTTTTGTATGATTCACACGTTCTTTCAATTTAGTAGAACCCATTAATCTGCTGGGTTTAGGAAATGTACGTTTAGTGCATTGCCCAAGGTCAACCTGCTATCTAATGACCAGTTTTGAATCTGCAATCCACGCACTAAACGATCGGATAATGTTACTTTATACTGTAAATTATCCTACACCTACTAGCACGCGTTTAGCAAGAGGAAGCTTTCGCACTTACAGGAGGCGTTTACCTAATTATTCTCCCTATCTCTCCAATGCAAACTGACCTCACAAAAAGAACTGTCACTCAAAATCCCGACATAGGAAGTCTTACATTTTTTTACGATTTAAAATTGAAGGTTGGATCTGCAACCCAAACTCAAAACCCTCAAACTTTTTACTTAAAAATGTTGAGCCCATATCCCTTCGTACATTGGCAAATTTTTTTCCAAACCAAACAGCTAGCAGATGCACAATCAACACCTTTATTTTACAAAGCACTGCTCCACTATTACAAAATTTAACAACTAAACGAGAATACCGGCGCGCAGCCTAGCACATGCTGTTTAAAAAGCGGGATTAAATCTGTGGAGCATAGAGATCCAATATTAATTGGTTATATACGCCATCTACAACCTTCCTGTCGACTGGACAACTTGTATTTCTGCTTCGAGAACATCTCGTCTAATGTGTTCAATATTTATTACAGTGTTTAACAATTGCATAGAATTTACAAGACACACTAAATTATCTCTGGAAATTTGCGGTGATTGAACCATTCAAAGTCAACATGAATATGTTAGAGCGTGGCAAAGTCATACTACAGCCGGCGTATTTAGCTGCCATGTGTATACTGGCCAATGGGGGCGTAAAACACAATACGGTATATATATTTTAGCACGACGAATGGAATCACGCAGGTGGGTTATTATACGGGCAACAGTCAATTGTTTTGCCTGGAGTTTGGTTAGCGAAGCTGTTGTTAGTAGTAGAATATGATTGAGATGCTGCTACTGTTTCAGTTTAACCCAATCATCCGGTAAGTTTACGCGGACCCTTATGGCATTTTACGAGAACACAGGCGGCTGATTTCGAACAAACAACCTTCCGGTTGAAAGCCGAAGCTCTAACCAACAGAGCTATGCGGCCGGACTTAGGATTGACGGATTAAAATATTGCGGGCTGACATCCACGAGTTGTTACGTATGTTAAAGTTTGGTTACGGATTTTATATAAGTTTATTTGTTAAGAGAGTCTAGTTGGTACTGCTGCCAAAGCTTTCGATGTCGTGAGGTCTTTAATGTCCCAGTTGCTTGTATGGACTCGTATCTGGTTGGATAGGTTTTAAGAACCACCAAAACGTTCAGATTTTTTTATCAAGTCGATGGTCAACTGAATCTAAATGTTTAATCTTTTGTAATCCAATCTGCCACGTGATAATGTCGTCAAAGACCGTCTTGACTGGTGTATTATACGATTTCTATGAATCTTGGTTTCGGTGGCCGCTCGTTGTCGCCACCTAGCAAAACTAGAACTTCTGCTTCTGGACGCCGATTCTTGGACTAGCTGAAGTGAAACCACGTCAGAATAATTCAGGAGGTTACTCGGAGTCATGCTGTGCTCCCCGTCGGTGTTACCCAGGGTCGTCATGAGGTCAGAATAAGGCGGCGGCAGTGTCGAAAACGAACTTCCCATCCAAACGCTCGATCCTCTGTGACTGTATAGCTCCACCACCGGGTCGAAATCGATAACAGGGGGTTCCCCGCTTGCAAAAGTGCAACTTATCAAGTCGGGTGGGTGGGTCTGTGACGACCATTCCGATACCGAATCGGCCCGAGTTCTCTGCTGACGAGCTTCAGCCCTACGCGCCAACCTTTTCTTAATAACCTTGTGATAGCAGTGCCACGCAGTGTACAAGCTCATAATGCAAGCACCCACCGAAACCAACACTGTACCGGCGATCACGTACGCGTTCTTTATTCCATACTCTAGCACCACGCTGTTAGCAGCGAACACAACCCCGAACAAAACGAAGACGACGCCCACTACGAGAGTTCCGATCAAGCAAAGAGATTTCCTCAGAAAATCGTACACGACTTTGCGCAGAGGTGGTCTTGGCATTGGCGGCGCCGGCGGAGGGTTTTCTGCTGGACGAAAACGCGGCTGTTCTTCTGATTCCAGCATCCAAGTTTGAAAATCATTCGCCAGCTCTTCGTCGTTTAGTCTTCTCAGAAACTGCTCCAGATTCGTCGGTGCCCGGCTGTTCCGTCGTATCTGGTGGTCCGGAATCGCGGTTCGTCGCGAAAACGAGGCAAATCGTCTAAAGACGTCAGCGCTACGCTGCGCATTTTCGTCGCTAGATGTCGATGAAGGGCTGCTGGGTTCATCTTGGGGCGGACGAGGAGCACGAAAGTTGTGGAAGATATCGAGCCCGGGTGGGAGGGTCGCCATCGGGAGTCTTCGTCGGCGCACTGGTGCTGGGGGAGGGTTGAACCCGGCTGACCTCGGACTGAACGTCATGCTGCCGTCCGTAGGTGGCGCCCTTGGCTCCCTTATCACGTGCGTCCCATCTTCTGTTGCCATGGCAATGTCAACAGTTCTCCTTACGTCAAATCCGGTGATGTCATGTTTATAATTTCACGGAATCAGTAATTCGTCAGCACTCGACTAACAGTGCTTAAAAACAATCCATCAAAACAACCTGCAAAATACTAAGAATATGAACCAAAATGTAGTTGTTTATCATGGACTACACTAATGTGAGCAATAGGTTATCGATTAGCGACCTTACCGTTTTAGGGAGATTCCCTATTCTAAAATAAAACCTTTTTAGGTGAACTGCATTGTGGTGACTGGCATTGAACGTTGGTTTACCGCGTTGTTGCTTTTATGCCTTTTAAAGAATTAGGCTACACAGTAATTTCAATAATAGTATATACTAACTCATGTTCTATGCAATTACTTATAATAGGTGGGTCACATTGCTCAGTCAATTAAAGCGTCAGCTTTTATCCGAAAAATGTTAAGTTTAAACCATTTGCTTGCTTAGTCGGTTGTGTTCTGGGCAGGGCGCTTAGAAAACGTCGTCTTAACCCATAGGATTAATGGAAAGGTTTTAAACAGTAAAAATGTCGCAATCATATAATATACTACATACCTTAACAGCTACAGTAACCCCAAGATAGGCACAATATAATCTGAGAATTGCCTCTGTGATACCGCCATCTGTGTTATCTCATTTTAAAGAAATAAAACCCCAATCAATTTACGTAAACAATAAACGACCTGGATATTCATGTCATCGAAACCAGCCTAAGTAGTCAATTGACATCAGCGATTGACGTGTCCAAAAAGTAAAGTAACGTCTTTAGAGTATGTAAAACACTGAAAGTGTATGAAACCCATCCACACTAAGAGGAAATTTGGGAAAATAACACCAACCATGTGATCTAACTATTACTCTCAACCCCATAACGAACCCAAACTCGTCTAACCCAATCATTACACCAACCATAACTCAGGTGTGCCCGTACTATAACCCCCTGTTATAAGTTATTATAAATGTGGGCAATTGATGTTTTAACTAACGCACTTGAAGTACATATTAATACAATTTTATTTTCCCGACTCGGTGCTAGATTCATTATTACCGATATACCTTTAACGATTTACGGTACTGCTTTTATACATGCGTTTGTCAGAACTTAGCCATCAAACTTTAAACACATTGCTTCTTACGATAATAATAACATACCCATGTGCCAAATAAAAACATTACAGGAAGATGTTTTGGTCTACATATGCCACCAATATAGCCCTGAAACGTTGTGTAGGCTAGAAAATAGGGACATAACCCATATATTGCCATATAGCATGTTAAATAAACTTTAATTTTGTCTGAATTACTGGTTCCGCTGTATAAACCTGCTAATTATTCTTATATGCCGTTTAAATCAAAACATGAGTAATTCTGGCAATGTCTAGGCAATTTTATAAAGATAATTTTATATACCGTTCATATTAACACTTTCTACAGGCCAGCAGTGTACTGATACTAATCGACATTTCCTATGCTTTGGTCAGAACAGAACATAACGCCTACCTACGTTTCATTACGTCATAATCATAAACAATCGGTATTGTATATATTGTTGTAACAATACTGACTGTTAAGCCGCCCCTTGGTTTACGCGTGTTGTTTATACGGCGGTAACACTAATCATTGTTTTAATGAGTATTCTATTCTTTGCATTAATATAAGTAAACACCAATAAACAATAAAATCAGGACGAATATAGAAAGCAATATTAAAAATTAAGTAACATTGGAAACTTCAAACGACAGTCGCACAATTTTTAGACAAAAAACGTCCAATTAAAATGTTTAAATGAAAGGGAGCAACTGCTTAATTCAAAATCTTAAACAATTCCTACTACAACGAACAACTAATTCTTGATTAATAAAAAATATGTAATGTGGAATATAAAGCGACCGCAAAACTACTATATTACATCAGTCTCAAATTACACACACATATATATGTTTTAACTTTTCCGTTTTGTAAATATCTTGATATCAAGGCAATTTCTTGAATAAAACATAACACTACATATATCGTATTGAATCGTTCAGCGGCTACGGGTTTCATGTAACCCCACAACTTTTTTACGCCGATTTAGTTTTCAAGATATTCAACCGTTTACAGTGATAAACCGATGGCCACACCTTAAATCTAATTAATATTTCTCACATCTTCATTTATTACAATAAATAAGATAATAGTTTACTTTATATGCATCAAAACAATATTTTATTTGTTCGTTTTATTCTTGTAGTAGGCTATATATATATTAATTGGCCAGTAACCAGCTTGTAGGGTAGGCTATAGATGGCGTATAACCAATTAAGACCTCTATGAACGGCAGGATGTGACGAGTGGTACCCTCCATGAGTCATTGTTTTTAAACTAGTGTTTTGCTGAGTAACAATGGTGGTGATTCCCCAATGTTTGTTTTGTTGAAAGCAGCATGTGCTAGGCTGCGCGCCGGTGTTCTCGTTTAGCTGTAAAGTTTTGTAATCGTGGAGCAGTGCTTTGTAAAATAAAGGTGTTGAATGTGCATCTGCTAGCTGTTTTGTTGGAAAAAAGTTGCCGATGTACGAAGGGGTATGGGCTCAAAATTTTTAAACAAAATTTTGTAGGTTTTTGAGTTTAGGTTGCAGATCCAAGCTTCAATTTTGAATTGTGAAAAAATCTAAGACTTCCTATGTCAGGATTTTGAGTGACAGTCGTTTTTGTGAGGTCAGTTTGCATTGGAGAGATAGGGAAAATAATTAGTTGAACGCCTCCTAAATGAAAAACGGGCTATTTTGAATTTTTTGCCAAAATCTCCAAATTTATAGAAATTTGAGTGTGGATAAATGTTACTAGTCAACTGTTTGTCTAAAATCTTACACTTAATTACTTATGCTAATTAGCAAAGTAATTAATTAGTCATTTTTTCTCATTTTTGGTTGTTTTCACTCCGGTAGAGGGTCGTTCGGATATTTTTTCAAGAACCTAACTTCGAATGGCTTTTATAAATACCAGACAATCTTTCGATACAGACTGTTAATCCGATTTGAGATATAGGACTGAAAAATGTACTCCTCTTGGTATCCACATGTGTACCTTTTTTTCATATTTTTCAATTTTTGGGCAGGTGTGAAGGCCTAGATGTGTTGTTGGACACTTATGCATACAGAAGATATAAAAACTTACCAATCCTAACCATCCTTGATTGTCAAACATTGGTGAAAGAAGTGGAGGCGGACAAAATGTGGTCACACGAGGCTCAAAGGTGACATTGGGTGTGTTTTTTTACTCAAAAACAACTATTTGTACCCTGGTTATGGACTTTAAACCTTTCAAATTACAGTGAAAAAATGTGCTGAAACTTGTGGAACATCAAGCAGTGAATTTTAATGTGTACGAAGAGTTTCAGTCATCACCAGTGACACTGTCGCCAAATGAAATCTACAGAATGACCACCCTTCAGTCGAAGGCCTGTAATAGCCGAAGCAGTCAACCGAAACGGTTAAAATTTGGACCGGAGTCTCACAGAATGACCTCTACTAGTAAGTTCAAACAATTTAAACCAAACTGGAACGGTCACCGTTTCCAAGATGGCGTATAACCAATTAAGACCTCTATGAACGGCAGGATGTGACGAGTGGTACCCTCCATGAGTCATTGTTTTTAAACTAGTGTTTTGCTGAGTAACAATGGTGGTGATTCCCCAATGTTTGTTTTGTTGAAAGCAGCATGTGCTAGGCTGCGCGCCGGTGTTCTCGTTTAGCTGTAAAGTTTTGTAATCGTGGAGCAGTGCTTTGTAAAATAAAGGTGTTGAATGTGCATCTGCTAGCTGTTTTGTTGGAAAAAAGTTGCCGATGTACGAAGGGGTATGGGCTCAAAATTTTTAAACAAAATTTTGTAGGTTTTTGAGTTTAGGTTGCAGATCCAAGCTTCAATTTTGAATTGTGAAAAAATCTAAGACTTCCTATGTCAGGATTTTGAGTGACAGTCGTTTTTGTGAGGTCAGTTTGCATTGGAGAGATAGGGAAAATAATTAGTTGAACGCCTCCTAAATATATATTAATTGGCCAGTAACCAGCTTGTAGGGTAGGCTATATATACATTAATTGGCCAGTAATTATACAACATAAACTGACAAAAAATCATATAAATCCGTTGATATTGTAAATGTACAAATGGGTATATACAATAAATCCAGTGGTATTAAATAAACACGATATAGAATAGTATTTAATATGGAATAGCTTCGTATTCCCTATAACCCGTTGCATATAAGGCAATATCACTTCACTATCGCGTTTCCAACAAGAGCGCTAGAAGCCTGGTTTTTCTCAAATGGAATTACTAAGTGGCGTGCTTTGTACTGTACCGTGAAGTTAATTTTTTAAACGTAGTTTTCAGGTCAGGCCTGCAGTAGAATATATAATTTACTTCTAAACAAGTGTTACATTGAAAGTGTAGGCTGTTCATTACAGCAATGTCTTTTTGAAGTAATCCAATTCACCACGAGGCGACATGATAATGTACAGTATGTAATACATAAACCACAGCTTAATGATATAATTTGCCTTGAGAATTATGGTTAGTCTTATATCAGAATGATGTCATTATTTGGAACGGTTGCTATTACTCATTTGGATTTGTGGATCATATTTCCTCCGTCGCGTCATATCAAATATATTCCTAGTTAGGTAATTTCATGATCAACTATGGCAATATATTACGTTTAAATGCTGGACTTTACTTTAGCTCTTTAACTTAAATGTGTTATAATGAATACTAAATATGATCAATATAACAAGGGTGTTTACACAACATACGTGCGCTATACGTCCTTATGAAGCAGGAATCGGATTAGCTAATATTTCAGATTGAACCACCCAGGCAAATCAATATTAGTATTTTATTGGTGGTATTCCCAAGTGTGATATTCAACATTTTATTTGTTCTCAATATTTGTCAAAATCTTGATTCATTTCTGCTGGATAAAACTAATATAAGAAGAACACGGAGTTAGATGCGTATTAAACAGAGATTGCTAGGTCTTGGGCTGAAGTTATGAGTTGAGCCGGGTTTAGAAAACCCGCCACGCCCCCATTTGACGTACTTTTTTGCTTCTTTGGTCGCTCGTATGATTAAAGTTGCTTTGTCACGTTTTATCTATGTTTCTTTAACTTATTTTAACCGCTGCTTGTTACACCGCACATAGATATATTACATATGTTGATCAGTGGAATGGCAGCCATGCATAAAGATAATATGTGTGTTGCTTAGAATCGCACAAAGTAGTTACTCATCGAAAATTGAGCAATGACTATAAAAAAATACATTCAAGGCATAAAAAATACATTTCGACACATTAAGGCATGAAAATTAGTTGCAAATTAATTGCAAGCAATAAAACAAATTGGACAATCTGCAAAACGTTAGCCGGATACAAAATGCCAAAATAAAGTATTTTAGATCAAATTCTTGTTTACTTTACGCACAGTCTCTTCTGTTATAAATTAGTCAATATTTATTAGACAGTCTAACCAAACTGTGGTTTAAATATTAACAAATACGAAAGGTTGTCGAATGTGGCTGTTGTAAAGCCATAAATATTAACGGCCCGGTGTATATAGACGTTATATCAAGTACATGCACTGTCAACATAAATTTATGTTCCTTAATGTGCAAAGCCGTTATTAAATCAAGCTGGGAGCATGAAGCTAGGCGTTGTATGCACGTGGATCTCGAATTGATGATTCATTTTTACCAGTCGTAGGTTTGATTCCCAGTAAAGTATATGTAGTTTGGCCAAAATTTTTAGCTATACGGCAAGGTAATTTTATATAAATTATATTAAGAGAGGTAGCACAGTTCCCGGACGTATTATCACAGTACTGGGAGGTAATAGGTTTAGCGACCAAGCCCAAACAATTTAAGTAAAAAATTATTTGGTTTTTAGCCGCGATTTAAAGACTACAGTTTTGCCGTTTTTTCCATTTTTCGAATTATAATCAAAGGTCCCTTTTCGTGTTTTCATCGTGGAAACAAAAAAAAACTATAACTACGCTAAACTAAACTAGCCTATCTACGGTTTAGTGTATATCATACACAGCTTGATCAAATGATTGTTAATGCCACGTCAATGAATATCTAGCTCATTCGAAAACAAGAATTTCGAATCGAATGATGTATCCTTATCATAATAATCGGTTTTATCAGTAAGTGTCAATATTAGTATTTATATGTTTAATTTTACCATAATTGCTGGTTTCTGTCTCGGTTTCCAGATTCCTTTTGTATTAATACCACTCTATATCAGTGTAGGACTTATTTATCAATCTACATAACCGCCGTTCCTGTTTCTTATTTGGTTTTGCTGTATTCTGCCTGTTTTGGTATTCACGCATTCAGCTGCAATATTGTATATAAAACAAGACAAGAAATGTATTGAAATCACGAAGGTTACTATCGTGCAAACTATTTTCCGTAATATATCGGGAAAAAAAACATTTTAAATTTTAAATTGTAGCAGTTATATTCGAATCAGAATTAGATGATATCTGTCAAATCCTATTTTCATTAAAAAAACACGGTATCGCTATATCCTTATTAATAGAAATTGAATTTAGCCCTCTTTATTTTTCATTAAAAAAAACACGGTATCGCTATATCCTTATTAATAGAAATTGAATTACTCTTTATAACATGTTATCCGGGCGGCATTTTTAGCAAAGTATTCTTAAACTTTGGATTTCAGAACACCGTCTCATATTATTTATCTTTTATTTTCTGTTGCAGGTTATCGTAGTAATTTTTATCATCTGGCTGTCCCGGACTGAGTTTATCCATCAGCAACCTATAGAAAACCTTGAGGATATATAACAACTAACCCCTTGAATGATCTGATGTTTTGTGAATGTATTAGTTGTACTGCAATCTCGTGAAATATCATAATGGCCACGCCCTCGGGTAAGTTCAATTATTGATCCCCAGAATTTATTATGTCTTATTGCTCTCTTGTTTCAGTCCCACCCGAGGCCCTGTACCATGGATTCTTGTCGACAAATACCGATTTAACAAGTAAGAATGACAATTTTTGTGTAATTTGTTTTAAACATCAAATAAACCACATCGTGTTAGAAAAAAACAACAAGAAATAGTAGTTAAAAACACCACCCGCACGGTCGTGTAACAAAACCGCATATACGTACCGATTTTAAAACAATAAATGGTGATAGCAACTACTCTGTTGGAATCGTCTGACCCCTTCCCTCAAAAAATAAATAAAATAAATAAAAAAATGTTGCACGATCCCTGTTGATAAATTGCTTGAAGTTAACTTAAGCGTTAAGGAAACCTTTCAAGTATTTAATAGCTTTGCTAACCCAAAGATATAAATAAGGCATTTGACGATTTAAAGCCTTCTCAGTTTTTCTATTAATAAGATAAACACACACATATATATATATATATATATATATATATATCCTATATTTTTATTATCACGAATTCATAGTTGGTATCCAAATCTATTACAACGTCTTATTTCTAAAATTCTCGTAATGTAAATTGAACTTACCACAGGGCGGCATATTCTTTTATTTTCTTTTAAAACGATGCCAAACAGTTGGTAGCGCCTGTACGGTCGTGTGGCCAAATGGTTAACGCGACCGATACATATACCGACTCTTATACAAAAAACGGTCCTAGCGACGAGCCCATTATGGGTTCGAAACTTAGCTCGGTAAAAAAAAAACAGTTGGTAGCGCCTGGTTTTGCGGTTATATTATGTAAACCTTATAAATTTTGTACTTCTAAAACCGTTTATATTTATTTCAGTTTTTGTTTCATGCATAAGCGCAATCCTGGGAGTTGTTTTAGTTCTTTCCGTCGTATTTTTCATCATTGAAAAAGCTGGACGTCTCGAAAAATCTACGGCTTTACCGAATAAGAGGTCTCGCGGTGTGAGATCGGCCCCAAACCCCTATTCCGAAACCACCACCAACCCCTATGTAGAAGAAGACCCAAAACCTTACCCAGGGGTGTCTTCTCATCAATACATGATGTCAGGTTCAAAAACCAGGGAACAAAGCGCTGTACGAACCCCATACACCAATGGTTATAACCAGGGTTATAGTAACAATGCAATGAAATCGATTTACTTTGATGAACAGCAAGGTAATGACGCATTTCTTGTTGCACTTAGGGTGTAGGTATGATGTGCTGTTACTTATAAAAAGTATTGCCTTCATACTAATTAAACAAAAAAATAGAAAGCCAATATTATTCATTTTATTTTCAATAGTTTTAGATAATTGCTTTGTTCCAATTAATTTGTGATTTTTATTTTAGTGTTTTTTTATATTATATTTTTCCATATATATATACTCCTTAGCTCTCGCTATTCGACCTTTTTTATTTATTTAACTATATAAAAACCATGTGAAGTATTAATACCCTCTTCATGCACAGAGACACTAGCAACTAACACGTCACATGTTGCTTACCAAAGTCACAACCCTAAAGCCGCCAAACAGAAACCGAAGCCTCTTTTTTATGTGGCCTACAAGAAAAAGAAAAAAGAAAAGAAGATTAATGACAGTGAAGTGGCAGGCAAAAAGGTAAACTGTTTTCCTATTCGGTCTATTTAGACCGACTTCAGGGAACAGTACAGATTCAAGACAACTGCATTGGTTTTCGTCGCTGTATAAACGTCAATCAGGTCTTTAAAAAATACGTCTCACTGTACAAAAATAATCCGAATACTCAGGTTTACTATATTCAATAAAACGCTTAAAACGGTAATAGTACATACCAAGCCATAGTGTTTAGAGTATAAGATGTTTAACTTGTTTTTTATTCGCAATAATAGACACGAGATAATTTCGTTTAAAATACATTAAGTCAAACTAAATGTCCGACAGATTAGTTTGGTGGATTTGGGCAAGACATTTAACGGATATTGCCTAAAATGGGATTAAATTAACAGTAGGTCTCATTCATACACAACACACCGAAATAGCTCCGTAACTCGATGGTGGGCGCAAGGTATATGTCGATTGTCCGTGTGTTAATGTCACTTGCGTGTTCCCATTCACGGAGTCAAACATAAATATCCCATTACAAAAAATGTTTTTCAAGGTGGCAGTGCCGAATGAATATTACAATGAGCCGGAAGTTTTGAGAGAACTTCCATCTACGTCAGTTCCGCTTGAAAACTTCGATCCACTTGGGGCGTTAAAAGCGGAGGAGCAACGAAGAGCGGAAGAAGAGAGCAGGAAAGTCAAGAGGCTCGTTTCTATGAAAGATGAAGTCGTTCCCAAAGTCGAGAAAATCCACAAGTCATTTACAGTAAAGTACGAGCATCCAAAGGTCAGTTGGTGGACCGGTAAACTTTATATTGTTTCGGATCAATATGCTTGAACGCATATTCGCAGTATAAACAGTAAATTTATTTGCTATTGTGGTGCAAGCCTATATTCAAATTTGGTTAAAACGCTTATTAATTTGGTCTAACCTAAATAAACCAAATAAATATATGTTGTTTATTTTGACGTTGGTTTTTCAATTCCTGAAACTGCCACCTTTTGTGGGTTAAGTGGTTTAGATTGTAAAGTTTGCTCTTCTACTTGTGGAACAAACCTTTGCCACAAACGCACATTGTGGCAGCTTGAAGAGCTTAGTTTAATGTTTGCCCAAGGTTAAATATTTATATTCTCATTCGTAGAATACTTCCCATATCAACGCTTTGTGTGGATTTAAAACAATATATTTTATCAAAAACGTAGCGTGCTTGAGATACATTTTTTAAAGTTCCACTTTTTAACTATTTTTTTATGTTATCCATTAGTTTACTTCATTTATACAAAATTATGTGATAAACATATGTATAAAACAACTTTATTTTTAAATTGCGTTTCCATGTTTTATTTACTATTATTTAAAACTTGGTATTAATTGAAAGTATATAAAATGCTTTGAAATGTTTGGTTCTGTAACGTGTATCGATTTAGGATGATAATTTTTTTAGCATAAAAACACGTTTTTTAGCAGTCGAAAGATACGACCGTTATAAATGTGAGAGAATTTGCAAGAAAAAAATGAAAGAAACTTCACATCGTAGTTTAATGCAACAGTCTACTAAATAAATAGAATAGGATATTTATATTGATCTCTGTGAATGGGAAAACCAAGGGGTATACACACGGGCAATCGTCAGATCACCTCGTGCCCACCGTCGGGTTACCGGAGCTATTGCAGTGTGTTGTATGATTAAGACATTCCTGCAATTTGGTAGAACACATTAATCCGCTGGGTTCAGGCAAATGTCCGTTAGGTGCCTAGCCCAAGATCCTAACCGAATAGCTAGCGAACAGTTTCGTACCTGAAACCTTTCGGCTTAAAGGCGACGCACTAAACCACCAAACTAACCAGACGGACCATAAACATTTCAAATAAAACATAACAAAAATGCACTAAATACATTATCCAATGGTTAGAAAATTGTACTTTTAACATTGTAGATGCAAATTTGTATATGGCCTACATTCACAGAAATATTTCAGATCATGTCGAATGAAAGGAGAGCACTTGAACGAATCGAAGAAGAGAAAATCGAAGCAAAAGAAAAGGCGAAACGGACACGCCGAATTGCTTCTTATGGCAGCAACTAACCACTCCACGACCAGAAATATCGTTCAAAATATACTTTATACCTCTTTGGCGAATGTGGTGTCAATTTACATAGAACAAATAGTTTTTTAGAGTCATAAACGACGCCAAAACACTGTCTATAAGGATTTACTTGCTCTGTAGTAACGATTTGCGAGTGCTATCAATGCTTATTAATTATATACATATTTTATTACACAACTTGTGTTTATATAACGGAATCACCCGCCATTTTAACACTTGGTTTGGTGCGTTGCAACTGGTTGATAATGTATTAGTGGGCGTTTTCTGAACTAATTTAACCCAAATGATTTAATTGGTAACTAAAAGAGATAAAACGGCTTAATTATATACAATACTCTGCGATAGACCCGGTAATGCGACTGTGGATATAAGATAGGACTAGTCTAACGATTATAATAAAGCGAAATTTCGAATTCTCGTTAAAGGGGTTAAAAATAAACCTACAATCCTATGCTTCTAATTTAGGACTTTTGCTCGCATATAGTTAATCATTAACCGCATAGCCGCACAAGTCACGTTTTACAAATATGCCCTATATACCTCCCCGTATTTGGAAGTGTAAAGTTGTCGATTATATTATTCTCTCGTCCTTTGAGAAAATCCGTAAACAAGCCACGCGGCGTTTGTGATGTCACAGCGTGATCGACGCGCTGCCATATATGGTAGTGCCACCGGTGTGATCAAGTGGTATATATTTCGTGGTCGGATCATATGTGTGGTCAAAATAATACGATCATTTTAATGCCACAGGCTATTAGCTGGGATTTCAGTGTTTTGGTGAATGACATAGCTGTTTGTTATAAAGACTTACCAAAGTATACTCGGCTATTCGCCAGGACATGTTAGCTAGTCTAAGCGTAAGTCAGTATATAGGCATTTTTAAACAGATCCATTTTATTGGAGTTTTTGCCATTATAAATTAAAATAGTAAGCTATGTAAAATGCAATCTTAAATGATGTTTTAGACCGCCCTATGCATTTAAATAAAATCATTTTATCCAGAATTTAAAACTTTGTTTAAAAGCTACACATAATTGTTTCGTTTTCGGTGCTTTCCCATCGATAAAAGTGTTACGCGATGGCAAAGTTGTCGCTGAACTTACCGGAAGATCTACAGAAAGAATGGGATGGAATGCTTAATTTCAACGTCGCGAATTGGGTCAAGCCGGACGCAAAAGCGTCGATTGATGAGTTCAATGGACACCACATGCAACCGACTTTTTCTGCAGATGGTGTAAAATACGCCTACGATAACTGGATACCCAAAGAAAGTGATGTGATTATTGCTTCTTTTCCAAGAACAGGTAATTTTTGCGCGAGTTGATCTGAAGATTTCCCGTGTGTTAACCCCCTTTCTTTTCACATTAACGATGATTGCATAATTACTTTATTTCCCTATTCCCTATGCTTTAAATATTGCTAAAATTATTGACCCTATCAAACCATTGACTAAAAGGGATGTAAAGGCTAAAATTAGCCAAGCCATATATAAACACTGACCAGAGAATACAAACTTTATCTTGACAGTTTATCATGAGCCATGCAGGTAGATTTTTTTGTAAAACACCTCCATCCACATGAATGATGAAACATCATTCTATGATTTCCAACCTTTGAAATATTGCTAAAGACTTGGATAACCAGTCCTCCCATTTGCCTCCAGGAACAAATTGGACAACAGAGATCATTCGACAGATAATTTATGGACGAGATGAAAAGATGCTTGACACCTTAAGTTCCACACCAATACAAATGATGTTTTATGAAGCTGGTGGACGTAAGTTTCAAATGCATGTTTGCGTAAAATAAATTATATTTTTACCAGATTGTTTACGTTAAAAAAAATACAACCGAATAGAACTTCAAAACAAACGACCTACCTCATTTAGGTTTTAAGAGCTATTGCAATGTGATGTACATATTTATTTATGATTTTAATTAATTTGAATTTACTGTATTAGCGTTATTTGCCTTGCCCAAGCGCCCAGTTGTACAGGATCCAACCAAAGTAAAGATCGATTATCCTATCCTATCCTAAGTGAAGATCAAACCTCCGAAAGGTTAATCAGTTTTATTGCTATCAGACTTAGAACTCTGGTATTTCTTAAAAATTGTAGTTTATCGGCTGGGCTATTGCAGCATATTTAGTAATTTTAATAGTTTAAAGCTTTAAACAAATATGCTTATTTTAATGTGATAAATGATTTGTCAACAATTGTTTCCAGCATCGAAGTTTAAACTTCTTGATCACCTTCCCTTTCCAAGAAGATTAATGGCAACCCACCTCCCATCTACTCTAATGAATGTGGAAAAAATAAAGAGAGCAAATGCAAAGGTGTCTTTCTTATGTTTTATTGGGTTAATTCATTGCTGGTTTTAAAAATATTTGTATAAACAACATATATTATTAAACTCTACTTGCCTATACTTAAAGAAACAAAGAAATAACTGAGATATTTTTCGTAGTAATAGTTAGACAATTAATTTCTTACTGGTTAGCTTAATATTCCACTAGCCCAAAGGTTGTGCAAATATAAACCAGCCTGTAGTTGGTTATGTCCTTGAACAAGGCACTTTGCAGACATTGCTCTAGTTATGTAGATAAATATGGAAAGCTTAAACTGTAATTTCACCATTGTAATTGGTAAACCTAACAGCTGAAGTACTTTGTAACTGGTGTGTAAATTAATTCAACTTATTACCTTGGTGGCTTAAAACATCGCCATTTAGAATTTTGTGAATGATACACAACACACTTCATTAGCTCCGCTAACCCAACGGTGTACACGCAGTAATCTGACGATTGTCTGTTTGTTAACACCCTTGCATACGTCTAGGCTATTCAAGAAACAAAAATGTTTATCTTATCCTTTATCCTAGTTTGATGGCTGCTATAGCATTATCCCACACATAAACATGCATCCTATCACCAGGTTGTGTGCGTTGTTCGAAACCCGAAAGACCAAGCGATCTCCTGGTTCCACTTTGCCCCTAAACTGCCGTACATGCAACTAGAACCTGTGAAACAACTTATAAACGCAGAGTGGCCTCAATTCCTTGATCATTATGTAAATGGTATGGTTTGTGGAAGCTTTTACGTTCTGCTATCATCGTAATTATATGGTAAAAAATATGATAGTTTATTTATTTGTTCTGCTATCATCGTAATTATATGATAGAAAATATGATAGATTATTTATAGTCAGGGTCATAGTGGAAAAACAACCTTTATTATTCTTCGCTATTTAACTAATCCTTTTAGAACTAAAGACAGCAAGTTGTAATAGAAACTTTATTGTTACATAGGCAACTTCTATATCTATCCACAATCAAGTTTGTTGTATTAGTATAGTTGGGTTAAATTATTTATGTGATATGGCAAGATAGCTTCCACTACATCATGTCTTTTAAAACCTTTATTTGTAGACATGGTTAAGTAAAATTTCTCGGACAAGCTGTACAATTGACTGTTAAATATAAGATAGAATGGGAAAACACAAGGGAGCTAACACAAGGGCAAGTGTCAGATCACCTCGCAGTGTGTTGTGTATGACTCAAACGTTCTTTCAAATTGGTAGAACCCATTAATCTGCTGGTTTCATGCGCACATTGAAATTTTAAATCAACTAAATGTTAACCAATAAAAATGATGATTGTTTTTTATTCCATAAATTTCTGGGGTATAAAAAACTGCCCCTATGCAGAGTAATGGTAACAAATTGCAAAGCAACAATACAAAGTGACCGTAATATTTTCAGGTAAAATGCCAATTGGAATGCGACCAGGCGAATGGTATCTCGACCACTTGAAAGGATGGAATGAACACGCAGATGACAAAAATGTGATGTTTGTCTGTTTTGAAGATATGAAAAAGGTAATTATAATTGCATTTCAGCACAATCCGATTAAAATATATTTTTATTATAAATTATAGAGAGTCAACCACCCCGTAACTATTACTATTTGTCCGACAGATTAGTCTAGTGGTTGGGTTGGAGTTGCGAAACTGGTTGCCAGCTAGTTATTTTTTCCTTGGTTAAGATACTTAACGGACATCACTTAAACCCAGTGGATTAATGGGTTCTACTAAATTCAAGGAACGTGTGAATTAAACACAACAAACTGCAATAGTTTCGGAAACCCTTCGGTTGGTGCAAGGTGGTCTGAAGATTGTCTGTGTGTTAACCCCCTTGATTTTTAAAGTATTTTATATGATTTAGCTATTTTTTTAATTTCAGTACAACCCATGAATCCATAACAGTTTAGCCAATGGCACTGCTTACAACCTTTTGACTGATTATCTCAGTCGATTGGTTTAATGCGTTGCTTTTCGGCCCAGGTTATGTCCCTGGGTAAGACACTCAGCCGACATTGCCTGAATCCTGCGGATTAATGGGTTGTACTAAATGAAAAGAACATGTGAATCCTATGAAGGGGTCGCGAACTGGCGAGCTGATCTTGATCTCCGTGCAGCCTTACATATAAACCAGTTCTTACAACTCCTTAAATCTTATTCAAATAGAATATAAAACATATGAATTAATAACACGTTACCAACGGTAAAACTAAAATCGTAATATAAAACTAAGCTTAATAAAACAAAACCTCACTGCATGATCGTCAAATTAAAATGAAATAAATAATCAAAGTCATTGCAAAGAATAACACGCATGACTGATTTCGTGACGTAATAAATAAAGGGGAATAAATAATAGGATCACCACATACTCCCCTTCAGTGAGGTACGAAACGATCAAAAATTGGTACAAAAAAAATTCACGAGCAATCATAATCTGCAAAACGTGATGGAAAATTTAATGTACGGCCAGATCGTGTTTTGTAAGGTTGTGTCGGTGGTATGTTGGTTGATAAGTGGGTTGATTGTGTTGTTGGTTGATAAGTTGGTTGATTGTGTTGTTGGTTGATAAGTGGGTTGATTGTGTTGTTGGTTGATAAGTGGGTTGAATGTGTTGTTGGTTGATAAGTTGGTTGATTGTGTTGTTGGTTGATAAGTGGGTTGAATGTGTTGTTGGTTGAATGTGTTGTTGGTTGATAAGTGGGTTGAAACATACATCACACTCTGCAAGAGATCTGGTAACCCGACGGTAGGCGCAAGGTAGTCTGACGATTGCTCGTGTGTTAAACCCCTTGGTTTTTCCATTTATAAAAATAAATATCCTTTCCTACGTATCCTTTTGGATGCCAACAGACCACCCAATCCTTTTGTTTGTGGCGGGCTTTGTTTCCTAATTGTTTTTTTGTTTTTTTTATATAACCAGGTATACATCGAACCATTCAACCACACAACCATACAATTACTGACAGTCTTACCGATTATACTTACCAGAAAGATTTTCCCATGCCTTGTGGTTTTTTTTACATATTTACCCTATTTTTTATAGAACCTGCCCAAAGAAGTGAAACGGCTTGCTGATTACCTCGATGTAAAACTGACTGAGAGTGAAATCATGGATGTTTGTGAAAAGTGTGGTTTCAAGTCAATGAAAGAAAATATTGACCAAGTGGAAGGCATTCAGGAACAATTAAAACACGACATTGGAGTAATGAGAAAAGGTAAAAATATTCCCACGCTATTGTACAAAGCCCTTATTTTTTTTACAAAGCCATACCCACGGTGTAACCTAAAAATGCGTGTAAAATGTATGGTTGTGTGGCTGAATGGTTAGCGCGACCGATACATATACCAATTCATATATAAAAAAAAGCCCAAGTGACGTCCCTACCTTAGGTTCGAAACTTGTGTCGGTAAAAAAATGTGTGTTAAATGTACGGCCGTGTGGCCAAATGGTAAGCGCGATTAATACATATACTGACTTCTATATACAAAAATACGTTCTTATGACGAGCCTATCAAAACTAAGCTCGGTAAAAAAATGTGTATAAAAGCAATGTAACAGTAAAGATATTTATTTATTAGAACGTGCTTGGTTGGCTGAGTGGTAGTGCATTGGGATGTCAGCCGAAAGGTTGTGGGATTATACCCAACATCGCCGGTTAGTCTGGCGGTTAAGTGTGTCGCCTTTCAATCGAAAGGTTGCAGGTACGAAACTGGTCGCTAGCTAGTCGGTTGTGTCTTTGGCAAGGCACCTAACAGACATTGCCTGAACCCAGCAGTTTAATGGTTTCTACCGAACTAAAGGAACGTGTGAATCATATACAACACACTGCAATAGCTCTGTTAACCCGACGATGGGCGCGAGTAGATCTGATGATTGCCTGTGTGTTAACCTTCTTGGTTTTCCTATTCACTGGGATAAACATGAATACCCTATCCTATCCTAGCTTTTAAGCTTCTAGCTGATCAATTGTGTACTAGGTGGCAAGGGACTTTGCAAACATTGCTTAAACACAATAGACGGGTTGAACATTAACTATTTCCATCATAAGTAACATACTGCAATAACTGCGTTAACCACCAAGGTGAATCTAATGATCACAACTATTTATTTTTTCCAATTTCCCAACTGTACATTTCATAGTGTATCAGATGCCAACATTATTTCATTCTTAGACTGGCAGGCCAAGTGATCGAGCCGTCACTAACACGTAATTTGTCACCGTTCATAAAAAACATTAAACCAAGAAATATGGTTTATTACCGAGTAAAACCAAAAAGCACTGTTGCGTCGCACGAATGTAGCTGTGACATCATAATTTAGCTGTAACATCGCTATTTAATCTTGCAACATGTCTATAACATCCAGCGGGCCAAAATACAAGACCCGACGTGCCGTAGTTTGCCTATGTCTATGGTGTATATACTGTTTATCTGTTAATTTGTATTGGTAGGTGAAGTCGGTGGCTGGAAAACAAAATTCACGGTGAGCCAGTCAGAACTCATTGATTCTCTGGTCGATGAGAAATTATCCGGCACTAATATTCAGTTCAAATATACCATTTAATCTTATATTTGTTATAGATGGTTCTCTTTGTGCGTTGTTAATTTTTTATTTACAACCTT
>CH002001.1:179517-198612 GCA_000149265.1 Ciona savignyi
GGATATCTATGTTTATCCCCGTGAATGAAAAAAAAACAAGGGGATTAACACACTGGCAATCGGCAGATCACCTTGCGCCCATCGTCGGGTTACCGAAGCTATTGCAGTTTGTTGTATATCATTCACACATTCCTTCAATTTAGTAGAACCCAATAATTCGCTGGGTCCAGGCAATGTCTGCTAAGTGTCTTTCCCAAGGACATAACCTACTAGCTAGCAACCAGTTTCCAACTACAACCCGTCGGCTGAAAGGCGACGCACTAAACCACCAGCCTAACCGGTTGGACAAATGTCTTTTGTATACAATATATTTTAATTTAAAAATAATATTATTTGTAATTTTAGCTTACTTTGTTAAAACAAATATAATTCCACGCAAGGTGTGCTAATACAGAAAAGAAGCTGTTATTTTTGCCAGAAACGATCAATATTTCACGATTTTTAGTCATATTTTCTCCTTTTAGCTTTGTCATACATTTTTGCATTCGTTTACTGAAACTCGTGAGAATTATTGCATACAATGATGTCTATATGGTTAAACTGTTCTCTAAACGTCTTGCTTAAGGACAGTTTGTGTGTCACAACCATTCAAATAACGACCCGGCGGGCTATGATCTAACGGGCCAGACTAATATTTGTAATAAAATACATTTACAATATCGATTACCTATATAACACTTGATAATTACTTGTGTGGAAAATAAATAACGCACACAAAAAATAAAAAATCTTGTTGTTCCCTGTAAGTTCTGGTAAACATAAATTAAAGTTCTGATGAACACAATCGGCTATTCGGCTTAATCTTCGAAAGAGAAATTCGAAGTTCTTTGAGGCATAATCGTTGTGTTTTTAATTAACATCGGAGACAAAAAGGTTTGTTTGCACAAACATGTTGTATAAAAACTATTTTATTTAAGTTATTTTATTTCGTAAAAACTGTGTTTAAAAAAGTATTATTATTTCCTGGTATTGCCTCGCGGCACACTGGTTACGGAGCACTGGGCTAGAGGTATATACTCGTGGACTGCTGTCTTCTTATCTTGATGTCACTCTTTTTGATCCGACCGATTACTTTAGGGGATTAGTACGTCGCCTTTCAGCCAAAGTGTTGCTTTTCAGTCGAAGTGTTTCGAAATTGGTCGCTCGCTATTCGGTTGTGTCCCTGGGCAATGCACTTAACGGACATTGCCCAAACCTAGTAGAATGGTGGTTTATACCAAATTATAAGAATGTCTTGATCATACACAACTCACTACAAAAGCTCTAGTAACCCGACGGCAGGCTCGAGGTGATCCTGCGTCTAAAATAAAGGGTAAGCTAGCCGAGAAGAATTGGGCAGCAAAAACATGGCCATAAGAAAACTTGTACAGTCTAACTGAGATACCATTTTGTAATCTGCTTTGTGTTTTATTTTCATGCTTTATTGCTCTTCTAGTTGTTTGTTAAACAATTAAGTCGTAGTACAATACAAATTTCTTAACCCTGACCAAATGGTATCTACACTGACTGTCTTTCTGATTGGTTATCGTTCCTGTTTTAACGACTTATTGCCAGACAAAATTAGCATGCGGTTCCAACACAGACTACCGTATCAATAAAATTTAAAGCTATAAAACATTTAATAACAGAGAGATATTTGTTAGTTGGTTGGATTTATTTTTTAGCCTGTAATTTTAATTTTTTTAATTATGTATGTGGTAAAATAAGAAAGCATTTGTAATTGCGTTAAAACAAAATTTACAATTCTAATCGTATAACTTATAATAGGAATATTTTATGTTCAATGCTTATGGAGACCAGACCCAAAAATTACCCAATTTATTATTTTTGCCGATTCTTTGTTAATTGTATTTTAATTAATAGGACATACCATTTGTTTGTTATTTGGAGCTATTAATACTTTTCAATTTATTTCTAAAAACATCACGCTTGACAGGCATGTAGCCCCAACATCTAACAAAAGGAATATTGGAATCGTAATATTTAAGTTAATGTATTTATTTTTTATATCAATAAAAAAGGTATAAAACCACAACATTGAAAATAACACACTGGTTAGTATTTTTCACGGGAGATAATATAATCAATGACACAGTGCCAATAGTCGTGGAAAGGTAATTAATGTCAAAATTACTTTGATAAGTACTGAGCTATGCTTGCCAATTTATCCGACCAATTAAAACCGCGGGCAAATTTGACACCTTTGTAAAGGCCGAATGCTGTAAGCACCGCCAGTACCCAAACCGATATCATTGCTTCTCTTTTAACCCCCCTTTTTTACCGGGCCAAGTTTCAAACCCATGATGGGCTCGTCATTACATTTTTTTAAGCTGTATAAATACAGGCTGAGATTCGAGAAATTCTTTCACTATACAACCCCCTTTGTTCTTATGCGGGAACGGCTTGTCAGGAGTTGGTGCCCCCAGAAACTGACACAACGGCTCCCAGCCTTCCTTCACATTGAAAATCAGCAACTGGTCTTTCGGGGCATTCTGTAATAAAATCAAAATTCTTTTTTATGTATGTAAAGCAACTTCGGATGTTATAACAAGTCCACTGATGTTATTACAAGTCCACTGATGTTATAACAAGTCCACTACATTCTGGAATAAAAAATAATTTCTGTGTTTATGTATTCGAAGCAACTTCGTGAGTTATAACACGGCCATTCGTCAGATTTTGTTATTCTCATAGTGCCCGCCTATTTTTGATCCGCAGCGTAGAAAGTGTCGGTATCACAGGATATAAAGCGCGGTTATTTAGCCGTAATCCCTACATTTAGTCTACAGTAGAATTTATTTATAAAATACCTCGGTTAAAGGTAACTAAAATTCGGGATATAGCATGTTAAGCGTATAACTTACTAATATTTGTATTTCGGAACATTTAAAATCATCTTATTGTGTTTTTGTGAATATGGTAATTTTAGCTTTCTTCTAAGCTTATAGATAGTCATATAGTATAGGATAGTATTCCCATTCCTCCCCATAACGATAAGAAAAAACATGGGACGTTAGGCCACATCGGTATTTGTGTGATTAACTCTACCACATCGTAGGATTTGCGAAGATATAAATGTCGAAAATACGACGAAATTTTCAATACGACTTACATTCAAGTTGTTTAGGTCCAGCTAACCATTTATTAGCGTACAATGCAACTTTGAGGCAAACTAAGCAACTGTACAATTACAAGTTTTCGTAAATACGATGGAAATTTGTTCGATACAACTTTTGTTTAAAACAATAATCGTTGGGTTTGTGCAATTTCTGCTCAGTAACTTCCTTCGCCTAGGTTTGGCGGCCGCGTCCGCTATATATTTATTAAATTATATCCTTTTTTCTCAATGATGTGTTTTTACGACTGTTCGTTTCGCCGCCTTTTCCTGTTCCCGTGTCGCTATTTTATTCGCTTGCCATTTTTAATACTGGGGCAAAAAAATGAACAAACTAAACTAAACTTCCTAAATAGGGCTGCCGACTAACGAGAGGCCAGTTTCAAATCTTAAACCCTTCGGTTGAATCGAAACCACCAAGCTTAGCAGCCAGAAAAAATAAAGCACACCTACCTGTATAACGTAAGCGTTGTGTCGGCGATATTTCATCTCACAAACTGTTTCGTTGAGAACATACGAATCGTCCATATCGTGCCCGACGCCTCCCAAAACTGTGGAAAGCATAATGATTGTCTTGTAAGGTGGACTTCGTTTTTTTAATCTACCATAAAGTCGGGTTAGGAGCTTAGGTTTTTTCCTATCGCTTAGAAAAACAGCTATTGTTACAACTTTTGCTTAACTTATTAAACCAGCTATCAGTAAATTGTCCAAGAACACGGACGATTACATCGTGTTACCAGCTTATAACAATATATGATTAAAAAGTTAGAGAATAATTAACTAACCAATTATTTACAGGCTAAATTCCTTAAGTTTCTTGCGCAACGACACAACCAAATAGCTAGAGACCAAATCATGGCAGCAACCTTTAGCGAGTACCAACCTCCCGAGATAATCGGTCGGACAAGGCCCCACCTCCGGGACAGACCAACCAAGTCTCCCTGTCTACCGTGCCGGAAATACTCAATTATATGCCTATGGTATGACATATCTTTTACGACATTTGGCCATTAAACACTAAAAGAAGGGAAAATCGAAGAAGGAAAGGAGGAAAACTTTTAAGTAAAACCATGGAAACTAAGTCTAACTTTTTCACAAATACTAATCTCAAACCCATAACTAATTCTATCATTACCCAAAGCCATAACTCTTACCCAGGTATCTTCATTTTGGAAAGAGCTTTTCCCATTTCCCTTTCCTCCTTTCCCTCATAATTTTCTCCACTTTACGGACTTGCACTTTTCTTACTATCCCTTACAACATTTTTAAATAATCTCTTTGAAAGATAATTTTTACCTATGCTACGAGAATGCGCGTTTAAGCGACGGCCAGTTGGTGTGAGTGGCGAAATCAGGTTGACGACGTTGGAAACGTTGGACTTCATCTGCACAACCATACTTTGGTACCAATCGTCTTCGTTGTCGCGTGAAGTTAGGATTATCTAAAGTTAGAAGCTGGGATCAGTTTGTTACAAGATGATAAAACGTTTAGTTTCTTGTTTTTGTTATGCAATATATGTTGCAAACTTATAGTTGTACTTTTCTATTAAGTTTTTTTTGTCTTTTGTTACTAATACTAGGGATAGCCAAGTTTATGTAAAAAAAGAGGCAAGAGGTATGGCAAAACTACAGTATAGGTACAACATAAACCCAATGAAATAATGGGTTTTGCCAACTTAAAGGAACGTCTGAATCATATAAAAAAATACATTTTTTAATAGCTCTGGTGATCCGACGGTGGACAAAAAGCATACTGACGAATGCCAGTGTGTTAAAAATACTGCGTTTTCCTATTTACGAAACAAAAATGAATATTCTATCATTGTCTAGACGAATATAAGGCTGTAAATAAACTTGTCTAAACTTGGTGATGGAGAATACAGCCTTGCCCTAAACGCGTTCTATAAACTGATGCTTGGCACATTGAATTTAACAAAATCTCTGTAAAGGTGTAAACTTTGCACTACGTTGGAATTTTTTAATAACTTTTATATCTCGATGATGGAGACTGGGTAATGATTGGTATTTGCGTCATACTGTTCAAACACAGTTCAGGAAGAATTGTTGAACCATGTCTAACCGCCATCAAGCGGAACCGACAACTTTTCTTAATAGGTCGAGGTATTGAAATGCAGAAATAAGTAGCCTAGATAAATGGTTAAATAAATCATGCACATTGTATTGCAATATTATGAGTACCGGTAATATGTAGTACGGTAGCACATTGAACGTGTTAATACAACTTCTACTATTCCAAAACTGCAATGTAATAGATGTTTTTTTTGGAATTATTGCATTTGGATGGACTATTTATGTTTATCCCCGCGAATGGTAAAACCAAGGTGTTAACACACGGGTAATTGTTAGATCACCTCGCGCCCACCGTCGTGTTACCGGAACTATTGCAGTGTATTTTTATATGATAGACACATTCCTTCAATTTGGTAGAACCCATTAATCCGCTGTGTTCAGGCAATGTCCGTAAAGTACCTTGCCTAAGGACACAACCGACTAGCAAGCGACCAGTTTTGCACCTGCAACCTTTTAATATAAATGCCAGACTAACCGGTCGGACAATTCATGTTTATCTCTGTGAATAGGAAACCAGAACGGGCAATCGATAGATCGCCACGCGCCAACCGTCGGGTTACCGAAGCCACTGTAGTGTGTGTTGCTAATTACCAATTTGTGAAAGGCTTATGTATACTACATAATGATCTCGGGATTACAATATTTAAATCAAATACAATTTAATCAAGAGTAAAATATTTAAATGAAATAAAATAGTTTACAGTAAATTGGGAGTAATTTGGGAGTAAAATATTTAAATCAAATACAATGTAATCAACATTCTTGTCTATCATGTTTCTACATACAGTGGTATAAATAAATCTGATATCAACAAAAAATATTTTAACGCCTGAATCGTTGTGATATTTGAAATTTACTGAATTTCAGCCGTAAAAAATATCGTGTACGGTAGTGTGGCCTAATGGTTAACGCCACCGATACGTATTCCCTTGTAGAATCTTTTAGAAAAATCCTTCACGATTTCACAACATCCTGTTATGCTAAGAGCAACCAAACCCGTTTTGAAAATACCCTGCCAATGATTCTGTCAATGCACGATCCTTTGAATACTTCCCTTTCAGAATTTCCCAGGAAAACCTTTTCACGATTCTATAACAGATTACGTCCTGTTGTGAAGCCAAACTATGAGATCTTTTTATAGCTGTCAATCAAAGATGATAAAGTTTTTGCCACGTGCTATGCTATGAAAATGGGATATCTTTGCTAGAAAAACACAAATTTGTGAAAACGAACTTCAATTGTTAGAAACTATACACAATGTGTTATCTCATGGCAAATTTCCCTTAAGTGTTTTGCTCAAAGACACAATCGACTAGCTGGTGACCAGTTTCAAACCTGCAACCTATCGTATGAAACTCGACGCACTAATCCACCAGAATAATAGGGGTATTTTAAAAGTTTGACTTTGATTATGAGCAAACGGCTATGCAGCGGTGCAGAAGACGTTTACGGCGGTGCAGAAATACGAAAACAATTTGCTACGATGTTGATAACATCCTACCCATGCACAGCACGATCATCAAATGACTTCCCTTGTAGAATCTTCTACAAAAATCTCTCACGATTTCACAACATCCTGTTATGCTAAGAGCAACCAAACCCGTTTTGAAAATATCCTGCCAGTCAATGCACATTCCTTGAATACTTCCCTTTCAGAATTTCCCAGGAAAACCTTTTCACGATTCTATAACAGATTACGTCCTGTTGTGAAGCCAAACTATGAGATCTTTTTATAGCTGTCAATCAAAAGATGATAAAGTTCGTGACACGAGCTTTGCTATGAAAATAGAATAACTTTGCTAACGAAACACAAATTTGTGGTAACGAACTACAATGGTAAAAAATTATAACCGAAGTTTTAATACATTGGATGTGTTATCTCATATTTATGGGTATGCAAAAGTTCGTAAGAATTTTATTTTTACCAAGTCCCCACGATGGACTCACCACTGGGAAGGTGTTTGTATAGGATTTGGTATAAGTTTTGGTTGCATTTACCATTTGGCCAAATGTTCTAAACAGTTGTTTATTTTACCAGACGAAGGTTTAAACCCATGATGGCCTCAGCACCAAAGCTGTTTTTATTATACAGATGGTGTATGTATCGGTTGCAATAAATATTACTTGTATTAAATGTTCTTTCTTACCAGTAGTGTTACTAAATGTATGTATTCGTTCTGAATAAGATTAGAGGAAGATTTCAAAACACATCAGAACGTCGTGGAAGGTAGATGTTGACAGAGTTTGGAAATTTACAACTTTTAAAATCGATTCCGTTCATAATAAATTCAACACCTATTTTATAACGCTTTATAACAAAATAGAGTTACTGCAATGATTTATGCTCCATGCGACTTTCGGTTTGAGGTTTGAACAAGTTTGCGCTATGTACATTAAAAGCTTCTAACGACAACTTCCATTTTTTAAACCAACTAGCGTCACACATGTGTAATAAAACAGAACACTTCAAGATTAGATTTTAAAATTTATTTGACTTCCAATCAAACTGGACACGATACTAAATCGACTGATCTGTAAAAAAACACAGGATTATGAAATTGATTAAACTTTAAAAGTTTGTAAATGTACATAAATCAAAAGTTGCCATCTTACAAATATTAGTTGTCCATTTCTTGCTCATTGTCTTTATCTACAGCATCCGTATCTGTAATAATAATGACGCGGGGAAATAAATGGTAAGGTTGGAATGAATAACATGGTTAGAATGTATTTTTTACTAAATGGGATCCATTTGATAGGATAGGGAATAGGATAAATATGTTTAATGTAAAAACCAGGGGTTAACACACAGGCAATCGTCAGATCACCTCGCGCCCACCGTCGGGTTACCGGAGCTATTACAGAGTGTTGTGTATGATTCAGACCTTTCTGCAATTTAGTACAACCATTTATTCCGCCAATTATTAAGACGAATAAATCCACCAAACTAATCTATCGGATTAGATCTAGGCAACATCCGACAATTCTGTGAGATAAATAACTATTCGATCGGTTTTACAGCCAACATCTAAATCACCTGGACATACTTATCTGACAAATGACCTAATATTGATCAAAACTACGTGGCAACAGTAGTGCAATACAGCATACCTGAAGATTGTACAGAATCCTGTGCTTCGTTGTACCAGTCGCGGCGTCTGCGGCGACGACTAATACGACGACGCCACGCGTCGGTTTCTGCGCTCAGCACCACAAGTGCAATGGCAAGCATAAGTACCAAAAGTGACTTGTTCATCGGAAACATTTACCGTAAATATTCGTTAAAAACTAGAATATAAAACTCTTACCTTTGTAGTTCGTTCCCACGAATTTGTTTTTCCAGAAAGTTTATTCTATTTATACCCAAAACGGCAGATTGAGCTTTTCCTGTATCATCTTTTGAGTGATTGACAGCTATGAAAAGAGCTATAGGTTTTCCACAACAGGATGTAATCTATCGCGGAGTCGTGAAATGGTCTTTTCTTAAAAGCTTCTGAAAGGGAAGTTATTATACGATCGAGCTACACATTGGATCTTTTCAAAACGGGACTATAGGAGCTGTTGGACGAACTTTATGAAATATTGTAATCTTCAGGAGATTCTTTAAATATATCTGTTTTGAAATTTTGTTGAAACACAAATTATTTCATTAGTTTATTTTACCGAAGTTACTTTATTTTACCGGACGAAGGTTTGAACCAATGATGGCCTTAGCCCCAAAACTGCTTTTTATATAGATGGTATATTTATCGGTAGTGATAACCTTTCGGGTTATCGAAGCTATTGCAATGGGTTGTGTATGATCAAGACGTTCGTTTAATTTGATAGAACCCATTAATACGCTGGGTTCAAGCAAATTTATGTTAAGTGTCTTGCTCAAAGACACCGCCGACTAGCTGGTGACCAGTTTCAAACCTGCGACCTTTCGGTTGACAGGTGACGCACTTATCCACCAGACTATTGGAAATTTTAAAGAGTTTGGCTTTGATTATGAGCAAACGGCCATGCAGCGGTGCAAAAAACGTTTACAGCGGTGCAGAAAAAACGAAAACTATTTGCTACAACGTTTTGATATCCTGCCAATGCACAGAACGATCATCTAATGACTTCCCTTGTACAATCTTCTAGAATTTCCCAGGAAAACCTTTTCACGATTCTTTAACAGATTACGTCCTGTTGTGAAGCCAAACTATGAGATCTTTTTATAGCTGTCAATCAAAGATCATAAAGTTCTTGCCACGTGCTATGCTATGAAATGGGATATCTTTGCTAGAAAAACACAAATTTGTGAAAACGAACTTCAATTGTTAGAAACTATAGACAATGTGTTATCTCATGGCAAATTTCCCTTAAGTGTTTTGCTCAAGGACACAATCGACTAGCTGGTGACCAGTTTCGAACCTGCGACCTATCGTACGAAACTCGACGCACTAATCCACCAGAATAATAGGAGGTATTTTAAAAGTTTGACTTTGATTATGAGCAAACGGCTATGCAGCAGTGCAGAAGACGTTTGCAGCGGTGCAGAAATACGAAAACAATTTGCTACGATGTTGATAACATCCTACCCATGCACAGCACGATCATCTAATGACTTCCCTTGCAGAATCTTCTAGAAAAATCCTTCACGATTTCACAACATCCTGTTATGCTGAGAGCAACCAAACCCGTTTTGAAAATATCATGCCAATGATCCTATTACCAGTGGTTTTTAAACTTTTTCAGTCGCGCCTCCCTTGAGATTTGTGATTCACGCTCACGCCTCACCTACTCAAAAATCAAATTTACAAAAAAAAGCACAATAATTTATTTGCCATTACCCTGCATATAAACGATGTGTCGATATAAATAAAACAGCGAAAATTGAAACAGTAGCGAATTATAGCCCAGACAAAATTGTTTTTTTAAAACTAGGTCACATATTAATCTATTGGATTAGTGTTAACGAGAAATACGAGGTTTGACTGTAATTTACAGCTGTTTTTCATCAATATGTCACTGTCATGCTCGCGCGCCCCCAGTTTAAGAACCCCTGGTCTATTGCATTAGTTCTAAATTACTGCATTAGTTCTTTATTTATATAACCACTTGACATTCCCAAAATTGGGTCATCGTTAACAAGCGACTTGTTTACAATCTCCGAAATAGAAGAGATCAGGTAATTTAATTCAAGTAAGAATGGTCACAGTCTTAGAGTACCTCAAAACAAAACAGCTTGATACTGAAGCAAACATCAGGAAAGGATTTTCTTTTTCAAATAGAAGTCCCCAGCCCTCGGTCTGCTGACCAGTTGGTACCGAGTCGCACCATTCGCATCTTTAACTTATTTTTGTCCGTTTTATTTGTTTGTATCATAGTTTTTTGTTTTGCAAATTACTAGACGTTTTTTGTTTTAATTATGTTACAAGCCTACAAGTTAGAAAGTTGCTTCTAGCACGTTTTCTCAAAGCCTTTACGGGTAATTCATTATGATCTAACCTTGTGAAGTCATTTAAACTTTTGAATCGATTTAATGCAGAGTCTATAAGGGCAAATTGCGTGTTTCGTAACATCGTTAACATCTCAACAGTATAGAATGTTCAGGA
Organism: Ciona savignyi; assembly: GCA_000149265.1. Lineage (NCBI taxonomy): Eukaryota > Metazoa > Chordata > Ascidiacea > Phlebobranchia > Cionidae > Ciona > Ciona savignyi. The sequence goes on from CH002001.1 coordinate 190,308, forward strand.
CTAACTCTAGTGTTGGAAAGACTAAGAAAATAACACATTTATATAAAGCTCGTTGTCTATGTCGTCTTATTTAGAGGTTCCCGGTGGAAACACATACTGATTTTACTCCGTTTTTTTAGAGATCGTTTTATATGTTGGCTTTTTTTATCGTATTTTAACCCTGGGGGTAGTATACACTGCTGTTGTGTTAATTTATTATGTCGTTTATTAGTCGCGACATCCATGTGCCCACCTGATAGTACAATGCGTTTTGTTGGAGGAATGGGGTTTCTTCGTTCTTTACTAGGACCGTTTTTGTGTATAGTTATATATATATATATATACCGGTCGCGTTAACTCTTTAGCCACACGACCGTTCCAACGTGGTTTGTTTAATGGATCAAGATTCAAAACCATAAGGGGCTTGTCACCGGGAACGTTCTGTATAGGAGTCAGTATATATGTGTCGGTGGCGTTAACCATTCGGCCACACGGGCAACCACGTGATTTAACTTTAAAGCAAATGTCCACGCACATGGGCCATTAATACTATATAATGTTATAGAGATTTATCTATTTTTATAAAATACAATGCAGCCACGATTTTTGTTATCTGCCATGCTTTGGTTCTATATACGGGGATATGAATAAGTCTGATATCACGAAATTACGAAAATTCTTTATACAGCGTCTATTACTTAAAAAAACGGTATGAAGGTAATAGTCGCCGGCTTTCCCAAAACTGGAACAAAGTCTATGCAAGCCGCGTTAAAGATACTCGGCTACAGTGTGTATGATTATATGGAGAACTTGGAACACTTGGAGAAGGAATGGAACGAGATATGTGATGTGGGCGGATCGACTGAGTTGTTTCGGCAAATGTACGAAAACGTGGATGCGGTGACAGATATACCTGGATCTGTCTTCTGGGATGAGATATTGAAAGCTTTTCCGGAAGCGAAGGTTGGTTCTATTCTATCTTAAATTTTATTAGATTATCTTAAAGGGTGGCGGGATGGAAACTGGTCGTTAGCTTATATTGTGTCCTTTGGCAATGCACTTAGCGGTAGTTTCCTAAACCCAGAGGATTAAATAATGGGTTCTAACTTAAAAAAATTGTAACTAATATCTAACCACTACCTTAAAATTTTTAAAGAGTTTATATAGTATTTTAAACTTTAATTTTATTTTTTCTTGTTTTCGTTGTTTTAAACTACCGTATTTAATTGCCAGTTTTATTTAGTAGTTGGTTCAAGGAGGCGTTCAACTAATTATTTTCCCAATCTCTCCAATGCAAACTGACCTCACAAAAACGACTGTCACTCAAAATCCTGACATAGGAAGTCTTAGATTTTTTCACAATTTAAAATTGAAGCTTGGATCTGCAACCTAAACTCAAAACCCTACAAAATTTTGTTTAAAAATTTTGAGCCCATACCCCTTCGTACATCGGCAACTTTTTTCCAACAAAACAGCTAGCAGATGCACATTCAACACCTTTATTTTACAAAGCACTGCTCCACGATTACAAAACTTTACAGCTAAACGAGAACACCGGCGCGCAGCCTAGCACATGCTGCTTTCAACAAAACAAACATTGAGGAATCACCACCATTGTTACTCAGCAAAACACTCGTTTAAAAACAATGACTCATGGAGGGTACCACTCGTCACATCCTGCCGTTCATAGAGGTCTTAATTGGTTATACGCCATCGTAGAACCGGTGACCGTTCCAGTTTGGTTTAAACTGTTTGAACTTACTAGTAGAGGTCATTCTGTGAGAATCTGGTCCAAATTTTAACCGTTTCTGTTGACTGCTTCGGCTATTACAGGCCTTCGACTGAAGGGTGGTCGGTCATCTGTAGATTTCATTTGGCGACAGTGTCACTGGTGATGACTGAAACTCTTCGTACACATTAAAATTCACTGCTTGATGTTCCACAAGTTTCAGCACATTTTTTCACTGTAATTTGAAAGGTTTAAAGTCCATAACCAGGGTACAAATAGTTGTTTTTGAGTAAAAAAACACACCCAATGCCACCTTTGAGTCTCGTGTGACCACATTTTGTCCGCCTCCACTTCTTTCACCAATGTTTGACAATCAAGGATGGTTAGGATTGGTAAGTTTTTATATCTTCTGTATGCAAAAGTGTCCAACAACAAATCTAGGTCTTCACACCTGCCCAAAAAATGAAAAATATGAAAAAAAGGTACACATGTGGATACCAAGAGGAGTACATTTTTCAGTCATATATCACAAATCGTATTAACAACCTGTATCGAAAGATTGTCTGGTATTTATAAAAGCCATTCGAAGTTAGGTTCTTGAAAAAATATCCGAACGACCCTCTACCGGAGTGAAAATAACCAAAAATGAGGAAATATGACTAATTAATTACTTTGCTAATTAGCATAAGTAATTTAGTGTAAGATTTTAGACAAACAGTTGACTAGTAACATTTATCCACACTCAAATTTCTATAAATTTGGAGATTTTGGCAAAAAATTCAAAATAGCCCGTTTTTCATTTAGGAGGCGTTCAACTAATTATTTTCCCAATCTCTCCAATGCAAACTGACCTCACAAAAACGACTGTCACTCAAAATCCTGACATAGGAAGTGTTAGATTTTTTCACAATTTAAAATTGAAGCTTGGATCTGCAACCTAGACTCAAAACCCTACAAAATTTTGTTTAAAATTGAGCCCATACCCCTTCGTACATCGGCAACTTTTTTCCAACAAAACAGCTAGCAGATGCACATTCAACACCTTTATTTTACAAAGCACTGCTCCAAGATTACAAAACTTTACAGCTAAACGAGAACACCGGCGCGCAGCCTAGCACATGCTGCTTTCAACAAAACAAACATTGGGGAATCACCACCATTGTTACTCAGCAAAACACTCGTTTAAAAACAATGACTCTTGGAGGGTACCACTCGTCACATCCTGCCGTTCATAGAGGTCTTAATTGGTTATACGCCATCTCAACCCACAATATACCCCAATAAATCCAAATTAACAAAATTATAAGAGTTACGAAAATTAAAAAAAAAATTGAAAAATGCATTAATTCAATGCGAACCACTATATTTTGATCGTCGCCATGATTTAAAAATCTTTTTGTACATTGCTGTTTCTAATTTAAACTTGTTCATCCAATCTTTACCAGATAGTCTTCATGGTTCGGGAAAACGAAGACGATTGGGTTAATAGCTTCCGACGACAAATTCACGCCACCGACACTTTATCAACTCGTTTGATGTTTTTTCTTTCACCAACTTACCGTAGACTCTCAAGAACGGCTCGAAAAATTGGTAATTTTCTCTTTGTGATAATTGTATGTATAAACATAATTGAACTTAATTCTGGTTTAAGGAAAACAGGTATGCACAATTTTAACTTCGGCTTTAACCGTTAACCAAGAAGTGTGTCGTATTAATGTAAAATACGTTTTAAACGCATAACCTTGAACCCATTAATCTGCTGCGTTCAGGTAATGTCCGGTAAGTGGCTTGACCAAAGACACAACGAACGAGCTAGAGACCAGTTTCGAATCTACGACCCTCGACTGAAAGGCGACGCATTAACCCACTGAGAATAATTCGGTCTTAACCATATAGGGCAAATGAGGAGATTTTAAATTTATTTTTAATGTACCGGCAGCCACCCAAACCATCTTCTATTCTTACCTTATCGCATTTGTTTTAATTTATATCTAAAATATTTTGTGTTTTAACGTTGTTTTTTTTGCGTTTGCGGTTTCTCTCACATGTTTTATTACTCTTTACGTAATTATCAACTTGTACGGGCGTTTGTATTTCCTCTGATTTAAATCATTAACATTGTTTTCCCACCTAATTTCGTACAGTTTGTAAAACGCGCAAATGTGAAACTTCTCGCACGTAAACTTTTCGGACCTCGTCAAATGCCCTATATATATTCTGGAAATTTATATAGTATAATATATATTTTACAGCAATGCCCTTTCTGGGCCATGATACTAATACAGTGAGGGTGAACGCCATGATATGCAAGATGCACTATCGACGACACAACGCACATGTTTTACAGGTTTGTGCTATTCTGCTGTAAGTTCTGAATAAACGGGCGACACTAAATGGAGGGAAAGAAGGAAACAGACCACTAAAACTATGAAACTTAATTTTAACTAACTTTACTTTAACCCCATTTTTAAAACTAAAAACTAACTCGTATGCCCTACTTCTCATTTTAATGTGCAATTTCCCCTTTTTATCTGAAATAACATTTGCATGAACTTTTAGCTACATCACCACTTATATTCTTGTGTCCGATTATATTCACCTCGTGTTTGTTTAGTTAGAACACCACGATTTGACTTAAATCTCCAAGAGACTTTAGTTGTGTCCTTGAGGCACTCAGTGGACTTGTTATAACATCCGAAGTTGCTTTACATACATAAAAAAGAATTCTGATTTCATTCCAGAATGCCCCGAAAGACCAGTTGCTGATTTTCAATGTGAAGAAAGGCTGGGACCCGTTGTGTCAGTTCCTGGGGCTACCAACCCCTGACAAGCCGTTCCCGCATAAGAACAAACGGGGTGAACATTTTAGGGAAATGTTGCAGAACGACCCCGTATTTGCCCGGATGTTTAGGGAGATGATAGTTAGCTTGGGGGTGATTGGCGTTGTGGGTGTTCTGGGGCTTTACAAGGGAGTCAAAATGACGTTCAGGGTGAATTGGGTGGGAAAAACGACTATTTTATGGGAGACCTTTTGCACAAAAGTATTTGGGTAATACTGATATGAAAAGAAAAAATGTGTAAATATAAATTTGAAACAATCATGCACATTGTACTGTTATATTGTGAGTACCGGTAAAATGTATTCTAGCGGCATATTAAACGTGTTAAAGATACTGTTTAACTAGTTTAGACATCTATGCGCGGCAGGATAGCCTGTAGAACCGAAATCTACCAGAAGAGGGTAATGGAGTCACAATAAAAGTTTGTCAATTATTAGACAACGTTGTCTCAATATGCAGAAACCAAAATTTTGGCTAATAAACCCAGGGGAATTCCCGTGGAACGTTAAAAAACAAAACAGTATTTTTGTTATAAAAATTATTTTTTTTGTGCATGACCCTTGAACGGCTGCTCCAATTTTGATCATATTAGGTAGAATGATAATGCATTAGTATCCAGGAAAATACCTAAAATAAAAGATTTGTTGCTAAATCATGATTTTGAAAGGCATGTCATGTCGCGCCGACATGTAGCAAAACATTGATGGAATCGCAATAAAAACTTTGTCATTTGACAGCCAACATGGTTTTAAATATGCAAAAACTAAAATTGCTGGTGATAAATTAATGGGAATTCCCCTGAAACGTTAAAAAACATAACATAACTTTCCTAAAAAATTGGCTTTTTTAGGCATTGGGTTTGAACGGCTGCTCCAATTTTAATCGTATGTGGGAGGATAAAAGTGCATAAGCCGTTGATTTAACAAGACTTAAAAGAAATAAAAAAATACCTGGAACGGTAGCGCCCATCCTTTTGTATGCGCTTAAAAATTTGTGTTTCTTATTTTGTTTCTAATTTGTGATTTTTGTTTCTGGAAACAAAAATATTTTAGAAACATAAATTTTGTTTCTTTCTGTTTGTGTCTATCACTAGATCAGTGGTTCTTAAACTTTTTCAGTCGCGCCCCCCTTGAGATTTGTGATTCATGCTCACGCCTAACCTACTCAAAAATCAAATTTACGAAAAATAGAGCAATAATTTATTTGCCATTACCCTGCTTAGTGTAAAGGATGCAAGGGTTCGCGAACCGTTTTTTAAAGTTCGCGAATTACAAAATTTAACAAAATCGCGAAAATATAAATTACCGTTACTGATTTCGCGCACGTTTAATAATAAATCATCAACACAATATAATATAACATATTTTGCCTTCAACATAACATTTAACAATGGAATTACTATTACATTTATTTACCTTGCTTTTACTTTGCATTATTGACACATAATAAGCATTTCTATCACAACGCAACAATAGCCATTATGCGTTATATACCACGATTCCTTTATTTATGATTGGCGGAGATGCGACACACCTCTTTATAATAAGGTTATATGGTGTTTTTTTTGTTTTAACAAGTAAGATTACTCGTTTCAAAGGCTTCGTTTCGTCGATATTCGTTCTATCCTACACGCATTAACTCACGACACGTTTATTGTAGTTTATCATTACTACTTAATAACGGTACTGTTTGCTTAATGAATTATCTTTTTGGCTTTAAAGATTAGTTTGAGAGGTTCTGAAACCGCATTCTAAGGCAATTTAACATAGCTATAAAGCGCGAAAACGATTTTCTCGTGTCCCACGCATTTCGCGAATCGTTTTAAAATCGTTAATTCGAACCCTGCAATATGTCACTGTCATGCTCGCGCCCCCCTTGAGAAGCTTCCACGCCCCCCCAAGGGGGGCGCGCGCCCCAGTTTAAGAACCCCTGCACTAGATGATGACGTTGATCTCAAATTACGATTGTAAAATCGTTTCTAAAACGAATAATCGTTTCTAATATCACTTTTTGGGTAAATTAAACATCCCGGTCTATGAAAATACGTCAAGTATAAGATAATTAATTGCGTGTCAGGTAATAGGTGCAGTAGGGCGTTTTATACTAAGATAATGTATTTGTTATATTCATTTAAATAAAAAATAATTGTACAAACCAACAATATTAAAAATAACACACTGGTTAGTTTTTACGGATGGCAATACAAACAAATGGGTCTAAAAAGTGATTTAAATGTGTGCAACCTTTAAATATAAAAATAATTTAGATTAACATTAAAGACGAGTGTGGGGTATATATATAATTAAACAAACTGTCTTAAAACTAACATTTACACGAAAATTGTCGTGATCGCTTCTAGAATCAAAATTTTCGTTTCCGGAAACAAAATTTTTTGCTTCTAGAGACAAAATTTTCGCTTCTCAGCTAAAATTTTCGTTTCTAGAAACAATTTTTTTCTTCTTAAATAAATTTAGGGTTATCATTTTCTCAAGTTCTATGATTATATATTTAGTTAAACTGACTCAATACCACAACAAATTCAAGTGAAAAAGATTGCGTGTGCAGTTAATAAATTTAGTTGGACCTTTTATACTAAGATAATGTATTTATTTGTTCTATTCATATCAACAAAAAATAATTAAATAGCATTTTATTATAAATTTAATTAAGACGGGCTTTTATCCAATTACGCTTTATGGAGGGGTAATCTAATTAATTATGGGTCCCATTTGAAAAATTGGGACACATATTGTTTTTGTCCGTTTTTTTTTTCTTTTTTTTTTTTTTTTTTCTTTTTTTTCGTCAAACGCTTGACAGGCATGGCATGTCGCCCCGACATCTACCAGAAGGAAAAATGGAATCGCAATGAGACTTTGCCATTTGTTAGACAACATGGTCTAGATGAACAGAAACTAAAATTTTGGGTGATAAAACCAGGGGAATTCCCCTGGAACGTTAAAAACCAAAACGGTATATTTTTCTAAAAAATTAGATTTTCGGGCCATAGCGTTGGAACGGCTGCTCTAATTTTGATCAGATTTAGTGGAATGCTGGATCGTTAGCCACCCTATGTCAATTAAAAGAAAGAAAACATTAATTAGGGTAACTTCCTTAAAAACGAAGATATGTTCCTGACTAATGATTGTGACAAGCATGCAACATTGCACTGACATCTTCAACAAGGATTCGTCAAATTGAATTAAAACTTTAAGAATTGTTAGATAACATGACCCACATATGTAAAACAGAAACTTATGTACTAAGCCCATGAGAAATTCCCCGAAGCCATCAAAAACTAAATCGGGCTGTTTTAGGAATTTAGCTTCATTTCACTACAGCGCTTGAAAAGAAGCTTTAATTTAAAACATTTGTGGTGAAATGTTCGTAAATCTAAAACGATTGTTCTTTTTTTTACCTACACCTGGAGAGGAAGTTTGGTTGGATAACTTTGGGACCCATGCGTTTATGCTTGCAGAAACAATAACTACATACACAGTGTATAAAATACAAATTGTGGTTAGGGGACCCTGTAGCATGAATATATGGCATACAACACGTGTTTTACAAATAGTGGTGGTTAAACACGTGGTTGACACTCTCTAGTTAAATATAAGTTTAAAATAAAATTGAAAACGAATAATTACAAGTATGAATCCAACCGTCCAAATATGTGGTTATGATTGACAGAATATCACAATACAATATTTCACAATGCCGTGGAAATTAAAAAGGTGCTAATTCCGGATTGGGGAAATAG
>CH002001.1:198926-213133 GCA_000149265.1 Ciona savignyi
AGGGCATTATATCGTTTGATTAAATATATTTTTACAAATTATTTTAATCTCGCATATGTTTACCAGCCGCGTCCGCTATATTTGATGTTTGAATTCTTATTTAATGACGACTGTTCGCCGTGTTTACCTGTTCCTGTGCTGTGATTGGTTTCATTTTGTGCTTTAAGTTGCCTGGCCTGTTTTGAAAAGTCTTATTTAATCGGCCATGTAAACGAAAGCCTAAAAGTGGCCATAAAAGCCACTTTTTTGGCCAGCCTCGTTTTAAAAGACCACTGTTTAAAATGGCCATGTAAACAGGCTATTTGTGTGCTTTAGCATTTGACTGTTAACTTATTGTTTAAAAAAATGTTGTTGGCCTGTGATAATGGTTGATTGCATTTTATGCTTAAAATCGATTGCTTCTTAGTAGATTCAAGATTCCAAGATTCAAGATTTTATTTTGGTCAGCATGATAATTGTTATTATAGTAACCATTACCATTTTTTATAATAAATAAATAAAGAAAAAAAACACAGTGTCACAATAACATTATAGAAAAGAAAACATAATTTATGCTGGCCAGGGTGACAGTGAAAAGACTGCTAAGTCATCGAGTCACTGCCACCCTCTTTTATTTTGAGTTATATATTTGCAATAAAAATTAAACACAGTGGCAGTACTTTTGAGGAAAAAAAATAGTTAAATGTAATACTTACTAATCTAAGACTTTAAAAAGTAGTGTCTAGATGTTTGTATTAATGCGTTATTTACTTTAAGTAATTTGCTTATTAACTTTTACCAATAAAATACTTTGCATAATAGAATTTATTTGTTATATAGTAATATACTTTATATAACAGTATACACACGGTATATAACAGCACACTCACGGGATATGGCAATTAGCTAACTAATGACTAAAAACACAATGGACCGAAATATAAACACAAAAAGCATTTTTGAATTTAGCAGCAGTCTGCAGATTTATTATTTGCAAGTTACACGCACTCTTCTTGTAAAGTGTATTGAAAATTGCGGTAACTGAAACGAATGAACAAATTATAATTAATTATAAAGAAAGAAAATAAATCAAATAACTAAGTTTGGGGCGGTTTGCAATTTGTTTCTTACAGATTGCCTTTACAATGCTATATTACTTCTCACCATACAATAAATGTAAGAATAATTCTCAAACTAACAATTAATACTTATGAATGAGCTGAGAACCACGCCTTACGTGTAACAAAAATATAGGATAAAGTTAATTAAAAGAAAATAAAAGTAAATACTGTACTATATTACGATAACAAAACTCTTGCATTAACAATTGGTACGACCGATTAGCTTGATAGGTTAGTGCTTTAAGCCAAAGGGTTGTAGTAGCATATGTAAGTTTTGGCATTGGGTTAATTGGGAATGTACATATATTTATTTTTATATATATATTATCTTTGGATATACTACAGTTGCCTGGCGATTGCATTCCTCTTTGCGTAAAAGTGCGCTTACATGCGAGTATCTTTGAGGCCATATCTTGACAAAACATTGAGCAACGTCTTCACCTATAGTCACGGTGGGTGTAAGCGAAATGATGCTTACGAAATCTTTACTAGTGTTAATGATCAAAACTTGCAAATATAGATTTTAACAGCCACCCCAGAAACAATTTATGTAATGGTTTGATTAAACGGAAATTGTTCAAATAATTGTTGTCGGTAAAAGAGTGCCAATATGTTCTGAGCTTAGTTGGATGATTAGGTGTAGAATTACACCGTCACGTGAATTATACTGTTACTCCCCACTTGTTTTTACTGAGCTACGGTTTGAACCACGATGGGCTCTTAATAAGACCGTTTTTTATGTAGTTGGTATATTTATTTTACCTTGTATCTAGAATGCTTCACATCAAACCACCACTAAAGTCGCACACTAGCTCACCTGCACCCGCATGTATCACTTACAAGTAAAACTCTTTTTTTTTCTCTTTCTTTTACTATTGTTTTATTTAAGAACCCTACTGTCCAGATTTTCTATTTTTCAGAGCATTGGGAGATCTAGTGACGGCAGGAGGCTCGCTGTTGTTGTGGCGTCACTATAAGTCATTATCTCAAGAATTTATTTTTCCGGAACTTGCTGCATAGTTTATTCATTTTTCATTTTTATTTAATATTAGTTTTGTCAGTTAGTCTTTGCCTACTTATTGTTTGTACTATGCATAATTGTTATGCATACTTAAAGTGCAATATTGTTTTGCACAAAATATGTTTTTCTAAATAATTTAAGTTATTTATAAAGTGCAATATTGTTTTGCACAATAATGTTTTTTCTAATTTATTTTAATTATTTATTTATATATTTTATTTTTAATTAATATACTTTTAAATGCCTTGGTAAGTGTTGCACTTGAAACTTTTCAGTAGAATTTCATTTTTGGGGTTTTTCTTTTTCCACTGCGGCCCACACTTTCCGGGCCACCCCTTCTCCTAAAGCCGACTCCCCCATTGCACGGGTCGCTTTACCGCACACTTTTCTTCGAGGCTTAGTGTAATTTTTATTTTATAAACAATTAATTAATTATTTTTAATATTTTTTTTATTTTTTTTAATTGGTTTTAGCGGCCACGTCAAATTATACAGAATTTTAATAGTTTATTTCTTTTTTTAGACGTGTTCTAACGACTGTCGTTTTGCCGTTTTTTCCCGTTTTCCAAATTTTTACCGATAGTCCCGCTTCGTGTTTTCATCGTGGAAGCAAAAAATAAACTAAACTAAATTTATCAGTCGCGTTAACAATTCGGCCACAAGACCGTACACAACACTACAGAATTTTCAATCATTTTTGCCAAACTGGCTTGCAGTGCTGTGCTGATGGTTTTTATACTGTATACTAGTAACACAAGCATTTTAATATAAAATTTAAACCCTCATTATAGGTTATTTAACCCTCGTCTAAAACTGCAACAAGTATAGCATTTTTGATCACGGGACGATTTGTTGCTTCTTAAAGATATATAGCCTCATTGGAAATGAAAATCAGTATCACGATAAAGAAAAGAATTTCCAATAATAATTTAGAAAATTCTCGAACGTAGAACGTATTGACTGCATCGATTTAAAAAAAACGTCTCAGATTATTGGCGACGGTATATGAAGAAACAAACTTTTGATAGGTCTATTGTCGCATCTTTTCAAATGACAGAATATTGCTTAACGTACATCTCTTAAAGTTAAAACTAAATTTTTAATTGATTTCAATTTTATTTAACTTTATCGGGCCAAGTTAAGCCGACAATGGCTCTTTACCACGACTTTTTTTTATACAAGTAGGTAGGTATATCAATCGGTCGCGCTTGGCCACCAGATCGTACACATGTATTTGAATACAAACTTAATATTTTTTGGTATTTTAATATTTTATCGCAATATTAGTCTAAGGTGGCAACAATTTCAAACGCTCGGTCTTCTTTTGCACACGACAGCACGCAAGAAAGTGTTTTGTAAATTCTTCTTGCTGTTAAAATATAAGTAAAGCCATCCTTCAGAGGTGTACCAATTTTGAAATTCATATTACTGTTAACATATTAGTTAAAGCATCTTTAGAGGTGTACTAATGTCTTACTTATTTGAACTTTTGACACCCGCACTGTCTACTTAAATACAACGTCTTGGAGTTATTGCGATACATCTGGTTATTCTGATAGTTCAGAAATCGACGCAACAGACAGTTCTTAGTTCGTTAATTAGTATTGTCTGTATTTTAAAATATAGCAATGTATAACTAGTAAATATAAGCCCAAAGGAAAAATTATTTAGACTTCTATTTTAATTGTCTAAAGTAGGTTGCATTTTAAACGTTTCGCCGTTGATATGTTTGGGGAAATTGCAGTAATTTAAAGAATCAGTCAAACAAATTTAAATCTAACAATAAGAAACTATAAATAATTAACGCAGAAAAAAGTCAATTAAAAATATGAGAAAAGAGGATTTGGTTGAGCAATCCGTTTACTAAATATTGTCTATACAACTCCGTATACTACATGTGGGATGAACACAACTAATACAAATAAAGTTTCTTCATTGTGTTTGGTTCCTATTAAATTTCCCTGTCGATTTATGTTGGCTGTAAGTGTTCACCAATTTTATTCAAATGTAGCGCATTTTATTTGCTGAGAGGATTTCGCAGGGTAATCTGAGATATCATACGCTAAAGATGCCAACTAATAGAACTCCATGCTAGGCCGGAACTGACGAGAGGTACAGTCCTAGTCATGGTATTAAATTATTGTTTTGCAAGCGGGTATATGCAAGGCGCTATTAAACAAACCAACTTTGCGCTGACTCGCGATCGTTAGTGTAGACCACGTCTTAAAGTCTCATATTTTCCACTACAACGCACAGTCTACATCATCTATTGGTGTAAAATGATCTCAATTAATACATACGATGCTGGCGCGAAGCTGTATTTGCATTAAAATCAGACATGGGCTGCCGGAGAACCTAAATGAGATTAAACCAAATGGTATTTGAATCACTTCAACGAGCCAAATTACTTTCGTTTTTTTTATTGTGCACTTGAGTTAAAACGAAACAGAATTTATTCGTCTCTCAAAATTGCTTCAATTGCTTCTAAATCAAGAGCGTCCTCTGTAAATACAATACGTTAATTTATGCCTCTATAATAATTAAAAGAAATCAATATATATACATATATATATATATATATATATATAACATGTAGTAGTAAACAACACATTTATTACCGAAGGAAATTTCTTCGCCTGCATGTTGGTTCCATTTCTTCCATGGGGTCCAGGGAGATTCACCGGGCTTTGCGCCACCACGAACGATTGCAGGACCCAGTTTGATTATCTCAGGTATAAGCTTTTTAACCAATTTCCCACCAGCTCGCACTAGACCACTGAACCGAGCATCGGATGGCACCAACTGTACCACGAGAAGAACGACGAGAAAGACAACTTTGCTCTGCATCTTGTTGATGTATCACTTGTATGATGAAAACCTACCCGCCTCGCTGTGTATTTAACCATTTTTCGTGGTGTGATAGAAGAACTTCTTTGAAACAAAAACTCACTTCGCGGTAAAATGAAGATGGAAATTTACCAGAGATAAAGCGAAAAAGGCATTTTCAACGAAGTTTTATGGAATTAAGAGAGAAAATCTGGCGTTGTAAAGGTAAAGAAACAATTAATATATCTATAACCACAAAAATTAATCATTGACCAAGTCAAGAAGTTATTATACCGCGATTTCAAGAGAAAAGCTTTAAAAACTGAATGTGGATTCAAAAAAACGTTTAACAGTTATATATATAATTCACATACATGAACTGCAATAAATCTATGTCTGACTCATGATCGTTTTTATTAGTTTTATATGTGTTTCGTAAATATGAGTGTTTTTATAAAGCGAAAACGTTGCAAGCCCTTGTAATTGGTCCAACGGTAGGCCGTTAAGACAGCGTCCTGCGAAACCATAGGAAATCGGTAACACCTGCACTTAACAGACATTTTAATAAATCTTTCCGACCCATCCTAACATAAAAGACCCAAAAAGTGAAGATTGGTCCTGGTTGACAATCTTCGGGTAAAAGCGACGATGGGTTTAGGCGGATTATTTTTATAATAACGTTTTTTTTCATCATCGATTGTCAACAAACTTACTCTCTAAGGATACGTCTTAGGTGTTGTATAGTCAATCAACAACCAGAATACAACAGGGAGTGATTTCTTGCATTGGTATTAGTAAGGACAATTATCGAAGACTTTAAACGTCGCTAAAGTGCAACAAACCTTTAGATACACCACGAAATTATGTAATTCTAGACCTATCTAACTAAGCTCAGATCATATTGGCACGTTTCCTCTTCTACCAGCAACAATTATCTGAACAATTTCCGTTTAATCAAAGCATTTCATAAGTTATTCCTGGGGTGGCTGTTAAAATCTATATTTGCAAGTTCTGATCTTTAACACGAGTAAGCTAGTGATCTTTAACACGAGTAAGATTTTATAAGCGTCATTTTGCTTACACCCAATGCGATTGGATAGGTGGAGATGTTGCTTAATGTTTGGCGAGATATGTCCTCACAGCTTAACAAAACTAGCATGTAAACAAAGATTAAGACAAAAATGATTGACATTTCTTTATGTATATAACCCAAACTTGCGTAAATAATTGTTAATAATCCAATAATAATTAATCTAAATGAGGTATTGACACCCCTTTAAGATCTTTTCGTAGGTTGTAAAACAAATAATGTTACCACATAACGATATTAAACAAATGGCGATAAGCCGCGGATGGAAACTTGGGTTGCACTTATGCAGGTTTGAATGCTGATATACATATACGTTTCGGCTTCGGGTTGTTTGGGAAATCACAATATTGAAATGAAATCCATCCATCAAATTGAAAGTTAACAAGTTTTTAAGTACGTATAAATGTAACATTCAAATATATTTTATAAATATATGTATATTAAGTTGGATTAAATACAGTTTTTTTAAATAAATGTCAATCACTCTTGTCTTAATCTTTGTTTACATGCTAGTTTTGTTAAGCTGTGAGGGCATATCTCGACAAAACATTGAGCAACATCTCCACCCTATCCAATCGCATTGGGTGTAAGCGAAATGACGCTTATAAAATCTTTACTCGTGTTAAGATCAGAACTTGCAAATATAGATTTTAACAGCCACGCTAGAAATAACTTATGAACTGGTTTGATTAAACGGAAATTGTTTAGATAGTTGTTGCCGGTAGAAGCGGAAACGTGCCAATATGATCTGATCATCTGAGCTTAGTTAGATAGGTATAGAATTACATAATTTCGTAGTGTATCTAAAGGTTTATTGCACTTAAGCGGCGTTTAAAGTCTTCGATAATTGTTCTTACTAATAACGATGCAAGGAATCACTCCCTGTTGTATTCTGGTTGCTGATTGACTGTCCAACACCTATGATGCGACCATAAATAGTAAGCTTGATGAAACTTAAAGGATATTAACAAACTTTACAAAGGCCAATCCCCTGCAATACATGCCAAATTCTAGATGATGCATACGAACTTTATTGTAAAGATAATCCGCCTAAACGCATCGTCGTTGGCGGCCAGTCGAATGTTTAACCGTGGACTGCCACAAAGACCGTTAAAAAATTATTTGCCCATTTACCCGAAGATTGTCAACCAAGAACGATCTTCACTTTCTGAGTTTTTGATTTTAGGATGGGTCGGAAAGGTTTATTAAAATGTATGTTAAGTGCAGGGGTCGACAATCCTGGCACGTGTGACAGAAATTGGCACACGGGAGTTTTTTCTGGCTCGCTGCGTGATTTCGCGACACGCAAAATATAAAGTATAAACATGTGCAAACTTAAACTGTATGCGCTGCTCAAATTCAATAGTATTTAAGTTCGTAAGGCACACAAATCAACAATCTTAATTACTAATATTCAAATTAGACAGTTGACTTTGCAAATCGTACATAGCAATGGTTGATACGCGAAGTTTTAATACGATTTTTGGCTAGCTACTGTATTAATTCTTGGACAAAATATTGTCACCATAAAATGAACTGTATTTTACGCTCTACATATATCGACACTACGGCGCCATCAAAATCAGATAAGGTACATATTAGCCACATATACGCAGTAAGTAATAAAAAAATGATTTTAAAAATACAAAGTTATCACCGACGTGTCCATTAGTCAGGCATTAATTTATTCCAGTTCGTGTATGTGTTAAACTATATCTGTTAAACGTTTTTTTGAATCCACATTTAGTTTTTAAAGCTTTTCCCCTGAAATCGCAGTATATTAACTTCTTTACTTGGTCAATAATTAACTTTTGTGGTTATAGATAAATTAATTGGTTCTTCATCTTTTTATCGCCAGATTTTTCTTTACCAGAACTCTTCTTTAATTAATAAAACTTCCGTTGAAAATGCCTTTTTCGCTTATCTCGGGTAAATTTCCATCTTCATTTTACCGAGAAGTGGGTGTTAGTTTCAAAGAAGTTCTTCTATCACACAACGGAAAATGGTTAAATACTCAGCGAGGCGGGTAAGTTTTCATCATACAAGTGATACATCAACAAGATGCAGAGCAAAGTTGTCTTTCTCGTCGTTCTTCTCGTGGTACAGTTGGTGCCATCCGATGCTCGGTTCAGTGGTCTTGTGCGAGCTGGTGGGAAATTGGTTAAAAAGCTTATACCTGAGATAATCAAACTGGGTCCTGCAATCGTTCGTGGTGGCGCAAAGCCCGGTGAATCTCCCTGGACCCCATGGAAGAAATGGAACCAACATGCAGGCGAAGAAATTTCCTTCGGTAATAAATGTGTTGTTTACTACTACATGTTATAGTTATATATATATATATATATATATATATTGATTCATTTAAATTATTATAAAGGCGTATATTACCATATTGTATTTACAGAGGACGCTCTTGATTTAGAAGCAATTGAAGCAATTTTGAGAGACGAATAAATTCTGTTTTGTGTTAACTCAGACTCACCATGTCCTCAAATGCACATTAAAAAAAACGAAAGTAATTTGGCTCGTTGAAGTGATTCAAATACCATTTGGTTTAATCTCATTTAGGTTCTGTGGCATCTTATGTCAGATTTTAAATTAAATACAGCTTTGCGCCAGCATCGTATGTATTAATCGAGACCATTTTACACGAATAGATTATGTAGACTGTGCGTTGTAGTGAAAAATCTGCGACTTTAAGACGTGGTCTACACTAACGATCGCAAGTCAGCACAAAGTTGGTTTGTTTAATAGCGCCTTGCATTATACCCGCTTGCAGTTTAGGAGGCGTTTAAACATTTATTCGCCCTATCTCTTAAATACAATTTAATCTCACATAAAAAAACTGTCACTCTCACTCAATATTCTACCACAGAAAGTCTTATGTTTTTTAAATTTAAAATAGAAGCTTAATTCATCAAACTAAACCTAAAACCCTCCAATTTGTTACTTAAATATTCCAACCAAACAAACATTGGTAAATCAGCACTAATGTTACTTAGAAAAAGAATTAGTTAAATACCACAACTAAGTGAGCACCACTCGTCAGTTCCGGCCTAGCATAGAGTATTATTAATTGGTTATACGCCATCTAGCGTATGATATCTCAGATTACCCGCGAAATCCTCTCAGAAAATACAATACACTACTTACATTTGTATAAAACTGGTGAACATTTACAGCCAACATAAATCGACGGGGAAAATTAATAGAAACCAAAAACATTGGATAATCTTTATTTATTTGTATTAGTTGTGTTCATCCCACATGTAGTATACATAGTTGTTATAGACAATCTTTAGTAAACAGATTGCTCACCCAAATCCTCATATCTAAGATTTTTTAATTGAATTTTTTCTGCGTTAATAGTTAATGTTTGTTATTGTTAGATTTAAATTTGTTTGACTGATTCTTTGAATTACTGCAATTTCCCCAAACATAACAACGGCGAATGCAACCCAGTTTACACAAATATAATAGAAGTCTAAATGATCTTCCCTCTGGGCTTTTATCCACTAGGTATAGAATACAATTAGATATTCATGTTTATTCCTGTAAATGGTAAAATCAAGGGGGTTAACACACGGGCAATTGTCATATCACCTCGCGTCCACCATCGGGATAACGGAACTATTGCAGTGTGTTGCGCATGATAGATGTTTCTTTAATTGGTAGAAGCCACTAATCCGCTGGATTCAGGCAATATCCGTTAAGTGCCTTGACCAAGGACACTACCGACTAAATGGAAAATAGTTTTTAATCTGCAAGACAAGGTCCGTAATGTGCCTTACATATAAGGACACAACCGAATAAGCAGCAAACAGTTTCGAATCTGCAACCTTTCTGTTAAAAGGGGTCGGACAAAACCACTAGACTAACCGGTCGGAAGAAATCTATTATTTATTTATTGTAATATTTTAAAATACAGAAAATACTAATTAACGAACTTAGGAGTTCATGTTGCGTCGAATTCTGATCTATCAGAATAACCAGATGTATCGCAATGACTCCAAAACGTTTTATTTATGTAGACAATGCGGGTAACAAGAGATCTGGTGGCCAAGCGTGACCGATTTGTATATCCACCTACTTTTACAAAAAAAAGTCTTGATAAAGAGCCATCGTGGGTTTAAAACTTCTCCCGATAAAGTTAAATACTCTTGAAAACTAATTATTCTCTCTATCTCTCCAATGCAAACTGACCTCACAAAAACAAATGTCACTTAAAATCCTGACATAGAAAATCTTAGATTTTTTTCACAGTTTAAAATTGAAGCTTGAATCTGCAACCTAAATTTAAAATCCTCCAAAATTTTACTTACAAATTTTGAGCTAATACCCGTCCGTAGATCGGCAACTATTTTACAACAAAACAGCTAGCAGATGCACAATCAACAGCTTTATTTTACAAAGCACTAGGATAGGATAGGATATTCATCTTTATCCCAGTGAATGGGAAAACCACGGGTTACCGGAGCTATTGCAGTGTGTTGTATATGATAGACACGTTCCTTCAATTTGGTAGAACCCATTAATCCGCTGGGTTCAGGCAATGTTCGTAAAGTACCTTGCCCAAGGACACAACCGTCTAGCTAGCGACCAGTTTCGCACCTGCAACCTTTCGATTGAAAAGCGACGCACTTAACCGTTAGACCAACGGGCCGGCCACTGCTGCAATATTACAAAACTGTACAGCTAAACGAGAACATCGGCGCACAGCCTAGCACATGCTAATTTTAACCAAACAAACATTGGGGAATCACCACCATTGTTACTTAGCAAAACACTTGTTTAAAAAGAATGACTAAGGGAGGGTGCCATTTGTCACATTCTGCTGCGCATAGAGGTCTTAATTAGTTAAACGTCATCTATACCTGTTAATCTGTTATAGTTTTAGACGTTTGTTAAATAACTTTTAATAAGCGTTTAAATTTTATATTAAAATGCTTGTGTTACTAGTATACAGTATAAAAAACATCACCACAGCACAGTACTGCGGGTCAGTTTGGCGAAAATGGGTTGACAATTCTGTAGCGAGTGTACGGTCGTGTGGCCGAATTGTTAATGCGACCGATATATATACCAACTATATTAAAAAAACATTCTTAGTGACGAGCCCCTCATGGTTCAAACCGTAGCTCAGTAAAAAATATGTAGTGCGATTAATAGGATAATTAACGCACACGTTAGACGAAAGCAATGAGATGTTAACACAGCTAACAAATTATTATATTTATCTGTTACTTAACTAACAAAATATAAGAAATAATCTTTTAGTAATCATCTTTGTTTTATGTGTAGAAAAGCGGTTCCTCAATGGTGTTTATCTTAGAAGGCAAGAAATTTTTGAATTAGGTAAAATGGCGTTGCGATAAACAGTTTATTTCACGTGATGGAGTAATTCTAGACCTATGTAACTAAGCTCAGATCATATTGACACGTTTTCTCTTCTACCGGCAACAACTATCTGAACAATTTCCGTTTAATCAAACCATTACATAAGTTATTTCTGGCGTGACTGTTAAAATCTGCATTTGCAAGTTTTGATCATTAACACGAGTAAAGATTTCCCATATATTGTTTTTGTCCGAAAAACCAAAACGGTATTTTTTTCAAAAAAATTAGCTTTTTTGGGGCATAGTGCATGAACGGCTGCTCCAATTTTGATCAGATTTGGTAAAATAGTAGCCCGTTGGCCACTGCGTTACCAATTAGAAGAAACAAAATATTTACCTAGGGAAATACCCTAAAAATGGCGCCCCGACATCTACCAGAAAGAGTAATGGAATCGCAATAAAAATTTGACACTTGTAAAATAACATGGTCTAGATATGCAGAAACTATAATTTTGGGTAATGAATCCAGGGGAATTCCCATGAGACGTTAAACCAAAACGTTTTTTTTGTGATAAATTATCTGTTTGGGGCATAGCGCTTGAACGGATGCTCCAATTTTGATCAGATTTGGTGAAATGTTAGAACATTAAACACTCTGAGTTAATTTAATAAAAGAAAGAAAACATTTACTTAGGGTAATTCCCTTAAAAACGAAAATATGTTCTTGAATTATGATTGTGACAGGCATGCCATATCGCTACATATCCAACAAGGAGAGACTGACATATCCAACAAGGAGACAAATCAGAATAAAACTTTAAGAATTGTTACATAACATGACCCACATATGTAAAACAGAAACTTATCTACTAAACCCAGGAGAATTCCCTGAAACCATGAAATCGGGCTATTTTGAAAATTTAGCTTTATTTTACCACCACGCTTGAAAACAAGCTTTGATTTAAAACATTTGTGGTGAAATGTTCGTAAATTTAAGACGTTTATTCTTTTCTCAACTACACATGGAAAAAAGTTTGGTCTGATAACTATGGGACCCATGCGTTTATGCTTGCAGAAACAAAGTACCTACTCAGTGTATAAAATACAAATTGTGGTTAGGGACCCTGTAGCATGAATATATGGCATACGACATGTGTTTTACAAATAGTGGTGGTTAAACACGTGATTGACACTCTCTAGTTATTTGGTAGAACTATATCTTGTAAACAACAATAATTCATGGGATCTTTTAAACGTGGAAATATTATCTGCGCGACATGCGTGTGGTGTGCACACCCAACTTTAGAACGAATTTTTATTTTCTGGCTTGAATTGATAGCAACCTCACTATTTATGGGTCCCATTTGGAAAAATGGGACACATATTGTTTTTGTCCGTTTTTTTTCGTTTTTTTCGTCAAACGCTTGACAGGTATGGTTTGTGGACCCAACTTCTACCAAAAGGGGTAATGGATTCACAAGGAAACTTGGTAGTTTGTTAGACCACATGGTCTAGAAATGCACAAACTAAAATTTTGAGTTATAAATCCAGGGGAATTCCCTTGGCACGTTAAAAACCGGTATTTTTTTCTAAAAAATTAGCTCTTTTGCGCATAGCGCTTGAACGATAGCTCCAATTTAAATCAGATTTGACAAAATGTAAGTGCAATTGTAACTGATTTAACACTTGAAAGAAACAAAAAAATTACCTAGGAAAATACCCTAAAAACTAAGATTTTGTTGTCAAATCATGATTGTGACAGGCATGCCATGTCGCCCCGACATCTATCAGAAGGAAAAATAAAATCGCAATGAGACTTTGTTATTTTTTTGACAACATGATCTAGATATGCAGAAACCAAAATTTGGGGTAATGAATCCAGGGGAATTCACCTGGCACGTTAAAAACCAAAACGGTATTTTTTTTCTAAAAAATTAGCTCTTTTGCGCATAGCGTTTGAACGGTAGCTTCAATTTGAATCATATTTAATAAAATGTAAATGCATTAGTAGCTGATTTAACACCTAAAAGAAATAAAAAAATTACTTAGGGAAATACCCCAAAAAATAAGATTTTGTTGTCAAATCATGATTGTGACAGGCATGCCATGTCGACCCGACATCTACCGGAAGTAATGGTAAAATCGCAATGAGACTTTGTCATTTTTTGACAACATGGTCTGGATATGCAGAAACCAAAATTTTTGGTTATAAATCACGGGGAATTCCCCTGGCACGTTAAAAACCAAAAGGGTATTTTTTTTAAACATTTAGCTTATTTGTGCATAGCGCTTGAACGGTAGCTCCAATTTGAATCAGATTTAATAAAATGTAAGTGCATTAGTAACTGATTTAACACTTAAAAGAAATAAAAAAATTACTTAGGGAAATACCCTAAAAAATAAGCTTTTGTTGTCAAATCATGATTGTGACAGGCATGCCATGTCGACCCGACATCTATAAGAAGAAACAATGTATGTGCAATCAAACTTTGTTATTTGTTAGACAACATGAGCTAGATATTCAAAAACTAAAATTTTGGGTAATGAGTTATTACATAAATCATGGATCTTTCAAAGTGATTTCGCCAGGAAAGAATTGAAACTTTTACCTGTTATACTGATGTAAATATACAACGCACTGAAACAACCAATTCAAAATTCAATGTTCACATTGAAGAAATTTGAATTTTGTTTATTTAATTTTGATCCAAAATTGAAAAAAGCGATATATTTAAATAAGTGATGAAGATGAACAATTATGATAAATTCATTTAAATCCACTTGTTTCATGGGCAATCGTCAGATTACCTCACGAATAATTAAGGAAGCATTACC
>CH002001.1:222010-237952 GCA_000149265.1 Ciona savignyi
ATCCCACAAACAATGACACCCGTGAGTAAAGCTGTGATAAGTTGAGTGATAATCTTCCAAAACTAGAAACTTTAATCCCCTTGTGTTTACTTTATCGACTCAATTTGAATTAAGAAAGCAATAATCGCTAAATTAATTTACTTCTTAGTATTCAACGCAAATTTGAAATTTTAAAAACTTTTCCGTGGGCTTCGTGTAAAACTGTCGCACTTAAATTAATATATCTACAAAGGCGTCTGTTGGCGTTGGTTATATCTTAGAGCAGAAGTTACTTGTGTGAATAGCAACTATAAATGGCAGATTGAAATGATAATTAAGGCAGGTAGGCATGCTTGTCAAGAAACGTGGAACTGGGTTGGAATAAACGACGAAGATTTTGTTTCCAGGAGTTTGTTTATCCCGACGGTCACAATTGTTACAGGATTTCTAAGGTTTCTCAGGACGCTGTCTTAACAGTCTACCGTCGGACTAATTACTAGGGCTTGATACGCTTTTGCTTTAATATAATCAGATTATGTACCTACATAAAACTGACATTAAAGATAAAAAGCGTCCTAATCGGGTCCTAAACATAATAACTTACGCTGACATGTCTATTGGCATGCTCTTGTTGGAGGCCCATTGTTGTTCGCTGTGCTGTCCAACTTGCTGACGTTTCCTTTTTTCATCAATTCTGTAAAATTCAAAAATGTGCATAGCATTTAACACTTAAGAGGTGTAGAGTATTTACAAAAGTCTATGTGTACTGTATATAATATGACGTCATTATTCTCCCAGGATAGAGCCCACACCTGGAACCATAAGACCAAATAAATCATTTTAAAAGGTTGTTGAGCCTGCCCAATTGGCGGAAGGCCCACCTTTTGATGCCTTCTCGCTTAGAATTAATATTATTAACGCTTTAGCGCCAAAGAGGCAACAATTTCACGCTCAATACTAAAGCAGTAACTTTATCGCCGAAACCGCCATTTTGCACGCTAAGAGTATAAAGTATTAGGAGACATACAATTGATGCCGTAGCGCTGAGATTAACGTTGTTTTACCGTTGCACGAGTAAAGGGCAGAGAACAATTTCTACTGTTCTTGCGTGTAATCAAGAATAAAATCCCCCTTCGTGACGGAGCTTGGATTTGTGGAGTCAATTTTGAAGCCTCAATAGTCAGGAAACTTCGGGTCAGATCTAGTGCTAGTCATAGACACCAAACGAGCCCCAATCCTACCCGCTTTAACGATTAGAAATAAAAATTTTCCAAAAAACGAAAATCGTTTCTTGGAAACGAAATGAGAAACAAAAATTTGTAAATGCAGGCAAAAGGATAGGCGCTACCGTTCCCAAATAAACCCAAAGCGCCACAGAGGATTAATAGCTCGATCATGATTATCCATAATAAAACTGTCGTTGTTGCCATCTGCACATTAATAGTGGATGCCAACTCGTTGCTTTTATCCTATCTGGACGTAGTAATCCCATTTAATATTAAAAAAGCAAAACATTTATCTTGTGGCTTTAATTAACCTATAGACGCTTTAATTGCAAAATGTAATAAACCACGGAAGGCGGGCATGAAAACACAGTTGTTGGGTGACGTCGGTTAGCTTAATTAGCAAAGAGGCGATTTTAGAATAGAAACATCTGTTTAGTCTGAATACTTGGTAAGAACTAGCGGACATTGCCTTAACTCAGTGGGTTATTGTTTTTTTTGATATGACAAAAAGTTTTAAATCATTTACAACGATGTGCAATAGTTTTTACCAAGTGGAAGGCATTCAGGAACAATTAAAAAACGACATTGGAGTAATGAGAAAAGGTGAAAATATCCCCACCCTATTGTACAAAGCCATGATTTAAAAAAAAATTAAACAAAAGAGAATGGTATATGGATAAAGTGCATTACGTGAAGTGAAATGATTATTGTTGGACTGCCCAGCATTATGGTTTGTTACAGTAGCCACAAGCTGGAAGGTTACATGTTCAATCCCACGGTGTAACCTAAAAAATGTGTGTAAAATGTATGGTCGTGTGACCGAATGGTAAGGGCGACCAATATATGTAACGACTTATACAAACATGGTCCTGCCATTATGGGTTCCGAACTAAGCTCGGCTAAAATGTGTATGTGGGCTCGCGCGTTTTAAAAGCTGATTGCTTGTAGTTGGCTGAGCTTGTTTAGCCGGCTGCCTAACGGTCTCTCGCGAGCTACGCAGCGGAATGTCTAGTTTCCACAGAACGCCCACCAAATGTTATGGTAGCCACGATTTGTAATGTCTAGATCTCAAACTCGAAGTCTATAACTCTTCATTCACGTTAGTTGCATTCTGCGTCTTATTCAATATACGGTTTATTTCGCTTTACTTAGTACGAAGCGAGTTACTTAGTACGTTATTAGCATCACGCAGTTGTATATTTCCAAGGTACGTTATACAGCATAACGCAAGTTATCTCAAGTACGTTATTGTAGGTTATTATAGTAGGTTATATAAATTTCCAGAATATATAGGGAATTTACAAGGTGCGAAAAGTTTACGTACCAGACGTTTCACATCTGCACGTTTGACTAACTGTGGGGAATTAGGTGGAAAAACTATGTTAATGATTTAAACGGCAAAAATACAAAGGCCCGTACAAGGTGATAATTACGTACAACGTAATAAAACGTGAGAGTCGGTAAACTTGAAACGCAAAAAAACGACGTTAAAACAAAAAAATATTTTAGACATAAATTAAAACAAATATATACTATACGAAATGCTACATGTATGAAGCAATGTAACAGTAGAGATATTTATTTATTTATTTGAACATGCTTGGTTGACTGAGTGGTAGTGCATTGGGATGTCAGCCGAAAGGTTGTGGGTTAAGCTTCTAGCTGATCAATTGTGATCTGTGGCAAGGAACTTTGCAGACATTGCTCAAACACAATAGATTAATGGGTCGAACATTAATTATTTCCATCATAAGTAATATACTGTAATAGCTCCGTTAAAACCGGCGTGTCCTATGTAATGATTACAATTTATTTTCTTGTCCCCGAGTGTACATATCATAGTGTGTCCGAGTCCAAAATTATTTCATTCTTATAAGGCTGGCGGACCACGTGATCAAGCCGCCATTCGCATGTAGTTTGTCACTGTTAAATAACGTTAAACTAAGCAATACGGTTTAATCCTAGTTTAAACCAAAATGCACTCTTGCGTCAAGCAACACACAAATGTAGCTGTAACATCATAATTTAGCTGTAACATCGCTATTTAATCTTGCAACATATCAATAACAACCAGCGTTCCAGAATAAAATACCCGACGGGCCGGACTTTTTATCTGTTAATTTGTATTGGTAGGTGAAGTCGGTGGCTGGAAAACAAAATTCACAGTGAGCCAGTCAGAACTCATTGATTCTCTGGTCGATGAGAAATTATCCGGCACAAATATTCAGTTCAAATATACCATTTAATCTTATATTTGTTATGATGGTTCACTTTTTCGTTGTCAATTTTTTATTTACAACCTAGAGTTCAGTTGCTTTGAAATGTCATTTGTATGCAATATATTATAATTCTTGATTAGAAAAGATTGATAAGTTTAAATGTTAGCTGATTTTGTTGTTAAATATATGCTTTTACGTAAGGTGTGCCAATACAGAAAAAAAACTTTTATTTTAGCCAGAAACGTGGATCATATTTTATCCTTTTCGTCATTTTTTCTCCATTTAGCTTTGTGATACATTTTAGTTTACTGTAAACTCGTGAGAATTATTGCATGGAATGATGTCTATATGATTAACGTTTGCTGAATGTCTTGCTCAAGAACAGTTTGTGTGTCAATACCATTGAAGTAACGACACGGTGGGCTACTGCCCGGACTTATATTTGTAATAAAAGACCCTCACATTTTCGATTACTTAACACTCGATTATTACTCGTGTGGAAGATAAATAACGCTCACAAAATATAAAAAAAAAACTTTTATTGTTTCTTGAAAGTTTCATGCCAGTCGGCCAGCTAGCTCAGTGCTCCACAACCTTTTCACATATTTATTACCTTACTAAATTTGATGTCACATTGCAGTCAAAAATTTTAATAACCTTAAAATTAAAGTAATACCCAGTATCATTTAATTCTTTTTTACATAAACTTACTAAATTTGATAAGATATTTTTATAGACTTAATAAAAACTTCATAAAATATTTGCGCTTGTTTTAATGAACACAATCGCTGGTTCGGCCTAATCTTCGAACGAGCAACTCGAAGTTCTTTATCAAGTTTGTACGGCAGATTAGTCTGGTGATTTAGTGCGTTGACTTACAGTCGAAGGGTTAAAGTTCCGAAACTGGTCTCAAGCTATAGTCGGTTGTGTCCTTGGGCAAGGTGCTTAACGAACATTGCCTAAATCCAGCGGATTAATGTGTTTTACGAAATTGAAAAAACGTGTGAATCATACACAACATACTGAAATAGCTCCGGTAACCCGACGGTGGGCGCGAGCTAATCTGACGATTGCCCGCGTGTTAACCACATGATTTTCCCATTTACGGGTATAAACGTGAATATCCTATTCATCCAAAAATATAAAAACTCTTGTTGTTCCTTGTGAATTTCATGCTAGCCGGCCAGCTCGGAGCACGCCTGATCTGCTGTCTTATCTTGATGTTAGTTATGTTTGATCGATTACCTCAGTGGGCTAGTGCGTCGGATTTTAGCGAAGGGTTACTGGGTAGTCGGTTATGTCCTGGCGCAAGGCACTTGACATACATTGTCTAAAATCAGTAAAATGATAGGTTTACCAGCTTGAAGGAACGTCTGTATTAGATACAACACACTGCAATAGCTCCTGTAACGAGACGATTGCCCCTGTGTTAACCACATTGGTTTTCCCATTCACGGGAATAAACACGAATATCCTATCCTTATTTAAAGTTTCAGGATCCTCGTGCCCGTATAAAGCAACAGCTTTTAGTCGATTGCTCTAGTGTCGTAAACAATTTTAATCCACTGAGTCTCACCATATTACATCAGGAATTGCCATTATAAACAGAACAATTAATCACGAAGAATTATAATCATTAAATTTATTCCGGTTATATCAATACGTAACTTCCTACCCTTGCAGCTTTAAGCTGAAGCTGGTCGACCCGATTTGTTGGTTCGTCGTCGCTATCATGCGCACAATAAGCAATATTTTTTAAGGTCGTGTGGCCGAATGGTTAACGCAACCTATACATATACCTTCATACATACATACAAAAAAACATCTAAAGGTACATGTTTTATACTACAACTGTCTCTGTGACAAGTCCAGCGTGGGTTCGAAACTTAATTGCGGCAAAAGTAGGGAGTTATTGTACAAGCTGCGACAATATTAACATCTACTTACATAGTTATTACTTTGTGAGTCTCAACATAACGCGAAGACACGTGTATCTTATCACTTTCGTGGTTTCCAACTTTACCGGGTGTCACGTGCACCTGGGAATAGAAAGTTTATATTTTACTTTAAATAACTTTTAGCTGATTTAAAAGTGTTCTTTTATAACCAACCAAAATGATTTTGTAGACAAATGGTATATATACCAGGCGACCAATATAATATTTTCAAATGTAATTTTTAACTAATTGTCTAAAATATACTGTATGTCCTGTCACCAATATATTATTTTTATTCCGTTTGTCGATGAAATTTTAATTAACTCATCCCCACCTTGAACCCGAGATCTCCTGTCACATTTCTCACCCCCATCCATGTTATTGTCGCTTGGTTTCGTGACGCACATATTGCAAGCTCTATTTCACCTGGTAACGCATTTAAATGATTAAATCATTACACAATCATATGACGCGTTAGAAGACATAATCTACGGCGCACATATATGGTCTTCTTTAATCAGCAATTATGACATATTTTCCAGATAATACTCCAAGTAATAACAAATATTAATCACCTCTCATCGCTCCCGTGATGCTGCTTGTCTTGTATGATTTTGAAAACAAATTACATTTCGAAAGACATTTTCCCTTTTTATTCTAGTCCCCGGTACTTTTTCACACTTTCCTGCTGCAAGCTAGTACAATAGAACCAACACAAACAATAAACCCGTTAGTAAAGGTGTAATCAGTTGAGTGATAATCTTCCA
This sequence comes from Ciona savignyi, assembly GCA_000149265.1. NCBI lineage: Eukaryota > Metazoa > Chordata > Ascidiacea > Phlebobranchia > Cionidae > Ciona > Ciona savignyi. The sequence goes on from CH002001.1 coordinate 228,139, forward strand.
AAACTAGAAACTTTAATCCCCTTTGTGTTTAATTTATCGACTCAATTTGAATTAAGAAAGCAATAATCGCCAAATTAATTTATTTCTCAGTATACAATACAAACAAAAGCATAATTGTGAAACAGAAAAATCTCATTTGTAATTTTTAAAATTTCACGCGTAAACTAATATATTTACAGAGGCGTCTGTTGGCGTTGGTTATATCTTAGAGCAAGAACAACGTACTTGTGTGAATAGCAGCTATAAACGGAAGATTGCATCTGAATTGACATGATTATCAAGGCAGGTGGGCATGCTGGTCAAGAAACGTGGAACTGGGTTGGAATAAACGTCGGAGATTTTGTTTCCAGGAGTTTGTTTATCCCGATGGTCACATTTTTTTCGGGATTTTTAAGTTTACTCAGGACGCTGTCTTACGGCCTATCGTCGGACCAATTACTAGGGCTTGATACGCTTTTCTTTAACATAACTACAATTATTTACCTACATAAAACTGACATTAAAGATAAAAACTGTGTTAATCGTTACAAAGCCAAGAGAGGACTGCTTTTTTTGGTAAGATAATTCGCAGACATCAGCAACACGAAAATCACACTGCACCGGGCGTTCATTACTTGATTTCCCCGAGAGATGATAAAGCATGAATGTCCAAAACAGAGATGTAGATAAAACGAGATGAACGTGCATATGAATAAATTGAACAAATAACAAAAAACAAATAACAAATTGGTGTATAAAAAGGTTTAGAAAAGTGTATAAAAGTGCATAAAACATAACGCAACTTACGACCCCCTATGCGCTTTACACTTTCCTGACCAAATTGTGACCCACTACTTTCGGGCTTTCGCGGCCATTGTCAGTTTAAACGTTGTCGTGGGAGGTAACGGGGCTCAGTGCTCTATCCTCATTGGGATGATGAGTTGGTCGTCTTGTTTTGCTTCAAAAACGTCCTCTGTGCGTATTTTCATCTGCCACATTGGGGTTTAGCAGGTTCGCCCCTTCTATTTCCGATGGTTCTGTTGGTGGCCATCCTACCCTCGTCGTGGCAGCGCTGGTTAGTATTGTATACTTACCGTTGAATACCTCTGTATCACAGCATTTATATTATGGCTTTCTTCTTGTGAAGTGGCATTCTGCTTGTCCACTGTATTCCTAGCGATTTTCTATTCCAACATTGCACCGTTTTCACGAAGAGTTACTGCTCTGCCGCCAGTGATATTTTAATATGCGCGCGACGCATTCTTCATAATGCAGATTGTTCATAATGCAAATTAAAACGGGCCGATTTTTCATGCAAATCTTGCTTCCGATTTTCCTTATACGGAAAGCGGTCTACTCTATTATTTGTCTAGGTTGCCACTATGGATTTGTGCGCATTTTTCTCTGCATTTGGAGTAACTGATGTTCAGTTTACCGTTGAACGAGTAAAGGGCAGAGAAAAAAATTCGACTGTGCCTGCGTGTAATCCAGAATAAATACCCTTCCGTGAAGGGGAGCTCTGATTTGTGGAGTAAATTTTTAAGCCCCAATAGCCAGGGAATTTTGTGTCAGATCTAGTGCTAGTTATAGCCACCGAACGAGCCCCAATTTTAGCCACTTTACCGGTTAAAAACGAAAAATTTAAAAAAAAAAACGAAAATCGTTTCTTAGAAACGAAATAAGAAACAAAAATTTGTAAATGAAAGGATTAATAGCTTTATGATTATCCATAATTAAAACTGTCGTTGTTGCCATCTGCACATTAACCGTGGATGCCAACTCGTTGCTTTAATCCTTATTGGACGTAATAATCCGATCTGATAATAAAAAAGCGAAACATTCATCTTGTGTCTTTAATTAACCTATATACGCTTTAATTGCAAAATGTAATAAATCACGGAAGGCGGGCATGAACCCACAGTTGTTGGGATCAAGGCGATTTTAGAATAGAAACATCTGTTTAGTCGGAGTACTGGCTTAGGCTAATAGCGGACATTGCCTTAATCCAGTGGATTATTAGGATTTTCCTAAAATACGTTAAGTTTCAAATCATTTAAACGAAATGCAATAGTTTTTGACCAAGCGGAAGGCTTGCAGGAACAATTAAAAAACGACATTGGAGTAATGAGAAAAGGTTAAAATATTCCCACCCTATTGTACAAAGCCATGAATTTTTATTAAAAAATTAAACAAAAGAGAATGGCATATGACTATGGTGCACTTTGTGAAGTGAAATGTTTTTTTGTTGGACTGGCCAGCATAATGGTTTGTTACAGTAGCCACAAGCTGGAAGGTTACATGTTCAATCCCACGGTGTAACCTAAAAAATGTGTGTAAAATGTATGGTCGTGTGGCCGAATGGTAAGCGCGACCAATATATGTACCGACTCGACTCTTATACAAAAACGGTACTGTCATCATGGGTTCGAAACTAAGCTCGGCTAAAAATGTGTAAAAGCAATAACAGTAAAGATATTTATTTATTTGAACATGCTTGGTTGACTGAGTGGTAGTGCATTGGGATGTCAGCCGAAAGGTTGTGGGTTAAGCTTCTAGCGTATCGATTGTGAACTGTGGCAAGGAACTTTGCAGACATTGCTCAAACACAATAGACCAATGGGTCGAACATTAACTATTTCCATTGTAAGTAACATACTGCAATAGCTCCGTTAAAACCGCCGTGTCCAATTTAAATATTACAATTATTTTCTTGTCCCCGATTGACTGTACACATTGTTTAGTGAATCAGAGGCCAAAATTATTTCATGTCTAAACTGGCGGACCACGTGATCGATCTACCAATCGCATATAGTTTGTCACTGTTCTTTTCACGGTGAGCCAGTCAGAACTCACTGATTCTCTAGTCGAATTTTTTCGGCACTAATATTCAGTTCAAATATACCATTTAAGCTTATTTTTTATGTGATAATTTACTTTTTCGTCATTTTTTTATTTACTACCTATAGAGTTCAGTTGCTTTGAATTGTCATTTGTATACAATATATTATAATTCTTGATTTGACAAGAATGATAAGTTTAAATGTTAGTTTTTTTTGTTAATAAATATATGCTTCTACGTAAGGTGTGCTTATACAGAAAAGAGCATTTTATTTTTGCCAGAAACGTGAATCAATATTTCACCTTTTTTGTCATTTTTTCTCTTTTAGCTCTGACATAGAATTTTGCATTTCTTTACTGTAAACTCGTAAGAATTATTGCATATAATGATGTCTATATGGTTAACATGTTCGCTAAATGCCTTGCTTAAGGACAGTTTGTGTGCCAAAACCATTTAAGTAACGGCCCGGCGGCTACTGGCCACACTAATAGGATAGGATATTCATGTTTATCCCCGTGAATGGGAAAACCAAGGGGGTTAACACACGGGCAATCGTCAGATCACCTCGCGCCCATCGTCAGGTTACCGGAGCTATTGCAGTGTGTTGTATATGATAGACACGTTCCTTTAATTTGGTAGAACCCATTAATCCGCTGGATTTAGGCAATGTCCGTAAAGTGCCTTGCCCAAGGACACAACCGACTAGCTAGCGACCAGTTTCGCACCTGCAACCTTTTGATTGAAAGGCGACGCACTTAACCGCTAGACCAACGGGCCGTACTAATATTTGTAATAAATGACATTTAGAGTATTGATTACTAAACACCCGATAATTGTTTGTGTGGAAAATAAATAACGCATACAAAATATGAAAATTCTTGTTGTTCCTTGTTAATTTCATGCTAGCCGGTCATCTCGGGGTACGCCTGGTATGCTGTCTTATCTTGGGGTTAGTTTTTATCACGCAGAATTATATCCATCAAATGTATTTAATAAGAAAATGGAACATATACAAAAAATTCAAAATCAGCATTTTAGGAAATCTTCAAAATCTCTTATACCGAGTAAAGGAATCGGTCTGCATTAGATTAAATATATGGGTTTTGAGCTACATCGAAAGTCGCATAACTTGGGGTTGCGATCTTGGACCAGGTAAGTTCCTTTGTCCGCGAATCCAAGTTCACCTGGAGAGGGACTCGTTAGATAATTCATAGATATAGTATATATGTAAGATTTAAATAGCCAAACATGCCTACAAAGTGAGTTCATGTAGCCTAATGGTTAACGCGAGTGATACATGTATACGAACTATATAAAAAATGTTAGGAACAAGCCGAACCTTATCCGAGTAAAAATAGACGCCTTAACTGTACGGTCATGTGTTCAATATATTAAAGTGACCGATACGATTTCAAAATAAAAACTTTCTTAGTGACGAGCATCATTAGTTCAAAACTTGTCCCGAATAATAAAAATAACTCGTAAACTTTGTTGTTTTAAAATTTGAAGCAATCATAATATTTTCAAAGTCTTATTTTATAAATAAAGTAAAATTTTAAAAAGACATAATAGAAAATCAAAATAAAGACTTTATGTAAATAAAATTCAACTTCACAATGACCTGTTATAAATTTCAAAATTTTTCATGTAAACCAAAAATGTTTGTATACAAATACCACAAATTGTTATCTTGGCAATATAGCTAATTGATTACGTTGATTCATATATAATCGGCTTTAAATTGGTTATGGAGATAAAACAACTTATTAAATATAGATAAAAGGCTAATATTAGCACACAACTACGACAAGTTTTGAATCTGCAAGTCTTCGGCTGAAAGGCGACGCACTAACCCCACCCAGACTTAATCTGCCAGACCTTACAGTAAAATGGATTTGTTTAATTAAAAGACAAACCTGCTTTATCAGCACCAAGGGGCGAGGTACTCGACGTATATTTGGTTTGCCACCTTTTTCAGTTTGCAAGGTTTTAGAGATTTATATTCTTCACATTCAAGCCAGAAATCGAGGTTTTCTGAACTAAATTCACTGACCAGGAACTCTCTGAATGAAAGTGGTGCTAGCTGGAATACAAAGACACCGTTAAATTAGGTATGTATACGAGCAGATGGTTATCAGTTTCGTCATTTTTTTATTACAGAATAACGGGTTCTGTGGACTAATAGTTAAAGAGCCTGATTTACAATTTTATATTAAAAACGGCCATACTGACGAGCCCATAATGGATTCGAAATACCGCTAAAAAACAACCCGTGATAAAAGTTACATTTTTCAAAATATGTGTATTGCTGCAATTATACATGCAGCTGTTGAAATTGTTAAATTGTAAATGCGACCAATAGATAAATTCAATAACCTCACAAGTCGAACCACCCACCTTTATTTGACAGAACATCTTCTAATGTTGTCGGTTTTACATTACTTTCACTCCGAATATTTCTGTAAAAGTGAATCGGCCAGTTTAAGTTAACGGTTGTGTAAATATACATTTAGTTTAAAATTTTATTTCGATTGGTCTAAAATAAAAAAAAATTATTGGAAACGTATAACTGAAAAATACACGAGCGGGGTTGAAATCGAACACGGGATCACCCGGTTCTCACCAACATGATCAATGTAACGAGCTACTTACTTCTTGTGCTTCCTCATGCTTAAACTTCTGCGTAAACGATATTTATTAATCGCTTTTCCTTGAATCAAAGTTCGCCGGTGAAAGTTTTCTTTTTTTAATGATTTCGCATTCTTCTCTGATTCGGGGATTTTTCGTTGTTGAAACCACGTCATCAAATTTGACCTGAGAAGAAATAAAACGTTTTTATTTTTTATATTTTTGAGTTTTATTTAAATATTTTACGATAAATCAACATGGCACATGTTTATATTAATAAATCAAAACGTGGCTGGGATACTTACAAAGCGTTCGATTTTGAGTTTCTTTCATTATCATTCCACGTATTACGTTCAACCTTTGATTGAATCGACGACTCGAAGTCAACTTTTTCTTTAAACTGCATCAAACTGTCCAATGACAAGCGTCTGCTTAGCGGTCGTTTTATTTGATTATCGAACATTTTAAAGTCACTTTTATCTACGTCACTTCTCAGGTGGAATTTATTCGTCGCCATTGGTGTATCGGGATCGCTGTTACTATGGTAACCTTCTGACGATGTCGAACTATTGACGTCATGTTTGGCGTCGATGGTTTTTGATGACGATTGTCCTTTGAAATCCGGAGTTGAACAAACTTGTTTCAGAATCGAATAACTCAATCGAGATGTCATGATGTCTTCCGGGGTGTAGTTCTTGGGTCGTAAGTGCTTGCGACCTGTCGGTGTTATCGCAGTGTGCGTTGCAGTGCTCGATCCGGCACCAGAAGCAGAAATGTTCGAACTTCTTACAACCTCCTTTGCTCGTCGCTCAACTGCAAGTCTGATCGTTGGCCGGACTATAACAGGTGACGGAAGGATTTTTTTCGACGGTGATGTCAGAAAATTAAAGTTTTTTTTCAACATATTTTGTTCTAATTGACTGTCTTGATTTCTAGCGTGGCTTAGTTGGTTGATTGGACTTATTTCAGTCTGTAATGTTATATTTATTAATTAGATATGTGGTAAAAAAGAAAGCATTTGTAATTAAAATAAAACGAAATATACAATTATAATCGTAGAACTTATAGAGGAAAATTTGATTTTCAGTGCTTGGAGACCAGACCCAAAAATAACCCAATTTATCAATTTTGCCTATTCTTTGTTATTTGTATTTTAATAAGGAAATACCATTTGTTTGGTTTTTATAAAACTTTCATCTAAATACTTTCTAGCGATAGTAAGGTTTTCCTTATCTTATTTAATAGCAATTTTTTTTCTCTCTGATGGAGCCAACTCAAAGCGACCTTGAGCAAGCCTGACAAGCAAGATAGCAACTGACAATTCGCTACAGTCGTGACGTATCTTATATTGATCATAGTTTTCCACTTGGCATACTTTAATTACAATCTGCTTACATAAGGTAGTACGCATGTCAACAATCATTTGTGTTTTTGCACCACAGTATTTACCGAGCAAACGGTAACACGAAAGACAATTATCTGGTATCATAATCTTTCTAGGTCCTATCCCAACCAGTACAAAATATCATCTCCTACACAATCAGGCAGACATGGCTTTATATAACACAAAACAGATGTCAGGTTTAAACGTGAAATAGAACATTGCAATCGATAATTTAAGACACCTGTTAAAAACCAAGCTGCAATACCCTGTTCTACCCGTCGTAGCTGTTTTAATATGTTAACAAGTTATTTGTAAATTACTTCCAGTTTTCTATTATATTTTTACACATGGTATAACAGCTTCAATATTGGACTATATTATATGCCGTGAAAGTTTGCTGCTTTAGCCAAACACGAGCTTTCCTGGGATTCATAATGCAAGAAGCGTATCTGGTAGGTATGAAAATTGACTTAACTATATATACTGCCAGTTATTATGACCTTTTTGATCGGAGTTTCGTATAAATTGCCCAGTTGTTTCATCGAATTGTGGTGAGTTTGATCCGATACCCAGTTTGGCATCCTGCAGAGTTTTGCGTTGTGGTATCGATTTGTTTCTGGGATTAACAATTTGTGATGCGGTTTAGAATCTAGTTGTTGTGTGTTGTAAGTTATTTATGAACGAATGGCTATCATTGCAATGAGAGTCAAGATCTTGGTGCTTATTGCCGGAAATTAGACGATTGCATCGTTATTATTCCCATGTCTTGCTCACCTGGTCCCGATCTTACGTTCTTCTTTCTTCCGAGCTGATTGTTAAGAAGCTTATACCACCCGCATATTACCTGCGTATAACATGTAATCTCCCATTATAAAGCATAAATCATTTCGTAATATGAAGATGGCAGGTTCCATTTACTATGCGACAACGGCATAGCGTAATATTTAATTAATCAAGGTTCTTTAGTAACCAATATAAATGAAAAATGTTAAATACGCAAAACGACAGAAATCAATTTTTTGAGATAAAAAATAGCGTAACCAATTATATAAAAAAATCTACAGCGGTTAGAAGTCTCAAAACACTCCAAATTTTTGTTCCATCTTTTTTAACATATTTTTTCGCTCCGGTTATATCAACACGTATCCTCCTACCCTTGCGGCTTTAAGTTCCTCGCAGCTAAAGCTGGTCGAACCAATTTGTTGGTTGTTCCCCCAAACCGATACCACGATTCTTTGTTTTACTTGCGGTCGCTGGCCCATGCGACTGCGTGAAAAAAAAGTAAGTGATTACACTTTATAATGCACGTCTAGTGCCAACACTCAACATAAATATCCATTTAATTTGAATCCCTTGAATTATCCAAGACATTACACCGCATGTTAGTAGTCGACAGATCGTTGTTATCATGCGTACAATACACAATGCATTTTTAAGTTCGTGTGGCCGAATGGTTAACGTGACCGATACATATACCGACTTACATACAAGAAATCGATCTTAGCAACAACATCGGTAAAAATAAACACAAAACCGATACGTACAAGCTGCGACAATAATCACATCTACTTACATAGTTATTACTTCGTGAGTCTCAACATAACGTGAAGTCACGTGTATCTTATCACTTCCGTGGCTTCCCACTTTACCGGGTGTCACGTGTACCTGGAAATAGAAAGTTTATTTTTCGTTAAATAACCTTTAGCAGATATAACAGTGTTCTTTTATAATCGACTGAAAATTATTTTGTAGACAAATGGTTAATATACCAGGCGACCAATATAATATTTTCATTTTTTAAATATATCATTTTCCAAAATATACCATGTTACCAATATATTATTTTCATTCTTTCCGTCGATTTATTTTAATTAACTCATCCCCACCTTTAACCCGAGATTTCCTGTCACATTTCTCACCCCCATCCATGTTATCGTCGCTTGGTTTCGTGACGCACATATTGCAAGCTCTATTTCACCTGGTAACGCATTTAAATAAATAAACCATTACACAATCATATGACGCATTAGAAGAGGTAATCTACGACGCACATATGGTCTTTAATCAGCAATTATGACATATTTTCCAGATAATACTCCAAAAGTAATAACAAACATTAATCACCTCTCATCGCTTCCGTGATGCTGCTTGTCTTGTATGATTTTGGAAACAAATTACATTTCGAAGGACATTTTTCTTTTTTATTCCAGTCCGCGGTACTTTTTCGCACTTTCCTGTTGCAAGCTAATACAATAGAACCAACACAAACAATAAACCCGTTGGTAAAGGTGTGATAAGTTGAGTGATAATCTTCCAAAACTAGAAACTTTAATCCCCTTGTGTTTACTTTATCGACTCAATTTGAATTAAGAAAGCAATAATCGCTAAATTAATTTACTTTTCAGTATTCAACGCAAACAAAAGCATAACTGTGTAGCAGAGAAATCTCATTTGAAATTTTAAAAACTTTTCCGTGGGCTTCGTGTAAAACTTTTTTGTAATTTGTATACAGGTTTGTATGGCGTTTACTTAAACTAAAACATCTACAAAGGCGTATGTTGGCGTTGGTTATATCTTGGAGCAGAAGTTACTTGTGTGAATAGCAACTATAAAAGACAGATTGCATCTGCGAATTAAGATGATTATTAAGGCAGGTGGGCATGCTTGTCAAGAAACGTGGAACTGGGTTGGAATAAACGACGGAGATTTTGTTTCCAGGAGTTTGTTTATTCCAACGGTCACAATTGTTACAGGATTTCTAAGGTTTCTCAGGACGCTGTCTTAACAGTCTACCGTCGGACTAATTACTAGGGCTTGATACGCTTTTGCTTTAATATAATCCGATTATGTACCTACATAAAACTGACATTAAAGATAAAAAGCGTCCTAATCGTTACAAATACATCAGCAGCACGAAATTACACATAATAACTTACGCTGACATGTCTATTGGCATGCTCTTGTTGGAGACCCATTGTTGTTCG
>CH002001.1:238052-267943 GCA_000149265.1 Ciona savignyi
CTATGTGTACTGTATATAATATGACGTCATTATTCTCCCAGGATAGAGCCCACACCCGGAACCATAAGACCAAATAAATCATTTTAAAAGGTTGTTGAGCCTGTCCAATTGGCGAAAGGCCCACCTTTTGATGCCTTCTCGCTTAGAATTAATATTATTAACGCTTTAGCGCCAAAGAGGCAACAATTTCACGCTCAATACTAAAGCAGTAACTTTATCGCCGAAACCGCCATTTTGCACGCTAAGAGTATAAAGTATTAGGAGACATACAATTGATGCCGTAGCGCTGAGATTAACGTTGTTTTACCGTTGTACGAGTAAAGGGCAGAGAACAATTTCTACTGTTCTTGCGTGTAATCAAGAATAAAATCACCCCTCCGTGACGGAGCTTGGATTTGTGGAGTCAATTTTTGAAGCCTCAATAGTCAGGAAGCTTCGGGTCAGATCTAGTGCTAGTCATAGACACCAAACGAGCCCCAATCCTACCCGCTTTAACGATTAGAAATAAAAATTTTCCAAAAAACGAAAATCGTTTCTTGGAAACGAAATGAGAAACAAAAATTTGTAAATGCAGGCAAAAGGATAGGCGCTACCGTTCCCAAATAAACCCAAAGCGCCACAGAGGATTAATAGCTTCATGATTATCCATAATAAAACTGTCGTTGTTGCCATCTGCACATTAACCGTTGATGCCAACTCGTTGCTTTAATCCTAACTGGACGTAGTAATCCCATTTGATATTAAAAAAGCGAAACATTCATCTTGTGGCTTTAATTAACCTATAGACGCTTTAATTGCAAAATGTAATAAATCACGGAAGGCGGGCATGAACCCACAGTTGTTGGGATCAAGGCGATTTTAGAATAGAAACATCTGTTTAGTCGGAGTACTGGCTTAGGCTAATAGCGGACATTGCCTTAATCCAGTGGATTATTAGGATTTTCCTAAAATACGTTAAGTTTCAAATCATTTAAACGAAATGCAATAGTTTTTGACCAAGCGGAAGGCTTGCAGGAACAATTAAAAAACGACATTGGAGTAATGAGAAAAGGTTAAAATATTCCCACCCTATTGTACAAAGCCATGAATTTTTATTAAAAAATTAAACAAAAGAGAATGGCATATGACTATGGTGCACTTTGTGAAGTGAAATGTTTTTTTGTTGGACTGGCTAGCATAATGGTTTGTTACAGTAGCCACAAGCTGGAAGGTTACATGTTTAATCCCACGGTGTAACCTAAAAAATGTGTGTAAAATGTATGGTCGTGTGGCCGAATGGTAAGCGCGACCAATATATGTACCGACTCGACTCTTATACAAAAACGGTACTGTCATCATGGGTTCGAAACTAAGCTCGGCTAAAAATGTGTAAAAGCAATAACAGTAAAGATATTTATTTATTTGAACATGCTTGGTTGACTGAGTGGTAGTGCATTGGGATGTCAGCCGAAAGGTTGTGGGTTAAGCTTCTAGCGTATCGATTGTGAACTGTGGCAAGGAACTTTGCAGACATTGCTCAAACACAATAGACCAATGGGTCGAACATTAACTATTTCCATTGTAAGTAACATACTGCAATAGCTCCGTTAAAACCGCCGTGTCCAATTTAAATATTACAATTATTTTCTTGTCCCCGATTGACTGTACACATTGTTTAGTGAATCAGAGGCCAAAATTATTTCATTTCTAAACTGGCGGACCACGTGATCGATCTACCAATCGCATATAGTTTGTCACTGTTCTTTTCACGGTGAGCCAGTCAGAACTCACTGATTCTCTAGTCGAATTTTTCCGGCACTAATATTCAGTTCAAATATACCATTTAAGCTTATTTTTTATGTGATAATTTACTTTTTCGTCATTTTTTTATTTACTACCTATAGAGTTCAGTTGCTTTGAATTGTCATTTGTATACAATATATTATAATTCTTGATTTGACAAGAATGATAAGTTTAAATGTTAGTTTTTTTGTTAATAAATATATGCTTCTACGTAAGGTGTGCTTATACAGAAAAGAGCATTTTATTTTTGCCAGAAACGTGAATCAATATTTCACCTTTTTTGTCATTTTTTCTCTTTTAGCTCTGACATACAATTTTGCATTTCTTTACTGTAAACTCGTAAGAATTATTGCATATAATGATGTCTATATGGTTAACATGTTCGCTAAATGCCTTGCTTAAGGACAGTTTGTGTGCCAAAACCATTTAAGTAACGGCCCGGCGGCTACTGGCCACACTAATAGGATAGGATATTCATGTTTATCCCCGTGAATGGGAAAACCAAGGGGTTTAACACACGGGCAATCGTCAGATCACCTCGCGCCCATCGTCAGGTTACCGGAGCTATTGCAGTGTGTTGTATATGATAGACACGTTCCTTTAATTTGGTAGAACCCATTAATCCGCTGGATTTAGGCAATGTCCGTAAAGTGCCTTGCCCAAGGACACAACCGACTAGCTAGCGACCAGTTTCGCACCTGCAACCTTTTGATTGAAAGGCGACGCACTTAACCGCTAGACCAACGGGCCGTACTAATATTTGTAATAAATGACATTTAGAGTATTGATTACTAAACACCCGATAATTGTTTGTGTGGAAAATAAATAACGCATACAAAATATGAAAATTCTTGTTGTTCCTTGTTAATTTCATGCTAGCCGGTCATCTCGGGGTACGCCTGGTATGCTGTCTTATCTTGGGGTTAGTTTTTATCACGCAGAATTATATCCATCAAATGTATTTAATAAGAAAATGGAACATATACAAAAAATTCAAAATCAGCATTTTAGGAAATCTTCAAAATCTCTTATACCGAGTAAAGGAATCGGTCTGCATTAGATTAAATATGTGGGTTTGAGCTACATCGAAAGTCGCATAACTTGGGGTTGCGATCTTGGACCAGGTAAGTTCCTTTGTCCGCGAATCCAAGTTCACCTGGAGAGGGACTCGTTAGATAATTTATAGATATAGTATATATGTAAGATTTAAATAGCCAAACATGCCTACAAAGTGAGTTCATGTAGCCTAATGGTTAACGCGAGTGATACATGTATACGAACTACATAAAAAATGTGAGGAACAAGCCGAACCTTATCCGAGTAAAAATAGACACCTTAACTGTACGGTCATGTGGTCAATAGATTAAAGTGACCGGTACGATTTCAAAATAAAAGCTTTCTTAGTAGCAAGCATCATTAGTTCAAAACTTGGCCCGAATAATAAAAACAACTCGTAAACTTTGTTGTTTTAAAATTTGAAGCAATCATAATATTTTCAAAGTCTTATTTTATAAATAAAGTAAAATTTTAAAAAGACATAATAGAAAATCAAAATAAAGACTTTATGTAAATAAAATTCAACTTCACAATGACCTGTTATAAATTTCAAAATTTTTCATGTAAACCAAAAATGTTTGTATACAAATACCACAAATTGTTATCTTGGCAATATAGCTAATTGATTACGTTGATTCATATATAATCGGCTTTAAATTGGTTATGGAGATAAAACAACTTATTAAATATAGATAAAAGGCTAATATTAGCACACAACTACGACAAGTTTTGAATCTGCAAGTCTTCGGCTGAAAGGCGACGCACTAACCCACCAGACTAATCTGCCAGACCTTACCAGTAAAATGGATTTGTTTAATTAAAAGACAAACCTTGCTTATCAGCACCAGGGGCGAGGTACTCGACGGTATATTTGGTTTGCCACCTTTTTCAGTTTGCAAGGTTTTAGAGATTTATATTCTTCACATTCAAGCCAGAAATCGAGGTTTTCTGAACTAAATTCACTGACCAGGAACTCTCTTGAATGAAGTGGTGCTAGCTGGAATACAAAGACACCGTTAAATTAGGTATGTATACGAGCAGATGGTTATCAGTTTCGTCATTTTTTTATTACAGAATAACAGTACTGTGGACTAATAGTTCAAGAGCCTGATTTACAATTTTATATTAAAAACGGCCATACTGACGAGCCCATAATGGATTCGAAATACCGCTAAAAAACAACCCGTGATAAAAGTTACATTTTTCAAAATATGTGTATTGCTGCAATTATACATGCAGCTGTTGAAATTGTTAAATTGTAAATGCGACCAATAGATAAATTCAATAACCTCACAAGTCGAACCACCCACCTTTATTTGACAGAACATCTTCTAATGTTGTCGGTTTTACATTACTTTCACTCCGAATATTTCTGTAAAATGAAGGCCAGTTTAAGTTAACGGTTGTGTAAATATACATTTAGTTTAAAATTTTATTTCGATTGGTCTAAAATAAAAAAAAATTATTGGAAACGTATAACTGAAAAATACACGAGCGGGGTTGAAATCGAACACGGGATCACCCGGTTCTCACCAACATGATCAATGTAACGAGCTACTTACTTCTTGTGCTTCCTCATGCTTAAACTTCTGCGGAAACGATATTTATTAATCGCTTTTCCTTGAATCGAAGTTCGCCGGTGGAAGTTTTCTTGTTTTAATGATTTCGCATTCTTCTCTGATTCGGGGATTTTTCGTTGTTGAAACCACGTCATCAAATTTGACCTGAGAAGAAATAAAATGTTTTTATGTTTTATATTTTTGAGTTTTATTTAAATACTTTACGATAAGTCGACATGGCACATGTTTATATTAATAAATCAAAACGTGGCTGGGATACTTACAAAGCGTTCGATTTTGAGTTTCTTTCATTATCGTTCCACGTATTACGTTCAACCTTCGATTGAATCGGCGACTCGAAATCAACTTTTTCTTTAAACTGCATCAAACTGTCCAATGACAAGCGTCTGCTTAGCGGTCGTTTTATTTGATTATCGAACATTTTAAAGTCACTTTTATCTACGTCACTTTCCAGGTGGAATTTATTCGTCACCATTGGTGTATCGGGATCGCTGTTACTGTGGTAACCTTCTGACGATGTCGAACTATTGACGTCATGTTTGGCGTCGATGGTTCTTGATGACGATTGTCCTTTGAAATCCGGAGTTGAACAAACTTGTTCCAGAATCGAATAACTCAGTCGAGATGTCATGATATCTTCCGGGGTGTAGTACTTGGGTCGTAAGTGCTTGCGACCTGTCGGTGTTATCGCAGTGTGCGTTGCAGTGCTCTCTCCGGCACCAGAAGCAGATATGTTTGAACTTCTTACAACCTCCTTTGCTCGTCGCTCAACTGCAAGTCTGATCCTTGGTCGGACTATAACAGGTGACGGAAGGATTTCTTTCGACGGTGATGTCAGAAAATCAAAGTTTTTTTTCAACATATCTTGTTCTAATCGACTGTCTTGATTTCTATCGCGGCTTAGTTGGTTGATTGGATTTATTTCAGTCTGTAATGTTATATTTATTAATTAGACAGGTGGTAAAAAAGAAAGCATTTGTAATTGAGTTAAAACGAAATTTACAATTCTAATCGTAGAACTTCTCAAGTAATAATTTATTTTCCAATTTATCAATTTTGCCTTTTCTTTGTTATGTGTATTTTAATTAGGAAATACTATTTTTTTAACTTGCATCTGATTACTTTCTAGTTTGTTTCTAAAACAGCGCTAGTAACGAATTTCTTATCTTATTAAAAAGCAAAACTTTTCTCTCTGGTGAAGCCAACTCAAAGCGACCTTGAACATACCTGACAGGCAAGATAGCAACTGACAATTCGCTACATTCGTGACGTATCTTATACTGATCATAGTTTTCCACTTGGCCTACTTTAATTACAATCTGCTTACATAAGGTAGTCCGAATGTCAACAATCCTTTGTGTTTTGGCACCACAGTATTTACCGAGCAAACGGTAACACGAAAGACAATTATCTGAAATCCTAACCTTTCTAAGTCCTATCCCAACAAGTACAAAATGTCATCTCCTATACACAATCAGACACACATGGCTTTATATAACACAAAACAGATGTCAGGTGCAAAGATGAAAAAGAACATTGCAATCGATAATTTAAGACACCTGTTCAAAACCAAGCTGCAATACCCTGTTCTGCACGTCGAAGCTGTTTCAATATGTTGACAAGTGATTTGTAAATTACTTCGAGTTCTCTATTATCTTTTTACACACGGTAACAGCTACAAAAATCGATTATATTATATGTCGTGAAAGTGTGTTGTTTTAGCCAAACACGAGCTTTCCTAGGATGATAATGCAAGAAGAGTAACTGCTGGTAGGTATGTCAATTAACTTAACTATATATATTGCTGGTGATTCTGACCTTTTTGATCGGAGTTTCGTATAAATTGTCCAGTTGTTTCATCGAATTGTGGTGAGTTTGATCCGATACCCAGTTTGGCATCCCGCGCAGTTTTGCGTTGTGGTATCGCTTTGTTTCTGGGATTAAGAATTTGTGATGCGGTTTAGAATCTAGTTGTCAGAATAATAGCGTCATGATCTTGGCCCTTATTGCCGGAAATTAGACGATTGCATCGTTATTATTTTCATGTCTCGCTCACCTGGTCCCGATCTCACGTTCTTCTTTCTTCCGAGCTGATTGTTAAGAAGCTTATACCACCCGCATATTACCTGTATAACATGTCATCTCACATTATAATGCATCAATCATTTCGTAATATGACGATTGCAGGTTCCATTAACTATGCGGCAACAACATAGCGGTATATTAATCAATATAAATCAAAAATGTTAAATACAAAAAACGACAGAAATCAATTTTTAGAGATAAAAAATAGAGTAACCAAATATATTAAAAGAGAAATCTACAGCGATTAAGAGTCTCAAAACATTACAAAGTTTTTGTCCATATTTTTTAAAATAATTTTTTATTCCGGTTATGTTAATACGTAACTTCCTACCCTTGCGGCTTTAAGTTCCTCGCAGCTAAAGCTGGTCAAACCAATTTGGTGGTTGTTCCCCCAAACCGATACCACGATTCTTTGTTTTACTTGCGGTCGCTTGCCTATGCGACTGCGTGGGAAAAAAATTAAGTGATTACACTTTATAATGCACGTCTCGTGCCAACACTTAAGATAAATACCCATTTAATTTGAATCCCTTGAATTATCCAAGATATTACAGCATACCGCATGTTGGTAGTCGATAGATCGTCGTTATCATGTTTACAATAAGCAATGGATTTTTAAGGTCGTGTGGCCGAAAGGTTAACGTGACCGATACATATATCGACTTACATACAAGAAATCGGTCTTAGCAACATCATCAGTAAAAATAAACACGAAACCGATACATGTACTGGTTGTATACTACAACTGTTTCGGTGACAAGCCCAACGTGGGTTCGAAACTGGATTACAGTTAAAATAGGGAGTTATCGTACAAGCTGCGACAATTATCACATCTACTTACATAGTTATTACTTCGTGAGTCTCAACATAACGTGAAGTCACGTGTATCTTATCACTTTCGTGGCTTCCAACGTTACCTAGTGTCACGTGCACCTGGGAATAGAAAGTTTATTTTTCGGTAAATATCCTTTAGCTGATATAACAGTGTTCTTTCACAAGCGACTAAAAATTATTTCGTAGACAAATGGTTAATATACCAGGTGACCAATATAATATTTTTATTCTTTAAAAATATCATTTTCCAAAATATATGTCACCAATACATTATTTTCATTCTTTCCGTCCATTAATTTTAATTAAATTAACACCTTTAACCCGAGATCTCCTGTCACATTTCTCACCCCCATCCATGTTATCGTCGCTTGGTTTCGTGACGCACATATTGCAAGCTCTATTTCACCTGGTAACGCATTTAAATATTTAAATCATTACACAATCCTTTGACGTGTTAAAAGACATAATCTACGCACATATGTCTTCCATCAGAAATTATGACATATTTTCCAGATAATACTCCAAGTAATAACAAACATTAATCACCTCTCATCGCTCCCGTGATGCTGCTTGTCTGGTATAATTTTTGAAACAAATTACATTTCGAAGGACATTTTCCCTTTTTATTCCAGTCCGATGTACTTTTTCGTACTTCCCTGCTGCAAGCTAGTACAATAGAACCAACACAAACAATAAAACCCGCGAGTAAAGCTGTGATAAGTTGAGTGATAATCTTCCAAAACTAGAAACTTTAATTCCTTTGTGTTTAATTTATCGACTCAATTTAAATTAAGAAAGCAATAATCGCGAAATTATTTTATTTCTCAGTATACAATACAAACACAAGCATAACTGTGAAGCAGAGAAATCTCATTTGAATTTTAAAAACTTAACCGTAGGGTTCGTGTGAAATTTTGTTGTTGTTTGTATAGGGCTTTTATGGCGTTTAAAATGTCGCGCGTAAACTTAGATATCTACAGAGGCGTCTGTTGGCGTTAGTTATATCTTAGAGCAAGACCAAGTTACTTGTGTGAATCATAACTATACACGGCAGATTGCATCTGCCAATTGACATAATTATTAAGGCAGGTGGGTATGCTAGTAGAGAAAGTGGAACTGGGTTGAAATAAACGACGGAGTTTGTTTATCCAGAGAGTTACAATTAGCATTATATTACCCACTTTGCTATGCTTAATATCTACAGCATCGATTCAGCACGTTCGGAAGAGAATCATGCTCTAAGTAACTCCAGTATTCGGACGCGCCATGTGTATAATAAAAACGTTATACTTCAGTTGAATAGAAAAGTCGGTGTAAAAGTTAATTAGTTCTGCTGACGGTTCCATTTCTACCACTTCTGAAAAATTACAAAATTTGCAAATAAGACTGCTTATGTAAATATTGAACGCCTACATTTCATAGCATATAACGCTAAGGAGGATTAATAGGTTTATGATTATCCATAATAAAACTGTCGTTGTTACCATCTGCACATTAACCGTGGATGCCAACTCGTTGTTTTAATCCTGAATGGACGTAATAATCCCATTTAATACTGAAAAGGGAAACATTCATCTTGTGGCTTTAATTAACCTATGAATGTGCAACGTGTAATAAATCACCGACGGCGGGCATGAAACCACAGTTGTTGGGTGACGTCGGTTAGCTCAATCAGCAAAGAAGCGCTTATGGAATAGAAACCTCGGTTTAGTTGGAGTACTGTGTAAACCAATTACGCCTTGAGCGTCCTTAGGTTAATTAAAGCCACAAGATGAATGTTTCACTTTTTTAGTATGAAATTGGATTATTACGTCCAATTAGGATTAAAGCAACGAGTTGGCATCCACGGTTAATGTACAGATGGTAACAACGACAGTTTTATAATGAATAATCATGAAGCTATTAATCATCTGTGGCGCTTTGGGTTTATTTGGCAATGGGAGCGCCTATCCTTTTGCATGCATTTACAAATTTTTGTTTTATATTTCGTTTCTAAGAAACGATTTTCGTTTTTGGAAAAATTTTCGTTTCTAACCGTTAAAGTTAATAGAATTGGGGCTCGTCTGGTGCCTATGACTAGCACTAGATCTGACCAGAAGTTCCCTGGCAATTGAAAGTTGTATCCACAAATCAGAGCTCCGTCACGAAAGGGTGATTCTATTTTTAATTACACGCAAGCACAGTAGAATTTTTTCTCTGCCCATTTCGTTAAACGGTAAACCGATCAGCAGTTACCTCGAATGCCGAGAAAAATGCGCACAAATCCATACGCGAAAAGCTGGACAAATAATATATAGTAGACCGCTACCCATATAAGGAAAATCAGAAGCAAAACTCGCATAAAAAATCTGTTTTAACAATCTGCATTATAAAGAATGCGTCGCGCGCACAATAAAATACCAGCGGCGGACAGAGCAGAAAAAAGCCCAAAAGATTTGGCTGTGTTATTCGATCGGCTTAATCGAGGGGGGAGTTTGGCTTACCGAAAGGCAGAATAGGTGGTTCAGGAAACTCTTCGTAAACAACGGGCAATGTTGGATAAGGAAATCGCGTTGGATAGAGTGGACAAGTACAACGCCACACCACAAGAGGAAAGCCACAATATAAATCTTGTGACACAGAGGTATTCACCGATACGTGCAATACCAATGTACAATAGCAGCCACGACGAGAGTATAGGATGGCCACTGCTAAACCCCAATGTGGCAGATGGAAATACTCACGTCGCCTTTGGAGCAGAACAAGACGACCAACTTATTACCCCAGTAAGGAAAGAGCACTGAGCTCCGTTACCTCCCACGACAACGTTTAAACTGACAATCGCCGCGAAAGCCCCACATCAGTGGGTCACAATTTGGTCGGGGGATGTAAAGCGCACAGCGGCTCGTTTGTTGCATTATGTTTTATACACTTTTGTAAACGTTTTTGTACACTTTTATACACCAATTTATACTTTGTTATTTGTTCAATTTATTCATATGCACGTTCAGCTCGTTTTATCCACATTTCTGTTCTGGACATTTACGCTTTATCATCTCTCGGGGTAATTAAGTAATGAACGCCCAGGTGCAGTGTAATTTTCGTGGTGCTGATGTCTGCAAATTAGCTGACCAAAAAAGCAGTTCTCTCTTGGCTTTGTAACGATTAAGACGGTTTTTATTAGGGATCTTTAATGTCAGTTTTATGTGTGTAAATAATCGTGATTATATTAAAGCAATAGCGTATCAAGCCCTAGTAATTGTCCCGACGGTAGGCCGTTAAGACAGCGTCCTAAGAAATCCTGTAACAATTGTGACCGTCGGGATAAACAAATTCATGAAAACAAAATCTCCGACGTTTATTCCAACCCAGTTCCACGTTTCTTGACAAGCATGCCCACCTGCCTTAATAATCATCTTAATTCGCAGATGCAATCTGTCTTTTATAGTTGCTATTCACACAAGTAACTTCTGCTCCAAGATATAACCAACGCCAACATACGCCTCTGTACATATATCAGTTTTACGCGTGACATTTTAAACGCCATAAGAGCCTGTATACAAATAAAAAAAAATTCACACGAAACCCACGGAAAAAGTTTTTTTAATTTCAAATGAGATTTCTCTGCTACACAGTTATGCGTTTGTTTGCGTTGTATACTGGGAAATAAATTATTTTCGCCATTATTGCTTTCTTATTTCAAATTAAGTCGATAAATTAAACACAAGGGGATTAAAGTTTCTAGTTTTGGAAGATTATCACTCAACTTATCACAGCTTTACTCACGGGTTTCATTGTTTGTGTTGGTTCTATTGTGCTAGCTTGCAGCAGGAAAGTGCGAAAAAGTACAGCGGACTGGAATAAAAAGGAGAAATGTCCGTCGAAATGTAATTTGTTTCAAAATCATACAAGACAAGCAGCATCACGGAAGCGATGAGAGGTGATTAATATTTGTTATTACTTGGAGTATTATCTGGATAATATGTCATAATTGCTGATGGAAGACCATATGTGCGTCGTAGATTACGTCTTCTAATGCGTCATATGATTGTGTAATGATTTAATTATTTAAATGCGTTACCAGGTGAAATAGAGCTTGCAATATGTGCGTCACGAAACCAAGCGACAATAACATGGATGGGGGTGAGAAATGTGACAGGAGATCTCGGGTTAAAGGTGGGGATGAGTTAATTAAAATAAATAGAAAGAATGAAAATAATATATTGGTGACATGGTATATTTTGGAAAATTATATTTTTAAAGAATGAAAATATTATATTGGTCGCCTGGTATGTTAACCATTTGTCTACAAAATAATTCTCAGTCGATTATAAAAGAACACTATGATATCAGCTAAAGGTTATTTAACGAAAATAATTAACTTTCCATTCCCAGGTGCACTTGACACCCGGTAAAGTGGGAAGCCACGAAAGTGATAAGATACACGTGACTTCACGTTATGTTGAGACTCACGAAGTAATAACTATGTAAGTAAATGTGATTATTGTCACGGCTTGTACGAAAACTGCCTATTTTTATCGCAATCAAGTTTCGCCCCCACGTTGGGCTCGTCACTGAGACAGTTGTAGTATAAAACCCGTACCTGTACATGTATCGGTTTCGAGTTTATTTTTTACCGATGATGTTGCTTAGACCGATTTCTTGTATGTAAGTATGTATATATGTATCGTTCACGTTAACCAGTCGGCCACACGACCTTAAAAATCCATTGCATATTGTACTCATGATAACGACGATCTGTCGAATATACCAACATACAGTATGCTGTAATATCTTGGATAATTCTAGGGATTCAAATTAATTGGTCCGTATTTATCGCGACTGTTGGCACGAGACGTGCATTGTAATCATTTATTTTTTCCACGTAGTCGCATAGGCAAGCAACCGCAAGTAAAACAAAGAATCGTGGTATCGGTTTGGGGGAACAACCACCAAGTTGGTTCGACCAGCTTCAGCTGCGAGGAACTTAAAGCCGCAAGGGTAGGAGGATACGTATTGATATAACCGAAGGGTAAAATTATTTTAAAAACATAATAATGTTTTGCATGTACTAAACGCTGTAGTTTTTTTCTTTTTTGAAACCTTCTATTTATATTACGAAATGATTTATGCATTATGATGTACGATGACATTTTATACAGGTAATATGCGGGTGGTATAAGCTTCTTAACAATTAGCTCGGAAGAAAGAAGAACGTGAGATCGGGACCAGGTGAGCGAGACATGGGAATAATAACGATGCAATCGTCTAATTTTCGACAATAAGCGACAAGATCGTGGCGCTCTCATTGCAATGATAGCCATTCGTCCATAAATAACTTACAACACACAACAACTAGATTCTAAACCGCATCACAAATTGTTAATCCCAGAAACAAAGCGATACCACACCGCAAAACTCTGCAGGATGCCAAACTGGGTATCGGATCAAACTCACCACAATTCGATGAAACAACTGGACAATTTATACGAAACTCCGATCAAAAAGGTCAGAATCACCAGCAGTATATATAGTTAAGTTAATTGGCTTACCTACCAGTTACGCTTCTTGCATTATCATATTTGGAAAGCTCGTGTTGGGTTAAACACCACACCCCACGCAAGATATTATAGTCGATTTTTGTAGTTGTTACGTGTGTAAATAGTTCATAGGGAACTCGATGTAATTAACTTGTTAACATATTGAAACAGCTGCGACAGGTAGAACAGGGTATCGCAGCTTGGTTTTGAACAGGTGTCTTAAATTATCGATTGCAATGTTCTTTTTCACGTTTAAACCTGACATCTTTGCTTTGTTATATAAAGCCATGTATGCCTGATTGTGTAGAAGATGACATTTTGTTCTGGTTGGGATAGGACCTAGAAAGGTTAGGATTCCAGATAATTGTCTTTCGTGTTACCGTTTGCTCGGTAAATACTGTGGTGCCAAAACACAAATGTTTGTTGACATGCCGACTACCTTATGTAAGCAGATTGTAATTAAAGTAGGCCAAGTGGAAAACTATGATCAATATAAGATACGTCACGACTGTAGCGAATTGTCAGTTGCTATCTTGCTCTTGCTTGTCAGGCTTGCTCAAGGTCGCTTTGAGTTGGCTCCATCAGAGAGAAAAGTTTTGCTTTTTAATAAGATAAGGAATTCGTTTCAAGTTTTTAGAAACGAACTGGAAAGTATTCGGTTGAAAGTTTCAATAAAAACAAATGGTAATTTTCCAATTAAAATACAATTAACAAGGAATTGGAAAAATTGATAAATTGGGTAATTTTGGGGTCTGGTCTCTTTGCCTTGAAAATATATACTCCTCAAGAAGTTCTACGATTAGAATTGTAAATTTGTTACAAACTCAATTACAAATGTTTTTTTATTTACCACACACCTAGTTAATGAAAATTATATTACAGACTGAAATAAATCCAATCAACCAACTAAGCCGCGATAGAAATCAAGACAGTCGATTAGAACAAGATATGTTGAAACAAAACTTTGATTTTCTCACATCACCGTCGAAAGAAATCCTTCCGTCACCTGTTATAGTCCGACCAAGGATCAGACTTGCAGTTGAGCGACGAGCAAAGGAGGTTGTAAGAAGTTCGAACATATCTGCTTCTGGTGCCGGATCGAACACTGCAACGCACACTGCGATAACACCGACAGGTCGCAAGCACTTACGACCCAAGTACTACACCCCGGAAGACATCATGACATCTCGGCTGAGTTATTCGATTCTGGAACAAGTTTGTTCAACTCCGGATTTCAAAGGACAATCGTCATCAAGAACCATCGACGTCAAACATGACGTCAATAGTTCGACATCGTCAGAAGGTTACCATAGTAACAGCGATCCCGATACACCAATGGTGACGAATAAATTCCACCTGGGAAGTGACGTAGATAAAAGTTACGTTACAATGTCCAAGAATCAAATAAAACGAACGCTAAGCAGACGCTTGTCATTGGACAGTTTGATGCAGTTTAAAGAAAAAGTTGACTTCGAATCGCCGATTCAATCAAAGGTTGAACGTAATACGTGGAACGATAATGAAAGAAACTCAAAATCGAACGCTTTGTAAGTATCCAAGCCACAATAAATATGTGTCATGTCGACTCACTGTTGAGTTTTTTAACAGTTAAAACACCCCAAAAACATTAAAATAAAAAGTTTAATTTCTTCGTAGGACAAATTTGATGACGTGGTTTCAACAACGAAAAATCCCCGAATCAGAGAAGAATGCGAAATCATTAAAAAAAGAAAACTTTCACCGGCGAACTTCGAATCAAGGAAAAGCGATTAATAAATCTCGTTTCCGTAGAAGTTTAAGCATGAGGAAGCACAAGAAGTAAGTAGCTCATTACATTGATGTTGGTGGGAACCTGGTGATCCCGTGTTCGATTTCTACCCCGCTTAAATATTTTTCAGTTATACGTTTCCAAAGAAAGTTTTTGTTTTAAACCAATTAAAATTATAAACTAAATGTATATATATTAACACATCTTAAACTGGTCTTCAATTCACAGAAATAACCGGAGTGAAACTAATGTAAAAACGACAACATTAGATGATGTTCTGTCAAATAAAGGTGGGTGGTTCGACTTGTGTGGTTATTGGATTTATCTATTGGTCGTATTTACAATTTAACTATTTCAACAGCTGCATGTATAAATGCAGCAATACATATATTTTGAAAGATGTAACTTTTATTACAGGTTGTTTTTACCCGTATTTTGAATCCATTATGTGCTGGTCGGTAAGGCCGTTTTAATATAAAATTGTAAATTGGGCTCATTAGCTATTAGTCCACACAACCGTTATTCTGTAATCAAAATATTGATGAATCTGATACCCATCATCTGCTCGTATACATATCCATATAACGGTGTCTTTGTATTCCAGCCAGCACTACTTCATTCAGAGAGTTCCTGGTCAGTGAATTCAGTTCAGAAAACCTCGATTTCTGGCTTGAATGTGAAGAATATAAATCTCTAAAACCTTGCAAACTAAAAAAGGTGGCAAACCAAATATACGTCGAGTACCTCGCCCCTGGTGCTGATAAGCAGGTTTGTCTCTTTAATTAAACAAATCCATTTTAGGCTACTTTAAGGTCTGGCAGATTAGTCTGGTGGATGGTAGTACATGTATCACTCGCGTTAACCATTCGACTACATGATCTCACAGATCAGGCGTGTTTAACTATTCATATCTTGCATATATACTATATCTATGTATTATCTAACGAGTCCCTCTCCAGGTGAACTTGGATTCGCGGACAAAAGAACTTACCTGGTCCAAGATCGCAACCCCAAGTTATGCGACTTTCGATGTAGCTCAAACCCACATATTTAACCTAATGCAGACCGATTCCTTTACTAGGTATAAGAGATTTTGCAAGCTTTCTTAAAATACTAATTTGTTTTTAGTATATGTTCCATTTTTTACCAAATACATTTGATGGTTATAATTCTGCGTTATAAGTTATTCTGTCTAATGGCAATTCCTGGTGAAATGGTGTGGAGCAGTGGATTAAAATTGTTTTGCGACACCAGAACAGTCGACGAAAAGCTATCGCTGAATAAGGGCTCGAGAATCCTGCCATCAAATAAGGATAGTATACTCATGTTTATTCCCGTGAATGTGAAAATCCAGGTGGTTAATACACGGGCAATCGTCAGATCACCTTGCGCCCTTCGTCGGGTAACAGGAGCTATTGCAGTGTGTTGTATCTAATACAGACGTTCCTTCAAGTTGGTAAACCCATCATTTTACTAGTTTCAGACAATGTCCGTTAAGTGCCCTGCACCACGACATAACCGACTACCCAGTAACCCTTTGTCTAAAACGCACTAACCCACTGAGGTAATCCGTCAAAAAATTTACATCAAGTTAAAAAAACAGCAGACCAGGCGTACCCCGAGCTGACCGGCTCGCATGAAATTCACAAGATACAACAAGGGTTTTTATGTTTTAAGGTGTATAGGATATTCATGTTTATCCTTCTGAATGGGAAAACCAGCGGGTTAAAACACGGGCAATCGTCAGATTACCTCGTGCCCATCGTCGGATTAACTGAGCTATTTTAGTATATTGTGTATATGATTCACACGTTTCTTCAATTTAGTAGAACCCATTAGTCCGTTGGGTACAGGTAATGTCCGTTAAGCACCTTGCCAAGGACACAACCGACTAGCTTGCGACCAGAGCTGCAACCCTTCAGCTGAAAGACGACGCACTAAACCACCAGACTAATCTGTCGTACAAACTTGATAAAGAACTTTTGCTCGTTAAAAAATTAGGCCGAACTAGCGATTATGTTCATTAAAACAAGCGCAAATATCTTATGAAGTTTTTATTAAGTTTATAAAAATATCTTATCCAATTTAAAAATGAATTAAATGACACTGGGTATTACTTTAACTTGAAGGTCATTAACATTTTTGACTGCAATGTTACATCAAATTTAGTAAGTTAAATGTGCCTCGAGTGTAAAAAGGTTGCGGAGCACTGCTGAGCTAGCTGGCCGACTGGCATGAAATTTACAAGGAACAACAAAGTTTTTTTTATATTTTGTGAGCGTTATTTATTTTCCACACGAGTAATAATCGAGTGTTAAGTAATCGAAAATGTGAGGGTCTTTTATTTCAAATATAAGTCCAGCCAGTAGCCCGCCGGGTCGTTACTTAAATGGGTTTGTCACACACACTGTCCTTAAGCAAGTCAGTTAGCAAACATGTTAACCATATAGGCATCATTCTATGCAATAATCTTCACGAGTTTAGAGTAAACAAATGCAAAAATGTATCACAAAGCTAAAACGAGAAAAAATGACGAAAACGTAAAATATTGATCCACGTTTCTGCCCAAAATAAAATGCCCTTTTCTGTATTAGCACATAGAAGCATAATTTATTAACAAAAAAATCTGACTTTTAAACTTATCATTCTTTTCAAATCAAGAATTATATTATATTGTATACAAATGACAATTCAAAGCAACCAAACTATAAAGGTTAAATAAAAAATTGACAACAAAAAAGTAAATTACCATAACAAATATAAGATTAAATGGTATATTTGAACTGAATATTAGTGTCGGATAATTTCTCATCGACCAGAGAATCAATGAGTTCTGACTGGCTCAGCGTGAATTTTGTTTTCCAGCCACCGACTTCACCTACCAATACAAATTACAGTTACAAAATCCGTTGGGTGTTTTATTGTGGCTGGATGTTATGGACATGTTGCAAGACTAAAAAGCGATGTCTCGGCTAAATTATAATGTTACAGCTACGTTTGCGTGTCGCTTGACACAACAGCGCTTTTTGGTTTTACCCAGGAATACACCGTATTTCTTAGTTTAATATTTTTTATCAACGGTGACAAATTATGTGTTAGTGACGGCTCGATCACTTGGCCTGCCAGTCTAAGAATAAAATAATGTTGGCATCTGATACACAGTAAGGCAATTGGGAAAAATAAATAGTTGTGATTCTTAGATTCACCTCGGCGGTTTAAAAGGAACTATTGCGGTATGTTACTTATAATGGAAATAGTTCATGTTCAACCCATTAGTCTTTTGTGTTTAAGCAATGTCAGCAAAATCCACAATTGATCAGCTAGAAGCTTAAAGCACGGTGTTTGATATGATCCCCCTACCTTTCGGCTGACATCCCAATGCACTACCACTCAGTCAACCAAGCATGTTCTAATGAATAAATATCTCTACTGTTTCATTGCTATACATTTTACACACATTTTTTCACATGCCATACATTTTACACACATTTTTAAGTTACACCGTGGGATTGAACATGTAACCTTCCAGCTTGTGGCTACTGTAACAAACCATTATGCTGGGCAGTCCAACAAAAAACTTTTCACTTCACAAAGTGCACCATAGTCATATGCCACTCTCTTTTGTTTATTTTTTTAATAAAAAGTATGGCTTTGTTCAATAGGATGGGAATATTTTTACCTTTTCTCATTACTCCAATGTCGTATTTTAATTGTTCCTGAAGGCCTTCTACTTGGTCAAAAACTATTGCATTTCGTTTAAATAATTTAAAACTTTACGTACTTTCGTAAAAAAAACAATAACCCATTGGATTAAGGCAATCTTCGCTAATTGCCTAACCCAGTACTCCGACTAAACAGATGTTTCTATTTTAAAATCGCCTCTTTGCTAATTAAGCTAGCCTACGTCACCCAACAACTGTGGTTTCATGTCCGCCCTCCGTGAATTATTACACGTTTCAATTAAAGCGTCCATAGGTTAATTAAAGCCACAAGATAAATGGTTCGCTTTTTCAATATCAGATGGGATTATCACGTCCAATAAGGATTAAAGCAACGAGTAGGCATCCACTATTAATGTGCAGATGGCAACAACGACAGTTTTATTATGGATAATCATGAACCTATTAATTCTCTGTGGCGCTTTTGGTTTATTTGGGAACGGTAGCGCCTATTATTTTGCATGCATTTACAAATTTTTGTTTCTCATTTCGTTTCTAAGAAACGATTTTCGTTTTTGGGAAAGTTTTCGTTTCTAACCGTTAATGTGGGTAGAATTGGGGCTCGTTTAGTGCCTACGACTAGCACTAGATCTGACCCGAAGTTCCCTGGCAATTGAAAGTTGTATCCACAAATCAGAGCTCCGTCACGAAAGGGTGATTTTATTTTTAATTACACGCAAGCACAGTAGAATTTTTTCTCTGCCCATTTCGTTAAACGGTAAACCAATCAGCAGTTACCTCGAATGCCGAGAAAAATGCGCACAAATCCATACGCGAAAAGCTGGGCAAATAAATATAGTAGACCGCTACCCATATAAGGAAAATCGGAAGCAAAACTCGCATAAAAATCTGTTTTAACAATCTGCATTATAAAGAATGCGTCGCGCGCACAATAAAATACCAGCGGCGGACAAAGCAGAAAAAAGCCCAAAAGATTTGGCTGTGTTGTTCGATCGGCTTAAACGAGGGGTAAGTTTGGCTTACCGAAAGGCAGAATAGGTGGTTCAGGAAAATCTTCGTAAACAACGGGCAATGTTGGATAAGGAAATCGCGTTGGATAGAGTGGACAAGTACAACGCCACACCACAAAAGGAAAGCCACAATATAAATCTTGTGACACAGAGGTATTCACCGATACGTGCAATACCAATGTACAATAGCAGCCACGACGAGAGTATAGGATGGCAACTGCTAAACCCCAATGTGGCAGATGGAAATACTCACGTCGCCTTTGGAGCAGAACAAGACGACCAACTTATTACCCCAGTGAGGAAAGAGCACTGAGCTCCGTTACCTCCCACGACAACGTTTAAACTGACAAACGCCGCGAAAGCCCCACACCAGTGAGTCAAAATTTGGTCGGGGGGTGTAAAGCGCACAGCGGCTCGTTTGTTGCATTATGTTTTATACACTTTTGTAAACGTTTTTGTACACTTTTATACACCAATTTATACTTTGTTATTTGTTCAATTTATTCATATGCACGTTCAGCTCGTTCTATGCACATTTCTGTTCTGGACATTTACGCTTTATCATCTCTCGGGGTAATTAAGTAATGAACGCCAGGTGCAGTGTAATTTTCGTGGTGCTGATGTCTGCAAATTAGCTGACCAAAAAATCAGTTCTCTCTTGGCTTTGTAACGATTAAGACGGTTTTTATTACGGATCTTTAATGTCAGTTTTATGTAGGTAAATAATCGTGATTATATTAAAGCAATAGCGTATCAAGCCCTAGTAATTGGCCGACGGTAGGCCGTTAAGACAGCGTCCTGAGAAACCTTAGAAATCCTGTAACAATTGTGACCGTCGGGATAAACAAACTCCTGGAAACAAAATCTTCGTCGTTTATTCCAACCCAGTTCCATTTTTCTTGACCAGCATGCCAACCTGCCTTAATAATCATTTCAATTCGCAGATGCAATCTACCGTTTATAGTTGCTAATCACACAAGTAACTTCTGCTCCAAGATAAAACCAACGCCAACATACGCCTCTGTAAATATATTAGTTTACGCGTGGTATTTTAACCGCCATACGAGCCTGTATAAAAATAAAAAAAAATTTCACACGAAACCCACGGAAAAAGTTTTTTAAATTTCAAATGAGATTTCTCTGCTACACAGTTATGCGTTTGTTTGCGTTGTATACTGGGAAATAAATTAATTTAGCGATTATTGCTTTCTTAATTCAAATTGAGTCGATGAATTAAACACAAGGGGATTAAAGTTTCTAGTTTTGGAAGATTATCACTCAACTTATCACACCTTTATTCACGGGTTTCATTGTTTGTGTTGGTTCTATTGTACTAGCTTGCAGCAGGACAGTGCGAAAAAGTACAGCGGACTGGAATAAAAAAGAAAAATGTCCTTCGAAATGTAATTTGTT
The DNA here is from genome assembly GCA_000149265.1 of Ciona savignyi. Lineage (NCBI taxonomy): Eukaryota > Metazoa > Chordata > Ascidiacea > Phlebobranchia > Cionidae > Ciona > Ciona savignyi. Next base: position 258,780 of record CH002001.1, read on the forward strand.
TCAAAAATCATACAAGACAAGCAGCATCACGGGAGCGATGAGAGGTGATTAATATTTGTTATTTCTTGGAGTATTATCTGGAAAATATGTCATAATTGCTGATTGAAGACCATATGCGCGTCGTAGATTACCTCTTCTAACACGTCATAGGATTGTGTAATGGTTTAATCATTTAAACAAAAATAGAGCTAGCAAATATGTTAATTATTTAAATGCGTTACCAGGTGAAATAGAGCTTGCAATATGTGCGTCACGAAACCAAGCGACAATAACATGGATGGGGGTGAGAAATGTGACAGGAGATCTCGGGTTAAAGGTGGGGATGAGTTAATTAAAATAAATAGAAAGAATGAAAATAATATATTGGTGACATGGTATATTTTGGAAAATTATATTTTTAAAGAATGAAAATATTATATTGGTCGCCTGGTATGTTAACCATTTGTCTACAAAATAATTCTCAGTCGATTATAAAAGAACACTATGATATCAGCTAAAGGTTATTTAACGAAAATAATTAACTTTCCATTCCCAGGTGCACTTGACACCCGGTAAAGTGGGAAGCCACGAAAGTGATAAGATACACGTGACTTCACGTTATGTTGAGACTCACGAAGTAATAACTATGTAAGTAAATGTGATTATTGTCACGCCTGTACGAAAACTGCCTATTTTTATCGCAATCAAGTTTCGCCCCCACGTTGGGCTCGTCACTGAGACAGTTGTAGTATAAAACCCGTACCTGTACATGTATCGGTTTCGAGTTTATTTTTTACCGATGATGTTGCTTAGACCGATTTCTTGTATGTAAGTATGTATATATGTATCGTTCACGTTAACCAGTCGGCCACACGACCTTAAAAATCCATTGCATATTGTACTCATGATAACGACGATCTGTCGAATATACCAACATACAGTATGCTGTAATATCTTGGATAATTCTAGAGATTCAAATTAAGTGGTTATTTATCGCGACTGTTAGCACGAGACGTGCATTGTAATCATTTATTTCTTCCACGCAGTCGCATAGGCAAGCGACCGCAAGTAAAACAAAGAATCGTGGTATCGGTTTGGGGGAACAACCACCAAGTTGGTTCGACCAGCTTCAGCTGCCAGGAACTTAAAGCCGCAAGGGTAGGAGGATACGTATTGATATAACCGAAGGGTAAAATTATTTTAAAAACATAATAATGTTTTGCGTGTACTAAACGCTGTAGTTTTTTTCTTTTTTGAAACCTTCTATTTATATTACGAAATGATTTATGCATTATGATGTAAGATGACATTTTATACAGGTAATATGCGGGTGGTATAAGCTACTTAACCATCAGCTCGGAAGAAAGAAGAACATGAGATCGGGACCAGGTGAGCGAGACATGGGAATAATAACGATGCAATCGTCTAATTTCCGACAATTAGCGACAAGATCGTGGCGCTCTCATTGCAATGATAGCCATTCGTCCATAAATAACTTACAACACACAACAACTAGATTCTAAACCGCATCACAAATTCTTAATCCCAGAAACAAATCGATACCACAACGCAAAACTCTGCAGGATGCCAAACTGGGTATCGGATCAAACTCACCACAATTCGATGAAACAACTAGACAATTTATACAAAACTCCGATCAAAAAGGTCAGAATCACCAGCAATATATATAGTTAAGTCAATTGGCATACCTTTGAGTTACGCTTCTTGCATTATCATCGTTGGAAAGCTCGTGTTTGGTTAAAACACCACACACCCTCACGCAAGATAATATAGTCGATTTTTGTGGTTGTTACCGTGTGTAAATAGTTCATAGAGAACTCGATGTAATTAACTTGTTAACATATTGAAACAGCTGCGACGGGTAGAACAGGGTATTGCAGCTTGGTTTTGAACAGGTGTCTTAAATTATCGATTTCAATGTTCTATTTCACGTTTAAACCTGACATCTGTGCTTTGTTATATAAAGCCATGTGTGTCTGATTGTGTAGGAGATGTCATTTTGTACTGGTTGGGATAGGACGACAAAGGTTAGGATTTCAGATAATTGTCTTTCGTGTTACCGTTTGCTCGGTAAATACTGTGGTGCAAAAACACAAAGGATTGTTGACATGCGGACTACCTTATGTAAGCAGATTGTAATTAAAGTAGGCCAAGTGGAAAACTATGATCAATATAAGATACGTCACGAATGTAGCGAATTGTCAGTTGCTATCTTGCCTGCCAGGATTGTTCAAGGTCGCTTTGAGTTGGCTCCATTGAGAGAAAAGTTTTTTAATAAGATAAGGAAAACCTTACTAAGGCTGTTTTTAAAATAAACTAGAAAGTATTGAGATGCAAGTTTTTAAAAAAAAAACAAATGGTATATCCTAATTAAAATACAATTAACAAAGAATCGGCAAAATTAATCAATTGGGTGATTGTTGGGTCTGGTCTCCAAGCATTGAAAATAAAATATTCCTCTATAAGTTCTACGATTAGAATTGGTACTTTCGCTTTAATTCAATTACAAAATCTTTCTTTTAGCTATCTAATTATTGAAAATTAAATTACAGACTGAAATAAATCCAAACAATCAACTAAAACGCGATAGGAATCAAGACAGTCGATTAGAACAAAATATGTTGAAAAATAACTTTGATTTTCTGACATCACCGTCGAAAGAAATCCTTCCGTCACCTGTTATAGTCCGACCAAGTATCAGACTTGCAGTTGAGCGACGAGCAAAGGAGGTTGTAAGAAGTTCGAACATTTCTGCTTCTGGTGCCGGATCGAGCACTGCAACGCACACTGCGATAACACCGACAGGTCGCAAGCACTTACGATCCAAGAACTACACCCCGGAAGATATCATGACATCTCGACTGAGTTATTCGATTCTGGAACAAGTTTGTTCAACTCCAGATTTCAAAGGACAATCGTCATCAAGAACCGTCGACGTCAAACATGACGTCAATAGTTCGACATCGTCAGAAGGTTACCACAGTAACAGCGATCCCGATACACCAATGGCGACGAATAAATTCCACCTGGGAAGTGACGTAGATAAAAGTGACGTTAAAATGTCCGAGAATCAAATGAAACGACCGCTAAGCAGACGCTTGTCATTGGACAGTTTGATGCAGTTTAAAGAAAAAGTTGGACTTCGAGTCGCCGATTCAATCAAAGGTTGAACGTAATACGTGGAACGATAATGAAAGAAACTCAAAATCGAACGCTTTGTAAGTATCCCAGTCACTTGTTGATTTATTAAGATGAATATGTGCCTTGCCGACTCGTAGTAAAGCATTTTAAGAGTTAAAACACACACAAAAACATTAAAATAAAAAAGTTTAAATTGTTTGTAGGTCAAATTTGATGACGTGGTTTCAACAACGAAAAATCCCCGAATCAGAGAAGAATGCGAAATCATTAAAACAAGAAAACTTCCACCGGCGAACTTCGATTCAAGGAAAAGCGATTAATAAATCTCGTTTCCGCAGAAGTTTAAGCATGAGAAAGCACAAGAAGTAAGTAGTTTCTTTACATTGATCATGTTGGTGAGAACCTGGTGATCCCGTGTTCGATTTCTACCCCGCTTGAGTATTTTTCAGTTATACGTTTCCAATAATTTTTTTTTTATTTTAAACCAATCGAAATAAAATTTTAAACTAAATGTATATTTACACAACCGTTAACTTAAAGTGGTCTTTAATTTACAGAAATATTCGGAGTGAAAGTAATGTAAAACCGACAACATTAGAAGATGTTCTGTCAAATAAAGGTGGGTGGTACGACTTGTGAGGTTATTGGATTTATCTATTGGTCGTATTTACAATTTAACAATTTCAACAGCTGCATGTATTTAATTGCAGCAATACACATATTTTGAAAGATGTAACTTTTATCACGGGTTGTTTTTAGCGGTATTTCGAATCCATTATGGGCTCGTCAGTAAGGCCGTTTTTAAAATAAAATTGTAAATCGGGCTCTTTAACTATTAGTCCACAGAACTGTTATTCTGTAATAAAAAAATGGCGAATCTGATATCCATCTGCTCGTTAACATACGCAATATAACGGTGTCTTTGTATTCCAGCCAGCACCACTTCATTCAGAGAGTTCCTGGTCAGTGAATTCAGTTCAGAAAACCTCGATTTCTGGCTTGAATGTGAAGAATATAAATCTCTAAAATCTTACAAACTGAAAAAGGTGGCAAACCAAATATACGTCGAGTACCTCGCTCCTGGTGCAGATAAGCAGGTTTGTCTTTTTAATTAAACAAATCCATTTTACTTTAGGTCTGACAGATTAGTGTGGTGGATGGTAGAATTAAATTATATATACATAAAGTCCTTATTTTGATTATCTAATATATCTTTTTTAAAGTTTTACATTATTTATAAATTAAGACTTTTAAAGAATATTATGATTGCTTCAAATTTTCATAGAATAAAGTTTACGAGTTGTTTTTTTATTCGGGCCAAGTTTTGAACTAATGATGCTCGTCACTTAGAATTTTATTTTTGAAAACGTTCCGGTCACTTTAATCTATTGACCACATGACCGTACAGTTTAGGCGTCTATTTTTACTCGGATAAGTTTTGAACCCATGATTGACCTGTCCCTAATTTTTTTTATATAGTTCGTACATGTATCACTCGTGTTAACCGTTCGGCTCATGATTTCACTTTTAGGCATGTTTATCTATTCATATCTTGCATATATACTATATCTATGTATTATCTAACGAGTCCCTCTCCAGGTGAACTTGGATTCGCGGACAAAAGAACTTACCTGGTCCAAGATCGCAACCCCAAGTTATGCGACTTTCGATGTAGCTCAAACCCACATATTTAACCTCATGCAGACCGATTCCTTTACTAGGTATAAGAGGTTTTGCAAGCTTTCCTAAAATACTGATTTGTTGTTTTTGTATATGTTCCATTTTTTACTAATAAATTTAATGATTATAATTCTTCGTGATTAATTGTTCTGTTTATAATGGCAATTCCTGATGTAATATGGTGAGACTCAGTGGATTAAAATTGTTTCCGACACTAGAGCAATCGACTAAAAGCTGTTGCTTTATACGGGCACGAGGATCCTGAAACTTTAAATAAGGATAGGATATTCGTGTTTATTCCCGTGAATGGGAAAACCAATGTGGTTAACACAGGGGCAATCGTCTCGTTTCAGGAGCTATTGCAGTGTGTTGTATCTAATACAGACGTTCCTTCAAGCTGGTAAACCTATCATTTTACTGATTTTAGACAATGTCTGTTAAGTGCCTTGCGCCAGGACATAACCGACTACCCAGTAACCCTTCGCTAAAATCCGACGCACTAGCCCACTGAGGTAATCGATCAAACAGAACTAACATCAAGATAAGAGAGCAGACCGGGCGTGCCCCGAGCTGGCCGGCTAGCACGAAATTCACAAGGAACAACAAGAATTTTCATATTTTTTGATGAATAGGATATTCACGTTTATCCCCGTAAATGGGAGTAATCATGTAGTTAACACGCGGGCAATCGTCAGATTAACTCGCGCCCACCGTCGGGTTACCGGAGCTATTTCAGTATGTTGTGTATGATTCACACGTTTCTTCAATTTCGTAAAACACATTAATCCGCTGGATTCAGGCAATGTTCGTTAAGCACCTTGCCCAAGGACACAACCGACTATAGCTTGCGACCAGTTTCGGAACTTTAACCCTTCGACTGTAAGTCAACGCACTAAATCAACAGACTAATCTGTCGTACAAACTTGATAAAGAACTTCGAGTTGCTCGTTCGAAGATTAGGCCGAACCAGCGATTGTGTTCATTAAAACAAGCGCAAATATTTTACGAACTTTTTATTAAGTTTATAAAAATATCTTATCAAATTTAGTAAGTTTATGTAAAAAAGAATTAAATGATATGTGCTATTACTTTAATTTTAAGGTTATTAACATTTTTGACGGCAACGTGACATCAAATTTAGTAAGTTTATAAATGTGACACGAGTGTAAAAAGGTTGCGGAGCACTGCTGAGCTAGCTGGCCGACTGGCATGAAATTTACAAGGAACAACTAAAGTTTTTTTTTTATTTTGTGTTCGTTATTTATTTTCCACACCAGTAATAATCGAGTGTTAAGTAATCGAAAATGTGAGAATCAATGATTTCTGACTGGCTCACTGTGAATTTTGTTTTCCAGCCACCGACTTCACCTACCAATACAAATCAGTCTGGCGGTCCGGCCGGTTAGTCTGGTGGTTAAAGGCGTCGCCTTTCAATCGAAAGAAAAAGGCGTCGCCTTTTCAATCGAAAAAAAACTGGTCGCTAGCTAGTCGGTTGTGTTCTTGGGCAAGGCACTTTACAAACATTGCATAAACCCAGCAGATTAATGGGTACTACCAAATTGAAGGAACGTGTCTATCATATTATACAACACACTGCAATAGCTCCGGTAACCCGACGGTGGGCGCGAGGTGACCTGACGATTGCCCGTGTGTTAACCACTCCGGTTTTTCCACTCACGGGGATAAACATGAATATCCTATCCTAAATTAACAGTTAACAAATTCGGTTAGTCGGGTGTTTTATTCTGGCCCACTGGGTGTTATCGACATGTTTCAAGATTAAATAGCGATGTTACAGCTAAATTATGATGTCACAGCTACATTTGTGTGTCGTTTGACGCAAGAGTGCTTTTTGGTTTAAACTAGGAATGTACCGTATTTCTTAGTTTAATGTTTTTTAACAACGGTGACAAATTATGTGTTAGTGACGGCTCGATCACGTGGTCCGCCATTCTAACATGAAATAATTTTGGCCTCTGAAAGAATTGTGATCATTAAATTGGAAACGGCGGTTTTAACGGAGCTGTTGCAGTATGCTACTTACAATGGAAAAAACCCATTAGTCTATTGTGTTTAAGCAATGTCCGCAAAGTTCCTTGCCACAGTTCACAATTGATACGCTAGAAGCTTAAAGCACGGTGTTGGGTATGATCCCACAACCTTTCGGCTGACATCCCAATGCACTACCACTCAGCCAACCAAGCACGTTTTAATGAACAAATATCTTTACTGTTACATTGCTTCATACACATTTTAGCCGAGCTTAGTTTCGAACCCATAATGACAGGACCGTTTTTGTATAAGAGTCGGTACATATATCGGTCGCCCTCACCATTCGGTCACACGACCACACATTTTACACACATTTTTTAGGTTCCACCGTTGGATTGAACATGTAACCTTCCAGCTTGTGGCTACTGTAACAAACAATAATGCTGGGCGGTCCAAGAATAATCCTTTCACTTCACATAGTACACTATTATATACCATGCTCTTTTGTTTAATTGTTTCATAAAAAAGTATGGCTTTGTACAATAGGGTGGGAATATGTTTACCTTTTCTCATTACTCCAATGTCGTGTTTTAATTGTTCCTGAAGGCCTTCCGCTTTGGTCAAAAACTATTGCATTTCGTTGTAAATAATATGAAACTTTTTGTAATTTCGAAAAAAAAACAATAACCCATTGGGTTAAGGCAATCTCCGTTAATTGCTTAACCCAGTACTGAACAGATGTTTCTATTCTAAAATCGCCTCCTTGCTAATTAAGCTAACCTACGTCACCCATCAACTGTGGTTTCATGCCCGCCTTCCGAGATTTATTACACGTTTCAATTAAAGCGTCCATAGGTTAATTAAAGCCACAAGATGAATGTTTTGCTTTTTTAGTATTAGATGGGATTATTACGACCAATAAGGATTAAAGCAACGAGTTGGCATCCACGGTAAATGTGCACATGGCAACAACGACAGTTTTATTATGGATAATCCTGAAGCTATTAATCCTCTGTGGCGCTTTGGGTTTATTTGGGAACGGTAGCGCCTATTCTTTTGCATGTATTTACAAATTTTTGTTTCTCATTTCGTTTCTAAGAAACGATTTTCGTTTTTGGGAAAGTTTTCGTTTCTAACCGTTAGTGTGGGTAGAATTGGGGCTCGTTTAGTGCCTACGACTAGCACTAGATCTGACCCGAAGTTTCCTGGCAATTGAAAGTTGTATCCACAAATCAGAGCTCCGTCACGAAAGGGTGATTTTATTTTTAATTTTTCTCTGCCCATTTCGTTAAACGGTAAACCGATCAGCAGTTACCTCGAATGCCGAGAAAAATGCGCACAAATCCATACGCGAAAAGCTGGACAAATAATATAGTAGACCGCTACCCATATAAGGAAAATCGGAAGCAAAACTCGCATAAAAAATCTGTTTTAACAATCTGCATTATAAAGAATGCGTCGCGCGCACAATAATATACCAGCGGCGGACAGAGCAGAAAAAAGCCCAAAAGATTTGGCTGTGTTGTTCGATCGGCTTAATCGAGGGGGGAGTTTGGCTTACCGAAAGGCAGAATAGGTGGTTCAGGAAACTCTTCGTAAACAACGGGCAATGTTGGATAAGGAAATCGCGTTGGATAGAGTGGACAAGTACAACGCCACACCACAAGAGGAAAGCCACAATATAAATCTTGTGACACAGAGGTATTCACCGATACGTGCAATACCAATGTACAATAGCAGCCACGACGAGAGTATAGGATGGCCACAAACGGAACCACAGGAAATAGAAAGGCGAACCTGCTAAACCCCAATGTGGCAGATGGAAATACTCACGTCGCCTTTGGAACAGAACAAGACGACCAACTTATTACCCCAGTGAGGAAAGAGCACTGAGCTCCGTTAGCTCCCACGACAACGTTTAAACTGACAATCGCCGCGAAAGCCCCACACCAGTTGGTCACAATTTGGTCGGGGGGTGTAAAGCGCACAGCGGCTCGTTTGTTGCATTATGTTTTATACACTTTTGTAAACGTTTTTGTACACTTTTATACACCAATTTATACTTTGTTATTTGTTCAATTTATTCATATGCACGTTCAGCTCGTTTTATCCACATTTCTGTTCTGGACATTTACGCTTTATCATCTCTTGGGGTAATTAAGTAATGAACGCCCAGGTGCAGTGTAATAGGCCTAATCATTTCAATTCGCAGATGCAATCTCGCCGTTTATAGTTGCTATTCACACAAGTAACTTCTGCTCTAAGATAAAACCAACGCCAACATACGCCTCTGTAAATATATTAGTTTACGCGTGGTATTTTAACCGCCATACGAGCCTGTATAAAAATAA
>CH002001.1:268043-298878 GCA_000149265.1 Ciona savignyi
CTTATTTCAAATTAAGTCGATAAATTAAACACAAAGGGATGTAAAGTTTCTAGTTTTGAAAGATTATCACTCAACTTATCACAGCTTTACTCACGGGTTTCATTGTTTGTGTTCGTTCTATTGTGCTAGATTGCAGCAGGAAAGTGCAAAAAAGTACAGCGGACTGGAATAAAAAGGAGAAATATCTTTGAAATGTAATTTGTTTCAAAAATCATACAAGACAAGCAGCATCACGGGAGCGATGAGAGGTGATTCATGATTGTTATTCCTTGGAGTATTATCTGGAAAATATGTCAATATCGCTGATTGAAGACCATATATGTGCGTCGTAGATTACGTCTTCTAACGCGTCATATGATTGTGTAATGATTTAGTCATTTAAATTCGTAACCAGGTGAAATAGAGCTTGCAATATGTGCGTCACGAAACCAAGCGACAATAACATGGATGGGGGTGAAAAATATGACAGGAGATCTCGGGTTAAAGGTAGGGATGAGTTAATTAAAATAAATAGAAAGAATGAAAATAATATATTGGTGACATGGTATATTTTGGAAAATTATATTTTTAAAGAATGAAAATATTATATTGGTCGCCTGGTATATTAACCATTTGTCTACAAAATAATTTTCAGTCGATTATAAAAGAACACTATGATATCAGCTAAAGGTTATTTAACGAAAATAATTAACTTTCCATTCCCAGGTACACATGACACCCGGTAAAGTGGGAAGCCACGAAAGTGATAAGATACACGTGACTTCACGTTATGTTGAGACTCACGAAGTAATAACTATGTAAGTAGATGTGATTATTGTTGCAGCTTGTACGAGAACTCTCTATTTTAACTGTAATCCAGTTTCGAACCCACGTTGGGCTCGTCACTGAGACAGTTGTGGTATACAACCTGTACCTGTACATGTATCGGTTTCGTGTTTATTTTTTACCGAAGTTGTTGTTGATAAGACCGATTTCTTGTATGTAAGTCGGTATATGTATCGGTCACGTTAACCATTCGGCCACACGACCTTAAAAATTTATTGCATATTGTGCGCATGATAACGACGATCTATCGACTACCAACATGCGGTATGCTGTAATATTTTGGATAATTCAAGGGATTCAAATTAAATGGGTATTTATCTTAAGTATTGGCACGAGACGTGCATTATAAAGTGTAATCATTTACTTTTTTTCCACGCAGTCGCATGGGCAAGCGACCGCAAGTAAAACAAAGAATCGTGGTATCGGTTTTGGGGAACAACCAACAAATTGGTTCGACCAGTTTCAGCTGTGAGGAACTTAAAGCCGCAAGGGTAGGAGGATACGTATAGATATAACCGGAGCGAAAAAAATATGTTAAAAAATATGGACAAAAACTTTGTAGTGTTATGAGACTTCTAACCGCTGTAGATTTTTCTTTTTATATAATTGGTTACTCTATTTTTATCTAAAATTGATTTCTGTCGTTTTACGTATTTAACATTTCTCGTTTATATTGATTACTAAAGAACCTTGATTAATTGAATATTACACTATGCCGTTGTCGCATAGTTAATGGAACCTGCCATCGTCTTATTACGAAATGATTGATGCATTATAATGTGAGATGACATGTTATACAGGTAATATGCGGGTGGTATATGCTTCTTAACAATCAGTTCGGAAGAAAAAAGAACGTGAGATCGAGACCAGGTGAGCGAGACATGGGAATAACAACGATGCAATCGTCTAATTTCCGACAATAAGCACCAAGGTTTTGACGCTATAATAGCAATGATAGCCATTCGTCCATAAATAACTTACAGCACACAGTAACTAGATTCTAAACCGCATCACAAATTCTTAATCCCAGAAACAAATCGATACCACAACGCAAAACTCTGCAGGATGCCAAACTGGGTATCGGATCAAACTCACCACAATTCGATGAAACAACTAGACAATTTATACGAAACTTCGATTAAAAAGGTCGGAATCAACAGCAGTATATATAGTAAAGTTGATTGACATACCTACCAGTTACGCTTCTTACATTATCCCCCTAGGAAAGCTCGTGTTTGGCTAGAACAGCACACTTTCACGGCATATAATATGGTCGATTTTTGTAGCTGTTATACCATGTGTAAAAAGATAATAGAGAACTCGAAGTAATTTACAAATAACTTGTTAACATATTGAAACAGCTGCGTCGGGTAGAACAGGGTATTGCAGCTTGGTTTTGAACAGGTGTCTTAAAATATCGATTGCAATGTTCGTTTTCACGTTTAAACCTGATTCTGTGCTTTGTTATATAAAGTCATGTGTGTCTGATTGTGTAGGAGATGACATTTTGTACTGGTTGGGATAGGAAGACAAAGGTTAGGATTTCAGATAATTGTCTTTCGTGTTACCGTTTGCTCGGTAAATACTGTGGTGCAAAAACAAAAAGGATGTTTGTTGACATTCGGACTACATTATGTAGGCAGATTGTAATTAAAGTGGGCCAAGTGGAAAACTATGATCAATATAAGATACGTCACGACTGCAGCGAATTGTCAGTCGCTATCTTGCCTGTCAGGATTGTTCAAGGTCGCGTTAAGTTGGCTCCATCAGAGAGAAAAGTTTTGCTTTTTAATAAGATAAGAAATTCGTTACTAGCACTGTTTTTAGAAACCAACTAGAAAGTATTTAGATGAAAGTTTTTATAAAAACCAAATGGTATTTTCTAAATAAAATTCAATTAACAAAGAATCTAACAAAGAATCAAAATTGATAATTTGGGTGATTTAAGGCCTGGTTTCCAAGCATTGAAAATACAATATTCCTTTATAAGTTCTACTATTAGAATTGTAAATTTCAGTTCAACTTTTTTCACAAATGCTTTATTTTTCACCACATATCTAATTAATGAAAATAAAATTACAGACTGGAATAAATCCAATCAACCAACTAAGCCGCGATATTAATCAAGACAGTCGATTAGAACAAAATATGTTGAAAAAAAACTTTGATTTTCTGACATCACCGTCGAAAGAAATCCTTCCGTCACCTGTTATAGTCCGACCAAGGATCAGACTTGCAGTTGAGCGACGAGCAAAGGAGGTTGTAAGAAGTTCGAACATTTCTGCTTCTGGTGCCGGATCGAACACTGCAACGCACACTGCGATAACACCGACAGGTCGCAAGCATTTACGACCCAAGTACTACACCCCGGAAGATATCGTGAGATCTCGACTGAGTTATTCGATTCTGGAACAAGTTTGTTCAACTCCGAATTTCAAAGGACAATCGTCATCAAGAACCGTCGACGCCAAACATGACGTCAATAGTTCGACATCGTCAGAAGGTTACCATAGTAACAGCGATCCCGATACACCAATGGCGACGAATAAATTCCACCTGGGGAAGTGACGTAGATAAAAGTGACGTTAAAATGTCCGAGAATCAAATAAAACGAACGCTAAGCAGACGCTTGTCATTGGACAGTTTGATGCAGTTTAAAGAAAAAGCTGACTTCGAGTCGCCGATTCAATCAAAGGTACAACGTAATACGTGGAACGATAATGAAAGAAATTCAAAATCGAACGCTTTGTAAGTATCCCAGCCACTTGTTGATTTATTAAATATGTGCATTGTCGACTCATGGTAAAAACAAAACAAATTTTAAAATAAAAAAGTTTAATTTCTTCGCAGGTCAAATTTGATGACGTGGTTTCAACAACGAAAAATCCCCGAATCAGAGAAGAATGCGAAATCATTAAAAAAAGAAAACTTCCACCGGCTAAATTCGATTCAAGGAAAAGCGATTAATAAATCTCGTTTCCGTAGAAGTTTAAGCATGAGGAAGCACAAGAAGTAAGTAGCTCGTTACATTGATCATGTTGGTGAGAACCTGGTGATCCCGTGTTCGATTTCAACCCCACTCGTGTATTTTTCTGTTATACGTTAAAGAATTCTTTCATTTTAAACCAATCATATTAAAATTATCAACTAAATGTATATATTACCTACACAACTGTCAAGTTTAGTTAAACTGGTCTTCAATTTACAGAAATAACCGAAGTGAAAGTAATGTAAAACCGACAACATTAGAAGATGTTCTGTCAAATAAAGGTGGGTGGTTCGACTTGTGAGGTTATTGGATTTATCTATTGGTCGTATTTACAATTTAACTATTTCAACAGCTGCATGTATAAATGCAGCAATACACATATTTAAAAAAATGTAACTTTTATGACGGGTTGTTTTTTACCGGTATTTTGAATCCATTATGTGCTCGTCAGTAAGGCCGTTTTCATCATAAAATTGTAAATTGGGCTCTTTAACTATTAGTCCACACAACCGTTAATCTTTATTCAAAAAAATGACGAAGCTGATACCAATCCGCTCGTATACATATCAACATAACCTTGTCTTTGTATTCCAGCTACTACCACTTCATTCAGAGAGTTCCTGGTCAGTGAATTCAGTTCAGAAAATCTCGATTTCTGGCTCGAATGTGAAGAATATAAATCTCTAAAACCTTGCAAACTGAAAAAGGTGGCGAACCAAATATACGTCGAATACCTCGCCCCTGGTGCTGATAAGCAGGTTTGTCTTTTAATTGAAGCAAATTCATTTTACTTTAGAAGGTCAGACAGATTAGTCTAATGGATGGTAGAATTGCATTATATTTACATAAAGTCCTTATTTTAATTATCTATTATATACTTTAGTTATAAAATAAGACTTTTATATAACATTATGATTGGTTCAAATTTTAAAACAATAAAGTTTACGAGTTGTTTTATTATTCAGCCAAAGTTTTAAACTAATGAAGCTCGTCCCTAAGAAAGTTTTTATTTTGAAAACGTATAAGGTACAAACCAACGATGGGCCCGTTTCTAAGACTTTTTATATAGTTTGTACATGTATCACTCCCGTTAACCATTAGGCTAGGCCCTACATGATCTCACTTTTAAGGCGTGTTTCGCTATTTAAATCTTGCATATATACTATATCTATGTATTGTCTAACGAGTCCCTTACCAGGTGAACTTAGATTCGCGAACAAAGGAACTTACCTGGTCCAGGATCGCAACCCCAAGTTATGCGACTTTCGATGTAGCTCAAACCCACATATTTAACCTCATGCAGACCGATTCCTTTACTAGGTATAAGAGGTTTTGCAAGCTTTCCTAAAATACTGATTCGTTTCTGTATATGTTCCATTTTTTCAAATACATTTAATGGTTATAATTCTGCGTGATTAGTTATTCTATGTGATGGCAATTCCTTATGTAGTCGTGTGACATGGTGGATTAAAATTGTTTGCGACACCAGAACAATCGACGAAAAGCTATCGCTGAATACGGGCTCGAGGATCCTGCAAAAAACCTAAGGATGGAATAAGAAAATTATAAGGATATAGGATAAAGTATAGGATAATAAATTTATTTTTATACCCGTGAATGGGAAAACCAAGTTTTTTTGCACTATGTTGTTTGCCTGTGTGGTAAAAATAACGTTCCTCGCGTCGGTATAACATGAATATCATATCATAATAACTCACACTGACTTGGCGATTGGTATATATTTTCATGGGGTTCTTTGCCAATTGCTGTGCGGGCGGTTCAATTTCTACAATTCTGTAAATTAAAAAAATTGCAAATAAGTTTGCCAATGTAAAAATTGACCGCCCACATTGTATAGCATATAACGCTAACAAGGATTAATAGGTTCATGATTATCCATAATAAAACCGTCGTTGTTGCCATCTGCACATTAACCGTGGATGCCAACTCGTTGCTTTAATCCTGAATTGACGTAATAATCCCATCTGATATTAAAAAAGCAAAACATTCATCTTGTGGCTTTAATTAACCTATGGACGCTTTAATTGGAGCGTGTAATAAATCATGGAAGGCGGGCATGAAACCACAGTTGTTGGGTGACGTCGGTTAGCTCAATTAGCAAAGAAGCGCTTATGGAATAGAAACCTATGTATAGTTGTAGTACTGTGTAAAGCAATTAGCGGGTATTGCGTGTGAATTATACACAACACACTGGAAAAGCTCAAAGGAATAAACATGATATCCTATCCTATATTTATGGGTCCCATTTTAAAATATGACACATATTTTTTTTTGTCAAACGCTTGACAGGCATGGCATGTCGCCCCGACTTCTACCACAAGGAATAATGAAATCGCAATGAAACTTGATAATTTGTTAGACAACATGACTTGGACGTTAAAAACCAAAACGGTCATTTTTTTCTAAAAAAATAGCTTTTTGGGCCTTAGCGCCTGAACGGCTGCTCCAATTAAAATCATATTTTGGAAAGTGCAAGTGCATTAGTCACTGATTTAACACTTAGAGAAAATGAAAAATTACCTAAAAAAATACCCTAAAAATTAGATTTTGTTCTCAAATCATGATTTTGACAAGCATGTCATGTCGCCCCGACATCTACCAAAAGGAATATTGGAAACCAAATGAAAATTTAACATTTGTTAGATAACATGATCTAGATATGTAGAAAACAAAATTTTGGATGATAAATCTAAGGGAATTCCCCGGATGCGTTAAAAACCAAAACTGTATTTTTTTAAAAAAACAAGCTTTTTTGGGCATAGCGCTTTAACGGCTGCTCCAATCTGATTCAGATTTGGTGGAAGGTAAGTGCATTACCTACTAATTTAACAATTAGAAAAAATAAAAAAAATATTTAGGGAAATACCCTAAAAAATAAGATTTTGTTCTCAAATCATGATTGTGACAGGCATGGCATGACGCCCCGACATCTACCAGAAGGAATAATGAAATAGTAATAAAACTTTGTCATTTTTTAGACAAAATGGTCTAAAGACGCAGTAGAAAAATTGGCGTTGATAAATCTTGGGAAATTCCCTGGGACGTTAAAATCCAAAACGGTTATTTTTCTAAAAAATAGCTTTTCGTGGCATAGCGTTTGAAGGGCTGCTCTAATTTTCATCAGATTTGGTGGAATGCTGGATCGTTAGCCATCCTGTGTCAATTAAAAGAAAAAAAACATTACTTAGGGTAACTCCCTTAAAAAAAAGATAGGTTCCTGAATTATGATTGTGACAGGCATGACACATTGCACTTACATCTCCAACAAGGATTCGTCAAATTGTATTAAAACTTTAAGAATTATTAGATAACATGGCCCACATATGTAAAAACAGAAACTTATGTACTAAACCCATGGGGAATTCCCCGAAGCCATGGAAAACTAAATCGGACTGTATTAGGAATTTAGCTTTATTTCAATACATCACTTGAAAAAAAGCTTTAATTTAAAACATTTGTGATAAAATCTTCGTAAATCTAACACGATTTTTCGTTATTTTACCTACACATGAAGAAGAAGTTTGGTTTGATAACTATGGGACCCATGCGTTTATGCTTGCAGAAACAAAACCTACACACACAGTGTATAAAATACAAAATGTGGTTAGGGACCCTGTTGCATGAATATATATACGGCATACAACATGTGTTTTACAAAGAGTGGTGGTTAAACACGTTGTTGACTCTCTCTAGTCTATTGTAAGTTGCCCATATTTTTTCTACACTCACCTATAAAGCGATTGAACATATTGGCTTGGTGACACTAGTATTATTTTGGCTTTAATTTTTTACTATTAAAGGACAGGATAGAATATTGATATTTATCTCATATTTATTCCGAGGCATTATCTCACGCAATCGTCAGATCACCTCGTGCCCGTATTCAACTTACCGAACCTATTGCATTGAGTTGGAAATGATTGAAACTTTTCGTCAATTCGAAAAAACAATAATCCGATGTGTGAAGGCAATATCCAGTAATTGTTTGCCCAATACTCCAACTAAACAGGTTTGATTTCTAAAAGCGCTTTTTAGTTTGATTGAGCTATCCGATAGTACCTAATCCAACATATGAGTATGGTGGTTTAAAGGTCGCCCTTCAGCCGAACAGTTGTATGTATCAAACTGGTCGCAAGCTTGTCTGTTGTGACCTTGGACAAGGCACGAACATTGCCTAAACCCAGCGGATTAATAGGTTTCCTCTAAATTGAAGAAACGTTTAAATCGTGCATAACACAGTGCAATAGCTCTGTTAACCCGACGATGGGCGCGAGGTAATCTGACGATTGCCTGTGTGTTAACCCCCTTGGTTTTCTTATTCACGATGATAAACATGAATATCCTATATTCTTACTTAATTTAAAAAGTGATTTTATGGCTACCTTTCGAAATTTATTACATTTTGTGCGGTCATAGGTTAATTAAAACCTACAAGATTGATGTTTTGCTTTTTTAGTATGAAATGGGATTATTACGTCCATTAAGGATTAAAACAACGAGTTGGCATCCACGGTTAATGGGCAGATGGCAACAACTACAGTTTAATTATAAATATTTATGAAGCTATTAATCCTCTGTGGCGTTATATGATGTGTAATGTGGCGGTCAATATTTATATGGGCAAAATTATTTGCAATTTTTTTAATTTTACAGATGTGTTTGAAAGAGAGTCGTCAGCAAGTTAGAAAACAACAACGGACGACAATGGCCCCCAGGGTAGATTATTATGAAATGATATTCATGCTTATCCCCGTGAAGGGAAAACGCAGGGACGTTATCGTTAACACACGGTCAACCGTCAGATTACCTTGTCAGGTTACCGGAGCTATTGCAATGCCACATAGCAGTACATACCAACTTTCATACAAAAATGGTCATAGTGATGGTTACGAAACTTGGCTCAGTTAAAAAAACATAGGAGTTTACACGTTGATGTTATACAAAATGCTAATTTGTATCAGGTAACCATATTGAATTTCGAGATGATATGGTGTTATATATTTCAGTCTATACCCACCGAAAACATTGTAATAATTATGGATACCTGTTACCTAGAACATGACATTTATTGATGGATCATAACATCTAATCTTAGTGACGTGATGGGTTAGTGAATGTGAGTATAAAGTACGTTTATATCTTATCATTTAACGTAGATTACATGCACATGCATAGGATGTCGAATTATATGATACTCTTACACCCTAGTCGGAATGCCGAATCTATGTCAATCTCATTCGTTATAGAACCCATCAGCAGATTTGGTCAATTGTTTAAAATAACTTGGACCGAGATATCTTCTTACTGGTACTCGCGTAAGTAAGAACTTATTTTGCATATAAAAAAACTAATTAACGTTTACACCGACTTTTCTATTCAACTGAAGTATAACGTTTTTATTATACACATGGCGCGTCCGAATACTGGAGTTACTTACAGCATGGTTCTCTTCCGAACGTGCTAGATGCTTAGTGTCCAGGGATTGCAACACGTCAGCGAGTTGCGAAGGGTCTTTCCCGACAGCGAGGAGCATGATGAGATGATAGATCATGGATCGCGACATGAGGATCAGATGGTTGCCGTGCAAATCCTTCAGCGCAGCCATTCTCTGCTCGTACAAGTCCTACCTGCCATGCAACCCATGTTACCCATCGTCAATAATTGTGTGGCAAATTGGGAAAACAAACCCATGGGAAAAATCTCCGTCCTTTATTCCAACCCAGTTCCACTTTCTGGCCTTAGCATACCCACCTGCAGTAATAATTATGTCAAATCGCAGTTGCAATCTGCCGTTTATAGTTGCTATTTATAGAAGCAACTTGGTTTTGCTCTAACACGGGCAGGGGCAACACGGGCCGCGTGCCGATTCCGGCCAGTGAAGGGAGTTTGACTGGCCCGCAGACTGTATCTAACCATACCCTGCAAATAAGATATTAAATACTATTCATGTAATAATCCGGCCCACCAAGAACTTTATTTTCCCACATCTGGCCCGATGACTAGTGAAGTTGCACACATGCTGTTTTAACAAATAACCAACGCCAACAGACGCCTCGGTATATCTTAGTTTAAGTGCGACATTTTAAACAACATACAAGGCAGTATACAAATCACAAAAAAAGTTTTACACGTAAGCCCACAGAAAAGTTTTCCAAATTTCAAATGAGATATCTCTGCTTCAAAGTTATGCTTTTGTTTGCGTTGTATACTAAGAAATAAATTAATTTGGCGATTATTGCTTTCTTAATTCAAATTAAGTCGATAAATTAAACACAAAGGGATTAAAGTTTCTAGTTTTGGAAGATTATCACTCAACTTATCACAGCTTTACTCACGCGTTTCATTGTTTGTGTTGGTTCTATTGTATTAGCTTGCAACAGGAAAGTGCGAAAAAGTACCGCGGACTGGAATAAAAAAGAAAAATGTCCTTCGAAATGTAATTTGTTTTCAAAAATCATACAAGACAAGCAGCATCACGGGAGCGATGAGAGGTGATTCATGATTGTTATTACTTGGAGTATTATCTGGAAAATATGTCATGATTTCTGATGGAAGACCATATGTGCGTCGTAGATTACGTCTTCTAACACGTCATATGATTCTGTAATGGTTTAATTCTTTAAATAAAAATAGAGCTAGCAAATATGCTAATCATTTAAATGCGTTACCAGGTGAAATAGAGCTTGCAATATGTGCGTCACGAAACCAAGCGACGATAACATGGATGGGGGTGAGAAATGTGACAGGAGATCTCGGGTTAAAGGTGGGGATGAGTTAATTAAAATTTCATCGACAAACGGAATAAAAATAATATATTGCTGACAGGACATACAGTATATTTTAGAAAATTAGTTAAAAATTACATTTGAAAATATTATATTGGTCGCCTGGTATATATACCATTTGTCTACAAAATAATTTTAGTTGGTTATAAAAGAACACTTTTAAATCAGCTAAAAGTTATTTAACGTAAAATATAAACTTTCTATTCCCAGGTGCACTTGACACCCGGTAAAGTGGGAAGTCACGAAAGTGATAAGATACACGTGATTTCACGTTATGTTGAGACTCACGAAGTAATAACTATGTAAGTAGATGTTAATATTGTCGCGGCTTGTACGAGAACTCCTTATTTTTACCGCAATCAAGTTTCGAACCCACGTTCAGCTCGTCACTGAGACAGTTGTAGTATACAACCTGTACATGTATCGGTTTTTGTTTATTATTTTACCCTTATTGTTGTGATGGCTCGTTGCTAAATATGTTTGGAATGTTTGTATGTATGTCGGTATATGTATCGGTCACGTTAACCATTCGGCCACACGACCTTAAAAATGCATTGCGTATTGTGCGCATGATAACGACGATCTATCGACTACCAACATGCGGTATGCTGTAATATTTTGGATAATTGAAGGGATTCAAATTAATTGGTCCGTATTTATCTTGAGTATTGGCACGAGACGTGCATTATAAAGTGTAATCATTTACTTTTTTCCACGCAGTCGCATGGGCAAGCGACCGCAAGTAAAACAAAGAATCGTGGTATCGGTTTTGGGGAACAACCAACAAATTGGTTCGACCAGTTTCAGCTGTGAGGAACTTAAAGTCGCAAGGGTAGGAGGATACGTGTTGATATTACCGGAACGAAAAATTATTTTAAAAAATTATTAAAAATTTGGTTAAGTTTTGCGTGTTCTAACCGCTGTAGTTTTATTTTTTTACATAATTTCTACGTCTTGATTACTCCTATTTTTATTTTCAAAAATTGAATTCTGTCGTTTTTACGTTTTTACATTCTTCATTTGAATTAATTGATTACAAAGAAACCTTGGTTAATTAAATATCCCGCTATTTTGTTGCCGCATATAGGTAATGAAACCTGCTATATATATACGAAATGATTTATGCTTTATGATGTGAGATGACGTGTTCTACAGGTAATATGCGGGTGGTATAAGCTTCTTAACAATCAGCTCGGAAGAAAGAAGAACGTGAGATCGAGACCAGGTGAGCGAGACATGGGAATAATAACGATGCAATCGACTAATTTTCGACAATAAGCGACAAGATCTTGACTCTCATTGTAATGATAGCCATTCGTCCATAAATAACTCACAACACACAAAACAACTAGATTCTAAACCGCTTCACAAATTCTTAATTCCAGAAACAAAGCGATACCACACCGCAAAACTCTGCATTATGCCAAACTGGGTATCGGATCAAACTCACCACAATTCGATGAAACAACTGGACAATTTATACAAAACTTCGATAAAAAAGGTCAGAATCAACAGCAGTATATATAGTTAAGTTGATTTGCATTCCTTCGAGCTACGCTCCTTGCATTATCATCCTAGGATAGCTCGTGTTTGGCTAAAACAACACACTTTCACGTCATATAATATAGTCGATTTTTGTAGTTGTTATACCATGTGTATATAGTTCATAGAGAACTCGATGTAATTTATAAATAACTTGTTAACATATTTAAACAGCTGCGACGGGTAGAACAGGGTATCGTTGCTTGGTTTTGAACAGGTCTCTTAAATTAACGATTGCAATGTTCTTTTTCTCGTTTGGACCTGACATCTGTGCTTTGTTATATAAAGCTATGTGTGTCTGATTGTGTAGAAGATGCCATTTTGTACTGGTTGGGATAGGACCTAGAAAGGTTAGAATTTCAGATAATTGTCTTTCGTGTTGCCGTTTGCTCGGTAAATACTGTGGTGCCAAAACACAAAGGATTGTTGACATGCGGACTACCTTATGTAAGCAATTGTAATTAAAGTAGGCCAAGTGAAAAACTATGATCAGTATAAGATACGTCACGAATGTAGCGAATTGTCAGTTGCTATCTTGCTTGTCAGGCTTGCTCAAGGTCGCTTTGATTTGGCTCCATCAGAGAGAAAAATTTTGCTTTTTAATAAGATAAGGAATTCGTTTCAAGTTTTTAGAAACGAACTGGAAAGTATTCGGTTGGAAGTTTTAATAAAAAACAAATGGTAATTTTCCAATTAAAATACAATTAACAAGGAATCGAAAAAATTGATAAATTGGGTAACTTTGGGGTCTGGTCTCTATGCATTGAAAATATATACTCCTCAAGAAGTTCTACGATTAGAGTTGTAAATTTGTTACAAACTCAATTACAAATGTTTTTTTATTTACCACACACCTAGTTAATGAAAATTAAATTACAGACTGTAATAAATCCAATCAACCAACTAAGCCGCGATAGAAAGCAAGACAGTCGATTAGAACAAGATATGTTGAACAAAAACCTTGATTTTCTTACATCACCGTCGAAAGAAATCCTTCCGTCACCGGTTATAGTCCGGCCAAGGATCAGACTTGCAGTTGAGCGACGAGCAAAGGAGGTTGTAAGAAGTTCGAACAGATCTGCTTCTGGTGCCGGAGCGAGCACTGCAACGCACACTGCGATAACACCGACAGGTCGCAAGCACTTACGACCCAAGTACTACACCCCGGAAGATATCATGACATCTCGGCTAAGTTATTCGATTCTGGAACAAGTTTGTTCAACTCCGGATTTCAAAGGACAATCGTCATCAAGAACCATCGACGTCAAACATGACGTCAATAGTTCGACATCGTCAGAAGGTTACCACAGTAACAGCGATCCCGATACAACAATGGCGACGAATAAATTCCACCTGGGAAGTGACGTAGATAAAAGTGACGTTAAAATGTTCGAGAATCAAATGAAACGACCGCTGAGCAGACGCTTGTCATTGGACAGTTTGATGCAGTTTAAAGAAAAAGTTGACTTCGAGTCGCCGACTCAATTAAAGGTTGAACGTAATACGTGGAACGATAATGAAAGAAACTCAAAATCGAACGCTTTGTAAGTATAGTTTTTTAGGAGTTAAAACACAAAAACACATCAAATAAAAAAGTTTAAAATCTTCTCAGGTCAAATTTGATGACGTGGTTTCAACAACGAAAAATTCCCGAAGCAGAGAAGAATGCGAAATCATTAAAAAAAGAAAACTTCCACCGGCGAACTTCGATTCAAGGAAAAGCGATTAATAAATCTCGTTTCCGTAGAAGTTTAAGCATGAGGAAGCACAAGAAGTAAGTAGCTCGTTACATTGATGTTGGTGGGAACCTGGTGATCCCGTGTTCGATTTCAACCCCGCTTGAGTATTTTTCAGTTATACGTTTCCAAAGAAAGTTTTTGTTTTAAACCAATTAAAATTATAAACTAAATGTATATATATTAACACATCTTAAACTGGTCTTCAATTCACAGAAATAACCGGAGTGAAAGTAATGTAAAACCGACAACATTAGATGATGTTCTGTCAAATAAAGGTGGGTGGTTCGACTTGTGTTATTGGATTTATCTATTGGTCGTATTTACAATTTAACTATTTCAACAGCTGCATGTATAAATGCAGCAATACATATATTTTGAAAGATGTAACTTTTATTACAGGTTGTTTTTACCCGTATTTTGAATCCATTATGTGCTGGTCGGTTAGGCCGTTTTAATATAAAATTGTAAATTGGGCTCATCAACTTTTAGGCCGCACAATCGTTATTCTGTAATCGAAAAATTGACGAAGCTAATACCCATCTGCTCGTATACATACCCAAATCTAACCTTGTCTTTGTATTCCAGCCAGCACCACTTCATTCAGAGAGTTCCTGGTCAGTGAATTTAGTTCAGAAAATCTCGATTTCTGGCTTGAATGTGAAGAATATAAATCTCTAAAACCTTGCAAACTGAAAAAGGTGGCGAACCAAATATACGTCGAGTACCTCGCCCCTGGTGCTGATAAGCAGGTTTGTCTTTATAAGTAAACAAATCCACTTTACTTTAAGGTCTGGCAGATTAGTCTGGTGGATGGTAGTACATGTAACACTCGCGTTAACCGTTCGACTAAATGATCTTACTTTTTAGGCGTGTTTGGCAATTGAAATCTTGCATATATGCTATTTCTATGAATTATCTAACGAGTCCCTCTCCAGGTAAACTTGGATTCGCGAACAAAGGAACTTACCTGGTCCAAGATCGCAACCCCAAGTTATGCGACTTTCGATGTAGCTCAAACCCACATATTTAACCTCATGCAGACCGATTCCTTTACTAGGTATAAGAGATTTTGCAAGCTTTCTTAAAATACTGATTTGTTTTTAGTATATGTTCCATTTTTTAATAAATACATTTGATGGTTATAATTCTGCGTGATTAGTTATTCTGTCTAATGGCAATTTCTGGTGCAGTGGTTTGACCCAGTGGATTAAAATTGCTTGCGACACCAGAACAATCGACGAAAATCTATCGCTGAATACGGGCTCGAGAATCCTGCCATCAAATAAGGATAGTATATTCATGTGTATTCCCGTGAATGTGAAAATCCATGTGGTTAACACACGGGCAATCGTCTGATCACATTGCGCCCACCGTCGGGTAACAGGAGCTATTGCAGTGCGTTGTATCTAATACAGATGTTCCTTCAAGTTGGTAAACCCATTGTTACGCCGCCCTTCGACGGGCCTGACTGGTCACTCGGAGTGACGTAACTGGGGTTTTTAGACTCAACTTGTCCTCAGTGCAAATCCTCAGTGCAAAAGTTAAATGTGCCTCGAGTGTAAAAAGGTTGTGGAGCACTGAGCTAGCTGACCGACTTGCATGAAATTTACAAGGAACAATAAAAGTTTTTTTTTGTGTGTGCGTTATTTATTTTCCACACAAGTAATAATCGAGTGTTAAGTAATCGAAAATGTGAGGTTCTTTTATTTTAAATATTAGTCCAGCCAGTAGCCCGCCGGGTCGTTACTTAAATGGGTTTGTCACACAAACTGTCCTTAAGCAAGTCAGTTAGCAAACATGTTAACCATATAGGCATCATTCTATGCAATAATTTTCACGAGTTTAGAGTAAACAAATGCAAAAATGTATCACAAAGCCAAAAGGAGAAAAAATGACGAAAACGTAAAATATTGATCCACGTTTCTGGCCAAAATAAAAGGCCCTTTTCTGTATTAGCACACCTTACATAGAAGCATAATTTATTAACAAAAAAATCTGACATTTAAACTTATCATTCTTTTCAAATCAAGAATTATAATATATTGTATACAAATGACAATTCAAAGCAACTAAACTATATAGGTTAAATAAGAAATTGACAACGAAAAAGTAAATTACCATAACAAATATAAGATTAAAAGGTATATTTGAACTGAATATTTGTGCCGGATAATTTCTCATCGACCAGAGAATCAATGAGTTCTGACTGGTTCATCGTGAATTTTGTTTTCCAGCCACCGACTTCACCTATCAATACAAATTACAGTTACAAAATCCGTTGGGTGTTTTATTGTGGCTGGATGTTATGGACATGTTGCAAGACTAAAAAGCGATGTCTCGGCTAAATTATAATGTTACAGCTACATTTGCGTGTCGCTTGACACAACAGCGCTTTTTGGTTTTACCCAGGAATACACCGTATTTCTTAGTTTAATATTTTTTATCAACGGTGACAAATTATGTGTTAGTGACGGCTCGATCACTTGGCCTGCCAGTCTAAGAATGAAATAATGTTGACATCGGATACACAGTTAGGCAATTGGGAAAAATAAATAGTTGTGATTCTTAGATTCACCTCGGCGGTTTAAAAGGAGCTATTGCAGTATGTTACTTATGATGGAAATAGTTCATGTTCAACCCATTAGTCTTTTGTGTTTAAGCAATGTCTGCAAAATCCACAATTGATCAGCTATAAGCTTAAAGCACGGTGTTGGATATAATCCCCCTACCTTTCGGTTGACATCCCAATGCACTACCACTCAGTCAACCAAGCATGTTCAAATGAATAAATATCTCTACTGTTTCATTGCTATACATTTTACACACATTTTTTCACATGCCATACATTTTACACACATTTTTAAGTTACACCGTGGGATTAAACATGTAACCTTCCAGCTTGTGGCTACTTTAACAAACCATATTGCTGGGCAGTCCAACAATAAACTTTTCACTTCACAAAGTGCACCATAGTCATATGCCACTCTCTTTTGTTTAATTTTTTAATAAAAAGTATGGCTTTGTACAATAGGGTGGGAATATTTTCACCTTTTCTCATTACTCCAATGTCGTATTTTAATTGTTCCTGAATGCCTTCCACTTGGTCAAAAACTATTGCATTTCGTTTAAATAATTTAAAACTTTACGTATTTTCGGAAAAAAAAACAATAACCCATTGGATTAAGGCAATCTTCGCTAATTGCCTAACCCAGTACTCCGACTGGACAGTTGTTTCTATTCTAAAATCGCCTCCTTGTTAATTAAGCTAGCCGACGTCACCCAACAACTGTGTTTTCTTGCCCGCCTTCCGAGGTTTATTACATTTTGTAATTAAAGCGTCTATAGGTTAATTAAAGCCACAAGATGAATGTTTCGCTTTTTTAATATCAAATGGGATTATTACGTCCATTTAGGATTAAAACAACGAGTTGGCATCCACTGTTAATGTGCAGATGGCAACAACGACAGTTTTATAATGGATAATCATGAACCTATTAATCCTCTGTGGCGCTTTGGGTTATTTGGGAACGGTATAGCGCCTATCCTTTTGCATGTATTTACAAACTTTTGTTTCTCATTTCGTTTCTAAGAAACAATTTTACTTTTTTGAAAAAATTTTTCTAACCGTTAAAGTGGGTAGGATTGTTGCTGGTTTGGTGGCTATGACTAGCACTAGATCGACCCAAAGTTCCCTAGCTATTGAGGCTTTAAAATTGACTTTACAAATCAGATCTTCGTCAAGGAGGGGTAATTTTATTCTTGACTACACGCAGGCACAGAAGAAATTGTCCTCTGCCCTTTACTCGTTGAAAGGTAAAAAACGTCCTTTCAGCGCTACGGCATAAATTGTATATTTCGTAATACGTTTAACTCTTAGCGTTCAAAATGGCGGTTTCGGCGATAAAGTTACTGCATTAGTATTGAGCGTTATATTGTTACTTGTTGAGCGGTAAAGCGTTTATAATAATAATTCTAAGCGAGAAGGCGTTAAAAGGTGGGCCTTCCGCCGATTGGGACGGGTCAACAATCTTTTAAAATGTAAAGTTGTTTGGCCTTATGGTTCCAGGTGTGGGCTCTATGCTGGGAGAATAATGACGTCATATTCTGTACAGTACACATT
The DNA here is from genome assembly GCA_000149265.1 of Ciona savignyi. Classification (NCBI taxonomy): domain Eukaryota; kingdom Metazoa; phylum Chordata; class Ascidiacea; order Phlebobranchia; family Cionidae; genus Ciona; species Ciona savignyi. Next base: position 286,065 of record CH002001.1, read on the forward strand.
GACTGGCGAATACTCCGCACCTCTTAAGTGTTAAATGCTATGCAATCTGGGCGGTATGTCTTTACATGGGCAAAATTATTTGCAAATTTTTAAATTTTGCAGAATTGATAGAAAGGGAACCGTCTGCAAGTTGAACAACACAACGGACGGCAAAGAGCATGCCAATAGACATGTCAGCGTAAGTTATTATGATATTCATGCTTATCCCCGTGAACTGAAAAACGCAAGGGGCGTTATCGTTAACACACAGGCAGCCGTCAGATTACCTTGTCGGGTTACCGAAGCTATTACAGCGCCAAATAGAAAATTTATCTTAGTGTTGCTGATATTTTTGTAGCAGGTCAACCATATTGTATTTCGAGATGTTATGGTGTTATATATTTCAGTCTATACATACCGGAAAGATGTTAATAATTATGGATGGAAACCATTAGCAGATTTGGTCAATCTATCAAATGAGTCTGCCGAGATAACTTCTTACTGGTACATTAAATCATTTGGTAGTGATGGGGAATCCCCACGCGGACTATTGAATGTAGGTTGACTGATTCCAGACATCCAACCACATCCTTGTTTAACGTTTTATGTGCGGATGGTGACTTTAACATACCGTTATACAGCAAGGACAAAGGCAGAACACAAACTTTTACGGTCGTGTGGCCGAATGGTTAGCGCGACCCATACATATACCGACTTCTATACACATACGGTCCTAATGCCGAGCCCATCATGGGTTTAAAACTTGGATCAATAAAAAAAATTACAAAAAGAAAAAAAAGGAACACAAACCTCTTAAACCTAGTCTGATTAGAAGGAGTAGAAGAATAACTTCCACCAGTAGTAATGTGTTGTTAAAAATAAAATCTGTAGTTTTAAATGCTAGGCGGCTATATAAGCATTATCACTCTAATCTACTGCAAGCTTGCAAGTTAAGATCCATTGGTTAATTTAAATCAAAACAATTACTGGGTTATAATATAACGAAGCGCAGACACCACATATCCCACTATGTACAAAGTTTATTGACAAATTTCGTTAAGGATTTAAACAATGAACATAATTCCAAATGTAAAAATTTAGTTTTTTCATTTGCTTAGCATTTTCGATTTCGCCAATCATTAATAAAGATTGTTCTTGTTGATTGAGATTGAGCACCAGTTTGCAAATCGCCTTGTTCACCTCCATCCAGAAAATGATGGTTTGCTGCATTACAATAAGCAATGTTATAAGATATGTAATAGGATATTCATGTTTATCCCCGTGAATGGGAAAACCAAGAGGGTTAACACACGGACAATCGTCAGATCACCTCGCGCCCACCGTCGGGTTACCAAAGCTATTGCAGTAAGTTAATGTATATTACTCAGACAATTCAATTTAGTAGAGCCCTAGCTAAATGCACTGCCCAAAGATACAACCAGCTGGTTAGCGACTAGTTTCAAAACTACATTGTTAAAATTTGTTTTGAAGGGACAAAATGCAAATAGATTATCTTCACTACTCACTTATCGGTTGCTTGAGATTGAGAGCCGAATGCAGTCGGTTGACTTGCGCTACCGAATGTTGAACCGAACGACGGGCTGGCTGCGGATCCAAAACCACCAGTGTTGCCGGATCCAAATGCCCCAGTGTTGCCGGATCCGAATCCCCCAGTGTTGCCGGATCCGAATCCTCCAGTGTTACCAGATCCAAATCCACCAGTGTTGCCGGATCCGAATCCACCAGTGTTGCCAGATCCAAATCCACCAGTGTTGCCAGAACCAAATCCCCCAGTGTTGCCGGATCCAAATCCCCCAGTGTTGCCGGATCCAAAACCACCAGTGTTGCCAGATCCAAAACCACCAGTGGTTCCAGACCCAAATCCTGCAGTGGTTCCAGATCCAAAACCACCACCAGTGTTAGCAGCTAAGGCGCCAAAACCAAGACTTTCAGTGTTCGAAAATCTGCAAAAATAGAACAAATGAAGAAAGTAAAAGATGCAAATATGGTTTCTTCCAATAACCTCGTTTAAGCGAGAGTTTTTTGTTTTTTTTATAAACAATTAATTTTTTTATTTGGGTTTAGTGGCTACGTCTAATTATACCAAATTTTAATAATTTATTCTTTTTTAGACGTGTTCTAACAACTGTTGTTTTGCCGTTTTTTCCCGTTTTCCAAATTTTTTTCTAAAGTCCTGCTTTGTGTTTTCATCTTGGAAACAAAAAATAAACTAAACTAAAGTACTAAATACAAACTGACCAAACCACTTTGTACCAGTGGCAACACTGAAAATATGAAATCATAAAAATGAAACGTACGACGAGAAGCCAAATGGTTTGTCACTGGGTGTCGCTGTAGCACCAAACGCCGGTGAGGCAGCCGAACCGAAGCCCCCGAAACTTGGGGGTGAACCGAAGGTGGGTTTTGCCCCAAACCCAGCTGAGCCTCCAAAGACAGGTGGAGTACCAAAACCTGTGGGTGGATGGGATTAATATGACGCGGTGGATTTATACAGGACACCATTGGGTTAGGCAGTGCTCATAGGTTAAGATAGGATATTCATGTTTATCCATGTGAAATGGAAAACCAAGGGGGTTAATACACGGGCAATCGTCAGATCACCTAGTGCCCACTGTCGGATTAGTTATTGCAGTGTGTTGTGTATGATTCACAGGTTTTTTTTATTTTAGTAGAACCAATTACTCTGCTGGGTTCAATGTCTGTTGACAAGGACACAACCGACTATCTGGTGACCAGCCTCATCAAATTGTATGTGCAGTAATGTTTGGAAAATATCAAGTTTTACAATCAAACCAACAAGTCATCATAGTAACTTCAACACCCCCCCCCCCATGCCCCCACAAAATCCCCCAACCCACCACCACCACCACCGCCAGCTGCTGGTTTCGCAAATGCATTGTCCTGTGGCTGTGATGTCACGGAGCCAAAGACACTCGGCTTCCCGAACGCAGGTTGTTGTCCGAACGTGGAGAACGACCCAGTGTTGCCAAACAACGATTTGTTTTCAGTGGCTGAAAAAAAGTGATGACCATACAATTCTTACTGCTAATGGAGCTTATATGTAGGTGAGTTTGTGAAGTGAGTAATTGGATTTGTGAAAAGTGGAGCTTATATCCAGGTTGATTTGTGAAGTGAGTAATTGGATTTGTGAAAAGTGGAGCTTATATCCAGGTTGATTTGTGAAGTGAGTAATTGGATTTGTGAAAAGTGGAGCTTATATCCAGGTTGATTTGTGAAGTGAGTAATAGGATTTGTGGAAAGTGGAGCTCATATCCAGGTTGATTTGTGAAGTGAGTAATTGGATTTGTGAAAAGTGGAGCTTATATCCAGGTTGATTTGTGAAGTGAGTAATTGGATTTGTGAAAAGTGGAGCTTATATCCAGGTTGATTTGTGAAGTGAGTAATTGGATTTGTGAAAAATGGAGCTTATATCCAGGTTCTTTTGTGTAATGAGTAATAGGATTCGTGGAAAGTGGAGCTTATATCCAGGTTCTTTTGTGTAATGAGTAATAGGATTCGTGGAAAGTGGAGCTTATATCCAGGTTCTTTTGTGTAATGAGTAATAGGATTCGTGGAAAGTGGAGCTCATATCCAGGTTCTTTTGTGAAGTGAGTAATAGGGGTGTATGGAAAGTGGAGCTTATATCCAGGTGAGAAAAATCTATATGGGAATCCCAGTAAAACAACTTACATGCTGATGATTGTGTGGAAGCAGCGAATGGATTTGCATTGGAAGCTTCACGTGGTGTGGAACCCAATCCACTGAAGAAGCCACCCCCTCCGAATGATGGATTGGAAACACTGGGAAATGTGGGGAAACACTGAATATTTGCGGTTTGGAAACACTGGGAAATGTGGGGAAAGACTGAATATTTGCGGATTGGAAACACTGGGAAATGTGGGGAACACGAAATATTTGCGGATTGGAAACACTGGGGAATGTGGGGAAACACTGAATATTTGCGGTTTGGAAACACTGGGAAATGTGGGGAAACACTGAATATTTGCGGATTGGAAACACTGGGAAATGTGGGGAACACGAAATATTTGCGGATTGGAAACACTGGGGATTATAAGGAAGGAAACACTTAATATTTGCGAATTCGTCAGACGCATTGGGTGTCTATCAACGAAAGAAATATTAGGACTTACCTATATCCAGTGGATTCTGAAATAGAAACAGGAATGGCCTCCGGTTCTGAAGATAAACTTGTGTTAAAGATGTGCATACCTAGATTATGATGCGCATTTCTAGATTATGATAAGAAAAAGAGTTAATCGTTCGATTCATTTTAAAAAGAGCCAAAATTTTAATGTAATTTATGGTCGGTTAGCTCTATCAAAGGAGTGGCAGTATAAAGATGCCCGCTAGGTTGTGATATTGAAACCAGTTGCTGGCTGTATGGTTCTCTTTTTGATTGAAGTGTTCTTTATAGATTGAATTAAAGAAACGTCTCAATCATCCACAGCATACTGCATTAGCTCTGGTAACTTGACCATGGGCGCAAGTACCAAAACTACTGACTAACTCTCTTGCATAATTTGCTGAAATAAAACATGAATATCTTCCTATCTTACAAAATGATCTGTTTTGTGTGCAACACCTTCAACCGAAAGGTTGTGGAATAATCATTTCTACTAAATTGAAGGAAAGTGTGAATCATATACAACACACTGCAATAGCTCTGGTAGCCCGACGGTAGGCAAGGGGTGATCTTAAGATTGCCCGTGTGTTAACCCCTTTGGTTTTCCCATTTACAGAAATAAACATGAATATTCTATTCTATCCTAGAGGAAAATCAGCTCACCAGTTTGTGGTGATCCAAACACACTCCCACCCAGTGCTGATGGCTGGCCAAACCCACCTGAGATAGGAATTTACATATTAGCGATCATTCACATAGCATTAATTGGGAACAACTAATACAAGGGTGTGATACACCAAGAACAAAAGGCCATGGAGCAATATATAGCTATCTTATATTAAGGAATGTATATTGGTTTTAAAAATCATTGTTATATATGGTGACTAAAATGATTGACATTTTAAAGTGAAATCAGTCGATCTAAGGACCAACCACAGCTAAAAGTTTAAAACCTTCCGCTGAGTTGGTTATCGCTCCTGAACCCAGTGGAATAATGAATTCTACTTAAACAAGAGCAATGTCTCAATCATTCACAAAAAGCTGCAATATCTCGGATAATTGGATAAATTGACGTCAGACATAATATAAATACTTCAATAAATCCACACAATACTTAACACATGATGGATATTCTAATTTGTCATGCAATTACGTACCAACGTTGGCAGTCTCTTTCTTACTGGTGCTGAAAAGACCAGAAAAGGGAGAGGTAAACGAACTGGTAGTTGAGGCTAGTGCACCAAAACTGCTGGTAGTTGAGGTTGTTGTACCCAAACTGCTGGTAGTTGAGGCTGGTGCACCAAAAATACTGGTAGTTGAGGTTGTTGTACCCAAACTGCTGGTAGTTGAGGCAACTGCACCAAAACTGCTGGTAGTTGAGGCTACTGCACCAAAAGTGCTGGTAGTTAAGGCTGTTGTATCCAAACTGCTGGTACTTGAGGCTGGGGCACCAAAACTGCTGGTAGATAAGGCTACTGCACCAAAACTGCTGGTAGTTGAGGCTACTGCACCAAAACTGCTGGTAGTTGAGGCTGGTGCACCAAAACTGCTGGTAGTTGAGGCTAGTGCACCAAAACTGCTGGTAGTTGAAGCTGGTGCAGCAAAACTGCTGGTAGTTGAGGCTGGTGCACCAAAACTGCTGGCAGTTGAGGCTGGTGCAGCAAAACTGCTGGCAGTTGAGGCTGGTGCACCAAAACTGCTGGCAGTTGAGGCTGGTGCACCAAAACTGCTGGTAGTTGAGGCTAGTGCACCAAAACTGCTGGTAGTTGAAGCTGGTGCAGCAAAACTGCTGGTAGTTGAGACTGGTGCACCAAAACTGCTGGTAATGGAGGCTGGTGTACCAAAACTGCTGGTAGAAGTAAAGGAAAATCCTGACTTTGAAGTTGGTTCTTCAGTAAATGGTTTCACACCAAAAACGGGTTTAGCTGGTTGGTCTTTCACAACGTCAACTGGTTTATTTTTATCTTCAATTGCCACATTCAGTGAAAAAGACTTTTGAGATGATGAGTTGCCTGAAGGAACCTCTTTTACACCAGCTGGTGTTGATAAAAGAGCCGACAATTGTGAGGGTGCTTTAGCGGGCCCTTGTGGTGAATCTTTGCCGACCCCAAGTGGCTTTGCCCCGCCCAGTTGAAACGGCTGGTTAGCGCCACCTGATGGTTTGACTTCCGAGGTTTGACCTCCAGAAGGGGATTCCCCGAGTATGAAACTCCCCGGATCGCTGGAAACCGACTCCTTCGACGTGGATTGACTCGTCGCGGCGCTTGTGTTCCGAGATGCCGCGGCTTGTGCTTTGAAGAAGGCGGCACTGGCGCTTGACGATCGCATCACCGATGACAACTTCTCTCCGGGCGATTCTGTGACATCATTTTGTCGATTATTTCATCAAAGAAAAGAAATTGAAAAAGAAACTTAAAAAAATATCAAGCAGAAAAAAAAGAAACTTAAAAAAATATCAAGCAGAAAAAAAAGAAACTTAAAAAAATTTCAAGCGGAAAAAATAAATAAACTTAAAAAAATATAAAGCGAAAAAAAAAAGAAAGTTAAAAAAGCATGAAGCGAAAAAAAAAGAAACTTAAAAAAATATCAAGCGAAAAAAAAACAACATAAAAAAACGAACAAAGAACCCACCGAAAGATAGAGAACTGCTTTTGGCGTGGATGGTTTTCGCTTCTGGTTTCGATTCCAAAGATGCCTGGTTGATTTGTGGGGACACACCAGACTTGACCTGGAATAAGTGGCATGAAGTGTGGAATGTAGTGTTTAACAGTTAATACGTCCTTTATCATAGTGTGTCGAGATGGAAAAACACCGACAAGAGAGATCGGGCTTATATAGCCGGCATTACACAGAGATCGTAAATATTACTATAGGAACACTTTAATGTGATGGCAGGTTAAGATCTTGCAATTGTTTAGTTTTGCTGGCATGATCTCACTACATTAACAAATAATATTCATTCAAGTTCTGCATAATTCTATAATTCTCTACATTAATAGCAGGAGCAGATAAATAAAATTATTCAAGTTTTAGAATTCTTAACAATTCTCTTTGACCAAATCAATTTTTTTTAGAATATCAGCTAAAAACATCTTATTTTTTTTAAATTGCTAAAATGATCGACTTAAAAATAATATAAAGTCACCAATGGTAAAACATTGTATTAAACGAGAGACTTATATCTACATAATATCAGTCCACACCTCATTTTGTGGGTTTGGTAGCCATGCATAAATATACTAAAATTTAATAATTGATTGGTTTTTAGATGTGTTTTAAACTGTCATTTTGACGTTTTTTCCCATTTTCCCAAACAGTTTTTCCCAAAAACAAATTTTTCCTGCTACGTGATTTCATCATGAAAACAAAAAAAACTAAACTAATTTATTATCATCTATCAACTATACAAAACATACCGCTAAATTTCCGAATGGTGACATCACAAATGGTGATTTGCTTCCAGTGTTGCCAGATTTATTTGTTTGATTGACATCAGTGTTGCCAGATTTATTTATTGGAATAACACTTTTTGCTCCGAAAGATTCTGGTGCTAAAACATAAAATATAGGTTTGATTAAAATAGTACATTTTACTCTAATATAATGGTGAAATGACATTATATATAAGAAATGAATTGTGTCCACACAAAATCTAAAAATGAAAAACCAAAGATTCATTTTTAGATTGTAATGTTGGGGAGGGACGTTAAAATAAATCATTTTTCATTTCTAAATTTACCGATCAACCCCGCTAATTACCACAAAAAGAATGGAATATTATGGAAATCCTACCAACACCACACAGACACAGTGATGATCAAATGATTAAGTTACTAGGATATGAAGAAGTAATAACTATAAACAGCTTTGAAATCAAGTTAGATATTTTCCGCTAATTGGATGTGTTTTGGAATAAAATAATAATGTTTATCCTGTAAATGGGAAAACCAAGTGGTTAACACGCAGGTAATTGATTATCTCGCATCCCCTGTTGGGTTTCTGTAGCTATTGCAGTGTGTTGTGTGTATGATTCACACATTCTTCAACCCATTATCCGTTGGGTTCAGGCAATGTCAGTTAAATGCCTTGCCCAAGGACACAATCCACTGGCTATGGACCAGTTTCGAACCTGCAACCCTTTGACTAAAAGGCGACGGACTAAACCACCAAGCTATGTGGACAGACATTTGTTTTAAAAAAAACATGAGAAGTCAAAGCACCAACCCGCAGGCAACACTTATCAACTACAAAATATAAGAGAACAAATACTCAATGAAGACACCACATACCTGTAAATGGTAATTGTTTGGTCACAGCTGACACATCGGACAAGCTGCCAGACTTAACACCACTTAGAGGACTGAATAAGTTTCCTGGGCAGATTTGAAATTGTTAAAATATTTCAGACCTTGAACATGTTAGAATTTTTCCAAAGATTTAAAAGCTGGTAATAAGTCAGTTTTGTTTCTAAGACAGCGAATATAGATTCTGACATTCATTATCCACAGTTGCTCATCACCATCTGCTATATAGGATGCTGGGTACAAACCCAGTGAGTAGAGCTGGGCGTAATTACCAAATTACGTTTAGTTTACGGACAACAGAATTATGTGACGAAACTCGAAAGTCAAATCAAAATTATATAGGATAGGATATTCATCTTTATCCCCGTGAATGGGAAAATCAAGGGGGTTAACACACGGGCAATCGTCAGATCACCTCGCGCCCATCGTCGGGTTACTGGAGCTATTGCAGTGTGTTGTATATGATTCACACGTTCCTTTAATTTGGTAGAACCCATTAATCCGCTGGGTTCAGGCAATGTCCGTAAAGTGCCATGCCCAAGGACACAGCCTTACACATCTGTCCGGAATTATTTAAACCAGAATTGCAAGCGCAATACCGATTTCAATTTTAGCGGAAGGAACAATTAAAATGGCGGTAAAAACATGTGATCTCGGATTATGGATTTACGAAATTACACAACTGATCTGGCGTAATCCCATAAAACAACTTTGGTCAATCAATAACTCCAAGCTCTACCAAAGAGCATTATAAATCCAGAAGTATAAATCAGTGTTACCAGTCGATCCCATTTTAGTTGGAGAAGATGAAGGAAACATCAGTTTCGAAGCTAAACCTGGCAACACTGGCTTAGGAGCTCCTCCTTGTGGTTGAGTGCGATCAGAGAGAACTAAAACGAAATATATCCCGTCGTTAGTTCGATGTGACACAAAAAAAGTAAGTTCTAAAAGAATAGAATAGTCCTGTATGCTCTTAAGTGTGAAAATATAATGTGATTTTGCACTGGTTATCGTCAGATTATCTCGTGCCCACCGTCGAGTTACCGGAGCTATTGTTATGTGTTGTGTATGATTGACATGTTCCTTCAATTTAGTAGAATCCAATAATCAACTAGTTCATATCCGCTAAGTGCATTGCCTAAATACGCAACCAAATGCTCCCAAACCTTTGTTTACTCGAGGCACATTTAGAAAACTTACTAATTTTAACAGCACATTGTATTCTGTAATAAGTGTCTATAATAGCTGTAATATTCAAATTTGAAAAAACTAAAATTATTTTTATTCGGTAAAAACTGTTTTAAAAAAATATATAATTTTTTCGCAACACACCTAGCATTGTCTTGCGCCAGTGGTGTGCCGCGGCACACTGGTTGCACTAACCCACTAATCTTTAAAACTTTCCCGCGGCATTCGATAAAAACTGTGTTTGTTTTTAAAAAACTGTGTTTTATTCGGTAAAAACTGTGTTTTAAATATGTATAATTTTTTGCGGCACACTGTCTTACAGCACACTTACGACACTGCACTAACCAACTAATCGGGTTGGTTAAAGTTAAAAGTTAAAGAAAGTATTCAACTTCATTAGAAAACAGTCATGTGCAACCAATACACATTGCTGGATAGCTTCCGAGATCAGAGAAACAAAAAGGTTTAAAATATTTTACATATTATTTAATTGTGATTTAGTTTTAAAACACACCATGATGTAAAAGTTACCTTTATTCGTGATCAAGCTGGGATTGAAAACTGCTGGGTTGGTTGGTTTTTGTTGAGTTTCAGCTAGCACGGTGTTCAACACTTTCTGCACCTCTGCAGCAGCACCCGGTGGTACATCTGCTCTGTGAATGGAAGCAAATGATAAAATAACTAGAAAACAATACAAAACGTTAACCACGTGTAAACGACACGTGTAAATGATATTATTTGTAAAACCCCCGTTGAGTGAACGCTATATTTTTCTACATGCAGAAACGATCGGGTTTCCTGGCTACCTCATTATCCTTGGCATATCTGATGCACAGTGTATAACCTTTGTTTCTGCAAGCAGAAACTATTGGGTTTCCGAGTTACCAATCCTACCTTGATATCTATATTTTCTAAATGAAAAGACCAGTTTAGTTGGCCTGGTTACCTTGTCTAAGGGAAACCATATTTAATCAAAGAAAGCCCTTCCAAATCGAAGGGAACACCTAGAGTAAATTCCACATAGTCTTGCGTCAAGTGTAGGGGGAAGGGGGGTTAAAAAGAGTAATTTCAAAGATTTGTGACTGAACAGGCGCGTATCCAATATTCCAAACTTCCACTTTCTATGTTTTTATTGTGAGCCAATGCATGGACATCTCAACTCAATGGTTACAAAATAAAAATAACATAAACTTACTCCGCTTCAAACTTTGACGAAAATCTTGGGATGTTTGATTCTGTTGGTTCCTTTATTTCCTTTATATTAACTACCTGTAGTGTATGAATAATTATTATTTTTTATAAAGAATATTCAAGTTTTAAAGAAAATATAACATATAAAGCAAACTGTTTAGTAGAAGCATCTATTAAAATATTCACATTTACAAAATTTACACTGATTTATCGAATAAAATCATTAAGACTGGTAACATATTAAAAGTTAAAACTATTTAAAAAAAAGTATTTTTTATATGAATCGAATAACCAATTATATTAAGCGCATTGTTCACAGCTATAGGCTGTAGGTGAAACCACTGTTTCAAAACTATAGAAAATTTGAAACAGAATTTGGAAGATAAATCGACTTTAAAATATTATGCGCATTGTTCACATTTTTTTTTATATGAATCGAATACCCAGTAATATTAAGCGCATTATTCACAGTTATAGGCTGTAAATGAAACCACTGTTTTAAAATTATAGAGAATTTGAAACTAAAATTGGAAAATAAAACTAAATAATTTATCACCAAATACCATGGGGGGATTGTTTAAGTTGGATGCTGCCTCCTTGTGGTGAATTTCCACTCGGCTGGACTCTGCAGGATACTGAACACTAGAGGGACCACCATACGTCAAGGTTGACCGACCACGAGGTAATGGTTCAACAGGCACGGAAGGAACAGAATCTGATTGGACGATTTGAAACATTTATTTTAATAGAAATTTTTAATGGACAGGTTATTCATGTTTATTCCCGTGAATGGGAAAACCAAGGAGTTTAACACATAATCATCAGATCACTTCGCGCCTACCGTCGGGTTTCGTTGCACTTTACGGACATTGCCTATAGCAGATTAATGATTTCTTTTAAATTGAAGGAACATGTGAATCATACACAACCCACTGCAATAGCTCCGGTAACCCGACAACGGACCCGAGGTGATCTGACGATTGCCGTGTGGTAACCCCCTTGGTTTTCCCAATTCAAAGAATAAAAATGAATATCCTATTTCAAATAGCCACAAAAGTTACCTAGAAATGGTTGAAACAGAGTTGGTGCCGCTGGTTTCGACATCTGCTGGTTCTCAGCTCCAAAATACAGTGGTTTTGGCTGCTTGTTTTCCAGGTCTGTGGAACATGATGAAAACATGGTTAGTAAACTACAGGATGAACAAACCCGTTTTCATTGATTTGGCTGGGCGTAATTACGAAATTACGTTCAGTTACGTAAATACGGACGTCGGAATTACGTCAAGGCAAATCAAATTTACATAATTACGCATCAGTCCGTAATTATTTAAACGGGAATTGCACGTCATTATAAATATACTTTCTGAGCAATCCCTTGTTTAATCTGAGTAATATAAGTTTGTTTGTTCATTTTTGTTAGGAGTAAAATAGTTCCAATCACCGATAGGAATAATCAAAATCTCAGTAAATACACATGCTCTTGAATTCACGCCAATTTCCTTATCAAAATGCATCCAAAAACACCATATTTTTGATTGTTTGTTTAAATAACGATCACGACATAAAAATTACGTAACTGAGCTGGCGTAATTACGGAATACAACTTTGATCAATTACGCCCAATTCTAAGCAGTACTTCACATTGCAATATCACAAGTGTGATGAAATAATTGAGTTTATGACATCACAGCTCACCATTGTTGACGGATAAAGATCGGGAATCCCCTTCATAAGTACCAGGAGAGATGGTGTCTGTGGTGTGGGGAATAAGATAATAAAGAGATGAGGAAATGATTTTTAATGAGAACTGCGATGCGATGTGAGGGACATGGTGCTATTCCACCCCGCCGTGTGGCAGCAACATATGCCCCATGAATAAATGTCCGGGTTGAGCGTTTAGCAAAGGTCGAAAGAGGTTTCCAAGAAAAGGTTTTTAAAACAAAAACCAGCAAATGGCTGGTAGTCAAATTTGTTTTTACCATTTTAGGG
>CH002001.1:299021-318078 GCA_000149265.1 Ciona savignyi
AACCTACTTGATTGTGGGCGCTAAGTCATAAAAATAAACTCTTGAAAACCACACTTTGCAGTTTGCACCAATCAAGAGGTTGAGTCACAACACGACAAATACGAGGTGACACAACAAAAACGAGGTGACACAACAAAAAAACAAGATGACACAATAACACTAAATCCAAACAAATACAAACCTGAATATTCAGTTGAAAACTCCGATGTGAGATTCGAATGTTTGCTGTCGATGGAAGTTGTTCTTGAGGCGATGTGCTTGCTCAAGTTTAGTGTGGGCGCCATTATACGGGATCTGTTGGCTGCGTGCATGGGTCGTATACTCATTGTTACAACAAAAATCATAGAACAAAACGCTCATTGCATGAAGACATGTTGTCAATCTACAAAATATCTTCTAAAGTGTTTATTGAAACTTGCTTAAATGATTTTTGCACTTCAGGCTTTAAATATTTTATTTCAAATTATCATTGAAAATTCTAGCTACACCTCAGATATCCCACTAATTTTATGACATCACACCTAGTACTGATGATGTCACAATTAATGACATCACACCTGGTATTGATGACATCACACCTGGTATTGATGACATCACAAACCTGGTATTAATGACATCACAAACCTGGTATTGATGATGTCACACCTGGTATCGATGACATCACACCTGGTGTTGATGACGTCACACCTAGTATTGATGACATCACATCTGGTATTGATGACATCACACCTGGTACTTATGACATCACACACCTGAAATCGATGACCTCACAGGTGTGGTCTTCCGTGTGGAAAGCAAATGGCTGAGTTGGGATTTCTTCTTGGCCGATATTTTAGGTGGGTGAGAGGTCAAGTTGGGGTCATTCTGGGTCATATTTCGCTTGTCACGGATCAACGAGTTTGCCATCATGGATAGATCACTTTGGACAATAGGAGAAATGTCATAAAAATAAAATTTCACTATTTATCACGCCATATCTGCTGGGTCAGGGATGTCCAAAGTGCGGCCCACCTGAGATTTTTGTGCGGCCCGGTAGTCATTTTCACTCCAAGTGGTATTTTGAACTTTGAATCTTAGCCTTATTAAAATGTAACAGACTGCTTTTAGGGGCACAGTAATAGTAGGTTATAGTATGGACGCAACAGGAATATAGGATTATATATAGCTATAATGGTTTGTAATTGTTTCTTTATGTACCCATTTTTCTTGAAATTTAATAGGTTCTGCGGCCCATTAAATTATTTCAAGTGTCAATGCGGCCCACTACAATAAACGGTTAGACTAGGTAGAAGGTGTGAAGAAAAGAACAAAATGTTAGTTCAAGAAATTGTGTGCGAAATGCTTTAATCACTAATGGAGTCGTATAATATGATAACAATACCTCTAATTACTACAGGATCACTAGGAGAGTTAGGGTTACAAGCGATACTGCAGGGGGAAACCAAAAAAAGAGAAAGTGAGAAGGAGAACTGCGCACTAAAATGAATATTAAGGCATCAGAGTTAGTTTTAAACAAGGGGTTGGAGTTAAAGTTAGGGTTCCAAGCGGCCAATACAAGCGCTCCAAGCGATCCTGTAGTAATTGGAGGCACCTTATGATGACAGTCACAACCACCCAACCTGCTGGGCCTGGTTGATGAGTTGCCTCTTGTTTTGTTGTAAGTTGAAAGGTTGGCTGGGGAGCACGCTGTGTTCAACAATCGCAAGCTGTGGGAAAGGTTGTTAAGAATAAATATTATTTATTTGTTAAATATGGAAGCAGTTTCGTGGTTATTCTTTTGAATGGGAAAACGCAAGAGGAATTAGGAATTTGTAAAATAGGGTATTTTACTCAAACAAAAATGAAAAAACAAACTTTATTTACTAACACTTAAAGGAATTGCTGAGAAAGTATATTTACAATAAAGTATTCCCATTTAAATAATTATGGACAGATGCATAATTACGTTTTTATTTGACTTTCATAGCGTAATTCCGACGTAACTGAACGTAATTTCCTAATTACGCACGCCCAGCTCTAGTTTAAACACACAACCTCTAATGGTAACACACGCTGCGTGTGACACGCACATGAGCTAGAGCTGGTTATATTTCATCATTATGTTTGTATCACCAATACTCGTTCTAATTTTATTTCAGGTCAACAAAAGACATGTAAATAATAAATAAAAAAACATATATAATATAATCACACCCATGCTGTGAAGTTAATTGGTCTCACTCACTTGTCCAATTCCTGTCCAAGCAATGTGATTTGTAATTCTTGTTGGTGTAATATCTTTGTTTGGTTCGAAATCGCTTTTAATATTGAGTTACGTTCTTCCATCTATTGTGGTGATAATCTTAATATTTTGCTTGTGATCGAGTTAAGTAAAAAACCAAGTTAAAGTTAAACTGTGGGTATTTGTTTGATCGAAAATTCTTGAGGGTTAGTGCAAAGGGTTGCAAATTTGAAACTGGTCGCTAGTGGGTTGTGTCCTTGGGCAAGGCACTTAACGGACACATCCTGCCAGTAGTATGATTCTACAAAATTAAAAAAACATCCAAATCATACACAACGCACGACAATATCTCCGGTAACCTGACAGGAAGCAGGGTAATGTGACGATTGCAAGTGTCAAAATGCGTTTTCTTGTTTAGGTAGATAACAAATTGATACTATAACCTTACTAAGCCAAAACACGATTCCCGGTAATATATACTTTGCCATAATGTTATGATGCTAAGTACCTTGCATGTCACATTAAACCCACAAATTTAGGCCCAGGAAATCAAACATCAATACTTTCAACTTCATTATTTGAACACGGAGCACTTACCTCAACTCTCCGCTTGCTTTTACCACTAGAGGGTGTCGATTTATCGCGGAAGACTTTCCACTGGTCGTTGAGCGCAGCGTCTGCGTCTCGGATCGAATTCCTCACGTACTGATGCAGCGTGCGGATCTCCTGTGATGTAATAATGATCACAGTACATTCATAATGGTTGTGGGGATAACGCAAAGCCAAAAATCCGGGCGAGTTACGCTCATGTCTTTACTTACATGATGCATGCGGTGCGAGTAGGAATTTACTCTTGCACCTAAAAAAACTAATTAACATTAACCGCCACCGTTTTCTATTCAACTAGCATATAGGGCAGTGTTTTCTCAAATGGTGCGCCGCAAGGTTTAGCAAGGTGCGTCACACTTGCATTTCGTGAAGTTACGACAAAGTGTGCATAAATCATAAACTACTGAGTAGTTAGTGTCTAGTTCATTTTTTCCATTGTAAAGTTTAGAGTATTTAGCATATTGTTTTGACTTTCCATGCAAGGTGCGCTCGTTCGCGTTCTTAATTGGTCTGGGGTACGGCGTGAGGTCAGAAATTGAGAACCACTGGTATAGAGGAATAAAACACAAATCCTCATTATTTAATCGCGTAACTTGCATGAGCTTCCACTTTTAAGCAAATTCTTACTCGCTCAAAATTTGATAAACTTTTGGTCCTAATAATGTTCAAGAAAATCCATCTTACCAGCATTTTCCTCTGGTCGGCCATGTCTAATGGTCTGGACACAAGGGCGTCTCTGTAAGCGGAGTTGTTGGAACGTTGTCTTCGAGTTTCCGCTTGTTGGACGGCGGCGAATGCCTCGATGGAGACGGTTCGGATCGTCTTCACCTCCTCGTGTTGCTCCGACGTCGTCCGCGCGATCTCATCACCGAATTCCAACATCGATTCAACCTCCTGTATTCAATTATTTATATTTATAATAAAATTTGACAAAATTAAAATTTTACTAAATTCAAATTTGACAAAATTAAAATTTTACTAAATTCAAATTTGACAAAATTAAAATTTGACAAAATTAGGTATAAATATTTTTAAAAAAACATTCAGTTTCATATTTTAAATTTTGTTGGTGGTCATAATTGTCCACACTGTACAGTGATGTTCCACAAACAAACAATTAGTGCTTACAGGTGAGGAAAAACAAATATTTTCAAGAACACATTATGCCCCACACCGAGTATATGGCATGTGATTAAACAATATTAAAGACTTTGCATTTTAGCAACAGCTTATTTAAAGGGCTTCTAGACACAAGTGTTGGTAAAGTACATGGCTGACGTTTTTTACTGGTCTCAGTTTCAAACCCACTAAGAGCTCGTTGCTAACACCATTTTTTGTATGTAAGCCAGGTATAAGTATCGGTCTCATTAACCATTCGGCAACAGTGTGTTTTTAGATTTTGATTTTTAGGTTTTAATTGGCTAATATTTCCTATTGATGAGTGTATGAGATTTAAAACTTTCGTCACAATTTAATATGCGAAAACAATAGGGAACCAGCATATTTTCGGCCAACGCACATTGCGGTTAAACGACTTTATTTAACCGCAGTGGTTGAACGCCTTTCTAATCAAATCAAAGTTAATTAAATAGTTGGCACGCTGCTGTTGGACAGATAAATTATTATTATAGAGTTTGTATTTTTTTAAATCGTTAGGCCGTGCAGCCGTACTTTACGGCACTGGGCCACACAATGGCTCACATTCCCACCTGTTTCAAAACATTCTTTTGCTCGCTGCCACCAAGTGATGAAACTTCATTCTCAAGCGAACGAAACTCAGCGAAGAAATTGTTCAACTCGACCTCAAAATCTTTGACTTCGTTCGACAAACTCTCAGCGAGTGAGTCGCCGTCAGGGCCGGAGTAGGAATTTAATCGATCTGTGGGAAAAATGCATGCAACCATGGTATAAATCCATCAAATTTTGATCTTTGGGAAAGTGACATAAAGGCATGTAACCATGGCCAAAAATTCATCAAATTTTGGAGGAGTAAGAATTCACTTGCATGTTAAAGCTCATGTGAGTAACGGGAGAAAATGTTTCACGCAAGAAACACAAGTAAATCGTTTACTGCGGCCGTTTTTTATGAAAGTATTATAGACGCAAGCTGTTAAGTATTATAGACTTCAGTATTGGGACGCGCCATGTGTAAATAAACATGGTAGCAATGATGAGGATTTGTTTTTTGATTCCTCAGTACGCCAGTTGAATAAAAACGATTGCAGTAAATGTTAATTGGTATTTTATTTGCAAGAGAAAATTCTTACTCGCATAGCGCGGGTGTTAGTCGCGCAGACTTTTGGAACTGGTGCAATGCAGCCATTTCCATGCAAGAATGGGTGGTCGGTTTAAGCCAAATGTATTTTAAAATAATTTTATTTAATCATTCAATATTTACCAGATGTCAGTGTGTTTATGCCAAACATATTTCGAAAAAAAAATTGCAGGTTCTCTTTGTATTTTGCAAGGACTTATATTTTAACCAAGTTAATAGTCTGGTGGATTAGTGTGTCACCTTTCATCCGATGGGTTGTAGGTACGAAACTGGTCGCTTGCTAGTCAATTGTGTCCTTGGACATGGCACTTAACGGACATTGCCTGAACTCCGCTATAACTGGGTTCTAACACACTGCAATAGCTCCGAAACCCGACGGTGGGCGCGAGGTGATCTGACGATTGCCCGCTTGCAAACCCCCTTGGTTTTTCCATTTATGTCGAAAAACATAAATATCCTGTCATATTTCAATCATCGGCAGTTCATATATTATTCCTTACCTCTAGCTTTATTAAGAACCGGTCGTCTTTTCAAATCGTGTTCTACTGGAGTGGTTGGGATGGGGCTACCTGGGGATTCAATTTAAAACATGAAGATTTAAGTTATGGACAACAAGAAACCAAATGTTGCACCGTGCATGAATAATGGTCAAGATTGCCCCATACAACAGATATGTTTTAGTTTAGTTTTTTTTTTTTTTCCACAATGAAAACACCAAGCAGGAACTATTGATAAAAATTAGGAAAACGGGGGAAAACGGCAAAACGACCGTCGTTAGAACACGTATAAAAAAAGCAATAAATTATTAAATTACACTTTAATTAGACGCAGCCCCTTAACTCAAATAAAATAAAATAAAAATAAATTAAAAAATGATTAATTGCTTATAAAAAATTACACTATTACCCTAAGCCTCGAATAATACTGTGCGATAAAGCGACTCATGCAATGTTGCAACAAGCAAGTGTTGAAGTTGAATTGAACAAAGGTTATTATATTTTTGGTTTGGTCATCTGTGCCTGTCGTAACTTTTGACCCTGAAGGGGATTCCCCCATCCTTTAACCCTTTTCATTAGAAAAATGGCAGCAGTTAACCACTTTAGTAGATCTAATATAATAGATAATTTAACACTTTAATTTAATACATGATCTGCTAGGTGCAAACTCATTGGTAAAACGGTGAATAAATTCCATTTCTGGAGCTCTACTAACCATACATCAATTTGTTGTAATTTAGTATGTTTTACACACAGATATAGTATATATACCCCCATGTTAAAACCTTTGAGTTTTTCCCATTAACAAAAATATTGATATATACATATAGCTATATGACCGGTTAGTCTGGCGGTATAGTGCGAAGCCTTTCAACCGACAGTTTCCGGTTCTGAACTGGTCGCTAGTGTTAGTTGTGTCCTTGGTTGGGCTAGGCACTTAATGGACATTGCCTGAACCCAGCTTCTACATTGAAGAAACGTGTCAATCATTCAAAACACACAGACAATAGCTCCGGTAACCCGACGGTGGGCGTGAGGTGATCTGACGATTGCCCATGTGTTAACACCTTTGTTTTTTCCATTCAAGGGGATAAACATGAATATATCCTATCCTATTTCTATCTTATGTATACAATTTCAAAATTACCAGTTGTATTGTATTTTATAAAAGTTTTAAATCACAGTTAAACATGTGACTGCCTGGTGACTTGTAAGCTGCCAGGAGAGACAAACAACTCACCTTTAAATCTATCATCAGCCACGTGCGTTCGTTTACCCATCTGCTCGACTAGGTTCCCACTTGTGGGGGTTCCCCCTTGCTTTAAACTGGCAGTCCTTGTCAGAGGTTTTTGTCTGAGAGAAAAGAATGGATCCTTTTTTTTAAAAAACTATAAAATTTATCGGAATTATGTGCAAATTGAGAATTTTCAACATAATTTAATGACATGCAGTGTTGGAAAGAGAGATGTTGAAAGGCGTCGCACTCAACCACTAGACTTAACGGTCGGACTATTTCTGGTGATACATCAAGTCATTTATTCCTTTGCGTTACATTTCTTAAGATATCAAAGATGAAGGTAAAATTTGCAACAATACAGTAGATATAACACGTTAATAGACAAACCAACCTTGGAGTATCTGGTTTTATTTCTTTTACTTCATAGACTTTACTTTCAGCTGCTTGGTTCTGAAAAAAATATTTGCATTTGTATCTACCATAGTTTAAAGAAATATATGTATTTTTTTAAACAAGCCAAGTTTCATACCCATGAAGGGGTCGTAACTGGAATTGTTTTTGTGCATGTAAGTTGATAAATGTAACGGTCGCATTAACCATTTGTCCATTGCATTTGTTCTTGTTAAAAGTGTGTTTATAGCGTAGGTATTGATGTGGTATGGTATCTTAAGCAAATAAGGATTAAAAACCTGTTAACTGTATTATAAAGTGAATATGTTTTTTTAGATTAGGGATACATTTTTCCTAAATCTACAAAGGAGGAATGTAGCAAAAAGGGATGGGCAACACTGTTTTGAGTACAAAAACAATACTGTAATAAGCGATTTAAGAAAACCTATCGGAAACCGTTTCCTAGCCCAGTGAATTTCCAACATGTCCAACCAGTTAGTCTGGTGGTTTAGAGCGGGCAAGGCACTTTACGGACATTGCCTGAACGCAGCGTAAAAATGGGTTCTACCAAATTGAAGGAACATGTGAATCATTGTACACAACACACTGCAATAGCTCCTGTAACCCGACGATAGGCGTGAGGTGATCTGACGATTGTCAATGTGTTAACCCCCTTGGTTTTTCCATTTACAAGGATAAACATGAATATCCTATCCAACATTGCGCGGATATCAAACAAACTCACCGGAATTTTGCTCGCTTCACTCTGCTGAGTGAATGAAGACAACAAAGCTTTCTGCGCTAACGGTGCAACCTTCTTTGGTTCGACCCCAACTGGGACCAATGGGGACATCTATGGAGTAGGGGCCATGTAAAGTTAGACTACTAAGCATGAAAACCATTTTGTTATCATATTAAAATTACCAAATGATCATGAACTAGACTTCGTCTTATGGTGAATTATTGCTTTAGTTATTACAAATATAAGGTAGCCTATGTTATGATAACTGATCTCAAATGTTATGATGGGCAGGAAAATCAAATCAGGTAACTTATCCATGGTGGGTGATACCTTGTATAGTTGCTGCTGCTAAAATTGTAAAGCCAGCATATTATGAAGTGATAAACATAAATATATCATGAACTAGACTTTATTTATGGTGAATTATTTTATACAAAAATTTTTTAACAGAAATAATAAAAAACCTAAACCTCATTCCTAAAGGAAAATTCTTGGGTGCTAAGTATATGTCAACTCTACAAGAGTAGCAGTTTACAAGCATGAAACCAGTTTCAACAGGATTTAACTTGGTCGACAAATACCTGGAGCGATTCGTTGGGGGTTGGGGTTCGACCAGACATTACAAACTTGGGGGTGCTCGTTGTTACTAGCACTGATTGTTTTCCGGACAACTTGGCTTTAACCCCAGGTGTGGCTGTAGACTGGTTTTCAGCTCTTGCTATCTGTAATAAAGTGAATGAATTCGTGTACGAGGTGTTTTCAGCTTAACATTAAATTTGATTGTCATTTAAGGAAAGGTTTACAAAATCAACAATCACACCAGAAAATTGCCTCTTAAACCCTTATTTCCTTCGAGTAAGCCATTATAACCAGGATATTTTGATTTTAGTTATATACTGTAAGATTACAGATGAGCAAGTTAGGGTATTGCTGTGTGATGATTATTTAAAAAAATACTTTTGAGCTGTACTTTGATTAAGTTCTCAAAAGCATGTGGATGGGTGGGAATGATATTAATCTAGCTGGTTGCTGGTTTGGTTAGCTCCTTAGGATTATTGGATTAAATATTTATCGGTGCCTGCAATATTTTTAACACACTGGTATTGGTGGGCATATAGTAATCGTGATGACTTATCCATGTTTAAAAACATAATTGAAAAGGCGTTGCCTTTCAATCAAAAGGTTGCAGGTGCGAAACTGGTCGCTCGTTGGTTGTGTCCTTGGGCAAGGCACTTTACGAACATTGCCTGAACCCAGCGGATTAAACACACTGCAATAGCTCCGGCAAACGGTGGGCGCGAGGTGATCTAGCGATTGCCCGTGTGTTAACCCCCTTGGTTTTCCCATTTACGGGAATAAACATGAATATCCTATCCTATCCTATAATCCCACCAACGCAATCAGTAATAAAATAGTTCATCAAATACACCGACAATTCCTCACCGGAGGCACTAGAGTTCTCTCTCCCTCCACAGACAGTTCCTTCAACTGAGTTATCAAGCTAGGGTAACCCCCTTGCAGGTTGATGATATGATACAAGCATAATTGGTGATGAGTGGAGAGTAAGCATAAGATGGGCATCGCATCAGATTCCCTCGAGTCATCTGGAAGATAATGACGAGAAAAAAAAATAATGATGCCTGTTTTAAATGGTCGGCTAATTAGCTTGATGGGTTAATGCAGGGGTCGACAACCTGTAGCTTTGGTGATATGTTCGGCTTTTTAATCATTATGATACGGGTCTTATTAATTTTATTGCTACTGTAGCGGCGCATATTAAGTTTAACACCCATGCATTATTGAAACAAACAGAAGAACACTCTCGTCTTTATCTTACACTGGGTTGTTTTTCTTTTATTGTGAAAATATTATTAGGTTTGCGGCTCTTAAGTGATTTTAATTTTGTGAAATAGAAAATGGCTCTTTAAGTGTAAAAGGTTGTCACCCCTGGGTTAGTGCACCATCTTTAAGTCTAGGGGTTGTAGTTCTTTCCAACTAACTAACTGTTTAAACAGTTGTTTCCTTGGGACACTTACGAAATATCACCTGATCTAAAGGGATTAATGGATTTTACTAAATTGAAGGAACGTGTTAATCATACACAACACACTGCAATAGATCCGGTAACTCGACGGTGGGCGTGAGGTGATCTGACAATTGGCCAGGTGATAACCGCAATGCGTTTTTCCATCCACAAAGATAAACATGAATATTCTATTCTGTCTTAACTGCCATCCGATTTATTCCAATGGCTGATATGTATTTGGATACTGTTTGTTATTAGTTGCTATTCTACTGCAAATACAAAAACAAATTCGGTGCTGGTTAGTACTTTGTTCTATTGCAAATATAAAAACTACCATCCGAGTCCGTCGCACGAAATAATCGTTCACAACTCACCGAGCCGTATCTTGTCAGTCGCCGTGGTGATAACAGCACCACCCAGCGGTGACGGATCAATATCTGATGTAATGGGAAGTTGTGCACGGCATGAATCATCCAAATCCCAGATCTCCCACGCTCCCTGTATATAACACAACCATTGTGATTGATAAGACTTAGAAATGTTGAGGTCATAGGTAGGATAGGATAGGATATTCATGTTTATCCCCGTGAATGGGAAAACCACGGGGGTTAACACACGGGCAATCGTTAGATCACCTCGCGCCCAATGTCGGGTTACCGGAGCTATTGCTGTGTGGTCTGTATGATTCACACGTTCCGGACTTTAATTTGGTTGAACACATTAAACCGTTGGGTAGGTGTTTAATCTTCCCCATTTTTTAAATATTTTTAAATGATTTACAAACACAAAATTTGGATTGTGGTTCGCGTAAACCGCAGATTAATTTATTGACTTGGAAAATCGCACATATACAAAGTATAAATTTTACATAACAACTGTTGTATTGTGTAAACCATTCCTTAGTTTATTGCGTTGCCCCCGATGACTTATAATAATTACTCCCCCACGCCCTCGACATTCCTGCATTCCCCGCGCGAGCTAATTGTTTATACCTCGTGTTGTTTGCCTGTTTAAGGCAGTTGGTACTGGACAAAATCAGAATACAACACCAACTCTTTACTGAAATTAATAGTAATTCCTAACCCACCCTAACAACGCTAAGTTTCAAACACGACTATGTAAAATCATTTTTAAGCCTATGTGTGTGGGGGAAATCCATGCTTTATATAGTACCTATAAATATGCACCTCAGAGCAATACTCTAGTTACAAACAAAATACAACATATAGTAAGACCTATAGACTGAAGTGTGGATGGGCAACACGTTAAGATGCAGTTTATAACTAAAAAAACGACTAGAGGTAAATTGGGAGTAAATTATTATAAGGTAGGAGGATTGCAGGAAGTAATGTTACATAGAGCTGGGCAAAACGGATCAAGGCAATAATAATGTTACCTAGAGAGGGTAAACCGGCCGTAATTCATCAAAGTTGTATTACGAATTACGCCAGCTAAGTTACCTAATTCCGTAATTTTTATGAGGTCATTGTTATAAATTCGTTGTCCGTAATTACGTAACTGAGCGTAATTTCCTAACTGAACGTAATTTCGTAATTACGCCCAACTCTAATGTTACATCACAATGAAAGATACCTACCCTGGACTTGTCCTTCCCAATAACTGCTGTGTCAGCAGCGTTAGATGAACCAAGGATGAACAACTCCCATTTCTCGAGGAATAGTGAATAGTATTGCGTCGGTCTTGGACTGTCTGCGCCTGATTGCATTAAACATCATGTTACAAGGATTTTCTGGAGCGGGCATGGGCAACATACAGACCGAGGGCTGGGTCTGGGATGTGAAATGATTTTGACCGGCTCGCAGACTGAATCTAATCACACTCTGTAATTAAAATATTGAATACTATTCATGTAATAATCCGGCCCACCAAGAACTTCATTTTTCCACAATTGGCCTGTCGACTAGAGAATTTGCCCACCCCTGTTCTAGAGCAAATAACATAGAATTAGGCTTGATTAGTGCAAATAACCTAGAATACCATTTGTGTGTCTTTCTCAGTATTGCAATGTGTGGATATTGCAAAAAGTAGCACGAATTAGTTGTAAATGAGAAATTTTAGTGACAAGATTTTAATCAAGGTTGTGAAACATTTTCCCTTTGTACTCCTGGCACAGTAGTAAGTAAATTTTACTGAAGTAAGTAGTTAAATAGTTTAAACAAAAATTGTATTATCGTATGTAACATATTACATTCACTGCAATAGCCAAACTAGATACTGAGTGCTTGGAATTTGACGATTTATAAATTTGTCTGTGCTGCCCTTTAATCCTATTTTTTTATAAATATATACATCTTCGTACTTTACTAAATGCTGAAATACTTAATAACAGCAGCTTACAAGTAATATTTCGGTGGGTTGTCCTGAATTTATGGACAACAGTGAGTGAATAAGACACTTACTTGGGGCCAAAAATCCAACAAATTTCAGGCGAGTAAGAATTCACTCCCGTGTGGAAGCTCATGCCATTAACACAAGTAAATCGCCATGCGGATAACGTGAGTAAACATAGCGCGCTACAATGGTTTGTATGACGTGACACTCGTTTAAATCTGGTATTATAACAATCATACATTATGATGCTGTATACTTCAGTATTTGGACGCGCCGTATGTATAATAAAAAGGTTATACTCCAGTTAAATATAAAACGACCACGGTAAAAGCTAATTATTTTTTATATACGGGTAAATTCTTACTCCCGCGGCGTGCGTCAAGCGAGTAATCACTAGAACAGTAATTCTCAATGTTTTTGAACTCGTGGCATACCCAAGAAAAATTACAAATGCGAACGGGCGCACTTTGTATGGGAAGTCAAAACAATATGCTAAATACTCTAAATGTTACAATGAAAAAGAACAAACTAAACACTAACCATTTAGCAGGTTATGATCTATGCACATTTTGTCATAAATTTACGAAATTCAAGTGTGGCGCACTCGCGCACCTAGCTAACCCTTGCGGCACACCATTTGAGAAACACTGCACTAGAGTATTACTTGCGCTACTCGCGCATATTTTTCATAGTTTTTTAGAGTAAATTCTTAGTCGCCCGGATTTTTAGCCCTGCTTACTGTAACATGGGTCTTCAAAGTTCTTCCAGGAGATTGATTTGTTCTGCTCCTTGGACGGCGGAAGTGATGCGGTGAATACGGATGGTCCACCACTAGGTAGCGCACTCTCACCATCGTCGTCAGGGGGAACAGTGTACGTAACGGCCACTTGGAGTGTCGAGAGCCAGGTGACGTTCGAAGCTTGGACTTTGCGATCAACGAACGAACAAACTGGGACGACTCGGCGGATTTCCATTGTCTGAGTCATAATGGAAAATAATTTTAACATTATTGGAAATTCCATGTTTACAAGCGCGAAAAAATGGATGTTTTTTATCATTATCCTTTAACACAATTGGTAATCCTTTAACACAAGACAGAAAAATGCGGAATTCGTGAGAATCGAATTTATAACTTGGTGGGTTAATACCCTCACACTTTGACCACTGTGCTAACAAAGATCTAGATAACCACTATGTGAGTGACGTTTATGTGCAAAGCAATACATAATTGTTCCTGATAATGCTTAACCCTTAGACGACGACGGTTACATATTTGTAACCCAGATGTGTCCCCGAAAAAAAAATGCACAATTCAGTCGTTTCTTGGGGGATTTTCCTTGTTTTGATATTTTTGGAAAGCATTTGAATAGATCTTTCGAAATAACGCATAAAAACATAATCCTTCCATTTAAAAATTTTGAGTAATATTGCTTCAAACATTTTTCTTCAAAATTTTTGTATCTAGTTTAACTTTTAGGTAAAATATCGCTTTTTTGCGTTCTGGGGAGTTAAAATTGTAACACCAGTTGCTGTGAGAATAAAACTAGCAGTAGCCGTCTTTGTTTTCGAGTTTTCCAGTCATTTTCGATTTTTCAACGATATATTTAAACATATGTGTACATGTTTTTTTTCTAAATACTATTGATATTTAATCATTTTTTCGCCTTTGTTTACTTTGTTTTTCAATTATTATTTTATATTTGGAAGAAATATGGCAACTTTGCAATAGATTACAACCGATTAGGCTGCCAGCATGATCGAGGCCGACAGTGATTGTGGTGATGAAATGCCATATTTGTCAGTTTTATGTGACGTCATCACGCTTAGTTGACGTCATCAAAAAATAAAAGACGTAGCTTTGTAGGAAATTTCATTTTGAACAGCTTTGTAATACATTACTATCTTCTACAAGCTACCAGTAACGAGTAATTAGAGTATAAATTACTAATTATGACGTCATTACAAATACTACAACGTCATCAAAAAAATAAAAATACCAATTTGTAGAAAATTATCTACTGGACAACTTTGTAATAGATTGTTTTTCCCTAAGTCCAACAGTATTCGCAGCAAACAAGGTCAAAGCAACCTTACTCAAAAGTGCCAAAAACTGCAAAAGTTCCGTCGTCGTCAAAGGGTTAAAGTAATTAATCAATATATCAAAACAATATATGATTTAAACCTAAGCTTTGATATATCAATCTAATTTGCCTGATACTTCTGAACTGACATCAGGTTGATTTTGTTGTATCCAAGTAGAATCTTTAATATTTGTAATATGTATAAGTAAGGATATATTGACGTGTTTTATCCAACAATTATAGTTAGCGAGAGAGCTATTGTTCTCATGGTTATAGTCTTATAGAGCACATACCGGAGTGAATTGTTGGATCGAACCATCACGTTTTCCTATCATCATCTGCTTGCCTTTGGGACTCCAACAAACTAAAATGTTTAGGATTTAGCGTTGATATTGTGTATTGTTTCATTGAATTTTTTTCATATCATGTGCTCTCTGTGATAACACTAAAAAATGTTTTTTCGCAATTAAAACTGGCAAACTGAAGCACTTTCAAAATTTTAACATTGAAAAACTGGCAATACAATGGTTTCATTAGCAAACACGCTCATTTGCAACTTTGAATTGTTGATATCTACAACATTATATAGATAGCTAAAAATTTGTTTTAAGTTGCATATACTTTTAACTTTTTTTACTAATTTATAATTGAAAGTTGCAAAATAGCGTGCTCGCCAATAAAACCATGGTGTTTAACTTTTTTTACTAATTTTATAATAGAATGACTCTTTTGTTACATTTAACATTACTTAAGGCCATGCAACACCAGCGGTTAACTAATAATTCAGTTTATCAGTATATAGCAGGGGTTCTTAAACTTCTCAAGGGGGGCGCGAGCATGAAAGTGACATATTGATGAAAAACAGCTCAAATTACAGTCAAACCTTGTATTTCTCGTTAACACTAATCCAATAGAATAATTTGTGACCTAGTGTTAAAAACAATTTTGTCTAGGCTATAATTCGTTACTGTTTCAATTTTCGCTGTCTTATTTATATCGACACATCGTTATATGAAGGGTAATGGCAAATAAATTATTGTTCTACTTTTCGTAAATTTAATTTTTGAGTAGGTGAGGCGTGAGTATGAATCACAAATCTCAAGGGGGGCTCGACTGAAAAAGTTTAAGAACCACTGGTCTATAGGTATATAACACTGTTCCAGTATTCACTGACCTGATAATGCGTTAAAATCCGCAGGTTTTTTGGCAATTTCTTCCAAAGTTTGTTTGATTGAAAGAACATGGAACGCCCCATTTGAAACGCATCTGTGAGAAATAATTTTAAGAACATTGGAGTGGAACTCAACCAGGTTTCCACAGCTATTTCGGTACATAGTGATGTTTTGGGATTTCTTAATCATCTACATTCTACATCAAGCTGCGTCAATTCACGTTATTCACCATACCATATCAACTTGACACTAATGTTAAGCTACCTATACAAAAGCAGTCATTTATATAAACATGTGCGCCATAAATATTAAAGATTAAAAAAAATGGATGCTATTCATTCCCAGTAATTCCAGTATACGAAATAAAAGTAAATTGTCCATAAACTTCAAAACTTAATATATTACTAATTGTATAAAATTGATATAATTTGCTGCATTTTAAAGAAAACTGTGAAAATCCTACATTGCTAGATGACCAGCCATTTCTGATCCCGGATTCCATTGAAGGTCAACCACAGAGAGATCGGGAGATTTGTCGATGAGAAAGAGCAGAAATGGTGTCTTTGTGGGCTTGTTCTGGGGAGGATGATATGTGAATATAACAGTTTAATGCTGGACATTTAGAATTTAACGATTGTCCGCGAAAACAGTGTAATTAAACTTTGAAATGATTCATTTAAATCTACTGGGATGAGACCTTAAGCACTATCAGGGTAAATTGCTAAGGACACAAAGAACAATTGAAAATAGAGCTCCGACCGATTAACTCAGTGGGTTAGTACGGCGTCTTTCAGATGATGAGTTGTAGGTTTGAAACTCGTCACCAGCGAGTTCTGTCCTTGGAAATAGCACTTAACGGACATTGCCTAATCCTAGTGAAAAGATGGGTTTCACCAAGGAAAAGATGGGTTTAAAGGAACTTATGAATTATACACAACACATTGCAATAGCTCCGGTAACCCAACGGTGGGCACGAGGTAATCTGATTGGCCGTGTGTTAATCTACTTGGTTATCCCATTCACAGGGATAAACATGAACATCCTACCCCCTATCTATCTAATAAACAAGAAATAGAGATAGTTCCACAAAATGAAAAGCTCTAATCCAATCCCATTACCTTATTCATGAGGTTGCGGACATCAAAGAACAAAACTTGAAGACCTTTCTCACTGCTACTGCATACAGCGAGTGTCATGTTATCCGAGCTCACAGCGAGCCAGCAGGGGGCAGCACGGAGCACCACGGAAACGAGAGCAGCGACATTTTTGGTCCCGTTTGTTGCCGCAGTCAACAAACCATTTGTGGAAAACACCTGTATTTAAACATAACGGTGTCTTTTATCAAACAATAAAAATTAGATAAGATTCAAAAGTATGGGGTTAACATGAGTTTGTACATTTGATATGGTAAAATACTAATAAAGGGCCAAAAATCCATTAAATTTTGGGTGAGTAAGAACATCTTTGGTTTGGAATCTTTAGGATTTAAACTTCTACTTATTATATCCCTACTTACTTAGAGTACAATTACTTTTTCACAATACTGGTCACATCATTTTATTACCTTAAAACCATCTACTGAGCCACTAAACACTATGCCATACTGGTTAGCAACTGCTAATAATGAAGTTCGATACTTTGGTTGATTTGAAATTTCTTCCGCATTCTCTTCAAATGATAATTGTCCAAACTCACGAAACAAAAATTCTTTTGGCTGAAAAACAAAAAACTTTTTAGCCAGACCAATAAGTGAGGTGGGTTTGTGAGACTACTTTCAATCGAAGGTACTCTGGTTTGAAACTGGTAGCTAGCTAATCGATTGTGTCTGTGTGCAAGGCACTCAACGGACATTGCCTGAACTTAGCAGAATAATGGGTTCTACCAAATTGAAGAAACATGTGAATCATACACAACACACTGCAATAGCTCCAGTAAACTGGCAGTGGTCACGAGGTGATCTGACGATTGCTTGTATGTTAACCCCCTTGGTTTTACCATTTGTGGAGATAAACATTCTACCCTATCCTAAAACACGAATATCGTTGGGGTGAAAAAGGGCGGGAGAAATCGGAATAGTTTTTGTGTAACCTAATACATCTCT
Source organism: Ciona savignyi (assembly GCA_000149265.1). Classification (NCBI taxonomy): domain Eukaryota; kingdom Metazoa; phylum Chordata; class Ascidiacea; order Phlebobranchia; family Cionidae; genus Ciona; species Ciona savignyi. The sequence goes on from CH002001.1 coordinate 316,725, forward strand.
TATTTAAATAACGTGTATTAAGTGTGTTGCTTAAAGACATAACTGATTTAATATAAGCTGGTTTAAATCCCACAACATTCACTTTTAGCATCATATAATATCCTTAATCCAATGGCCTGAAAATAAAATCAGGGCCTTTAAAAAGGAGGTACAATTTTTAATAATTAGTTGGTATAAACTTTTTAAAAATAGGGTGTCATGTCCATTTAAAATATATTATAACGATCTTCTTACACTTTTCTGGGTCTCTGGTGGAAATGAATCTTCTTCTTCTGCCATGTTCTTCTTATTGAGCTTGCTAAACAATATTACTAAGTGCACAATACAAATAATAAATGTATTTCAGCTGTAATTGGAATTTTAATTATTAAAATGCTGAATTTAAACACAGACATCAGATTACCTATATTCACCGATTAGGTAGCCGGAGCGATTGTATATGATTGAAACGGTCCTTAAGTTTTAGTAAAACCCATAACTTAGTACAGGCGATGTCCAATAAGTGCCTTGCCCGAGTATACAACCTACTAGCTAGTGACTAGTTTCTAACTTGCAACCCTTCGGCTGAAAGACACACACACTAGTTCACTGAGATATGTAGATGCCCAGTTGATTCCAGTACGGAAGCTAAAGTTGTGAGATGTCAAATAACAAACGCAATAAACTAAATAGACAATCACTGGCCAGTACTTAAATGATTCACAAAGGTAAACGGGCTGAGAAACATTTTCATACCAATTATTACACAACTGCTTCTTTATACAGGCTATACAAAAAATAAAAATAAAGGGTATACAAATAATACGATAAAATAAATATTGGCAATATAGGGTTAAATGGGTTTCATATCACATGAGTGCAATAACCAACTGAGTAAAATGATGGGTACACGTATGTATTTTTATGCAATGTTGATAGTACACAACATTGTGTTATCATTTGATAAGAAGTTTTTATCTATTAAATATATTCTTTAAGATTATGTAAGATAGCAATATGTTGTTATATTATAATGGTTGCATAATACTAGTGTATCCTCATAAAATTAAATTCGCTTTATCATAATTCAATTTAAGAACGATCACGGCACAGTTGAAGAAGATACAAAATCCTAACCGTAAGAAAACTGTGTTGTATGTTGCAAAACGTACATTGTGCAGGGAGGTAGATAACTAAAAAGACAAAGTGTTTAGCAGGTAATGTTAGGAAATAAAATAAAAGCACTTTCCAACGGTAAATTTGCATGGGTTAATTAGAAATGATAGTGTTATAACTTTTCGGTATTCTCTGCCATGCAAAAGTTTGGTGCTTTAACCGGAGCTATACATGTTTTTAAATGCGTAGGGTTTGCATA
>CH002001.1:322572-356494 GCA_000149265.1 Ciona savignyi
AGCATTACGAAGTGAGTTCATAAGTTCCTTATAGGGATTAGAAAATAAAATGTATTGGACTGGGACAAAAAGAATTTAGAGGATTCGTCAACAATGACTGGATAACTACCCCTCTATATGGGCATTCGCATAAAATACATACATTTGTTTCTTTGAAGAGCATACTCGGGTTATTACAGTTTGTGGATATTGAGTCACGATATTTCTCTTTTAAAGCACACCATGTACCAGTAATTGGAGCAATTTTACATGCTCACAAATCTCACTATCACAACGTTTTTGGCCACAGAGACTCTTACATTAGGTTTACGTTTCACTTCATTTCGCAAACACCACTTTCTTATCTTTCTTACTCATCTCTATTTCCTTACCTCCCAACTTCCTTCCAACTTTCATTCCAACCTTCCTTCAATTCTCCCACCAGCCCACCTGTCCGCAGCGAAGCAAGCGAACAAGGTAAGTTTCGACATTATTTCGACGAGTTAATCATGTTCCTCTTTTCCGCTGTCTCTTTTACAAAAAAACCTTACGATGCAATCCGTGCAAACCATTCTGCACCTTCCTTTTACTGTTATTCTAAAGACCATTTTTTTAATTACAAAAATTATTTGTTTTATTTTCAAATTATAAGGTTTTAAAAACGCATTTTTAGAGAACTTTACCAGCGTCATCGATTTGACCGACTCCCCACGCGATCAAACTTCCGACCACGTGGTGACGCCTCCGAGCAACTACAACTTAATACAGTTAATGAACGGTTTCGACCAAACTTCGAATTACCAGTCTGCACCAACAGACCATCATTTCGTCCCTTTCAACCGATCAATCGACCACCCAAGTATAAACCATAATAACCTGAATCAACCAGCAGTGGAAAACTACCATTTCCAAAACCAACCATCCACAAACCAACCCTCAAACCATCCCGTGCACCATCTTAACCAGTTATTCGAAGACGCTGGATCAAACTGGCAACCAAGTGTTGGTTAGTGCATTCTCTCTTTTACAAAGATCCTATTTACAAAATATTTAATTGGTCGGCAAAATGTAGTTTCAGACCGATTAGAACGAAGCTTTAATATCGATCTAAAAATGTTAGAATTAGATTGGAGAAAGTTATTTAACCCGTTTAAATCGCAAATTTAAGTCTTGTCAATTATTTTAGTCGTCAACATACTAGAATTTGGGCCAACGTGTTTTTATGTCCTGGTTGTTTTTTTAAGATCATATGTTGTTTAAAAGTTTTGTTTGCAAATCACTTTAATTTTTCGTCTCACTTATATTTAAATATTTTATCTGGCTACACCTTTTCTAAAGCCAGCTTCCATACATTAGGCTACTGGTCGCGCTTTGCCGCTTCTTCAGGGCTTTATAACGTATTTGTAATTTTTTGTTTCAACAGTATTGTTTTCGCCTAAGTTTGGCGGTCGCATCCGCTATATTAATTTAGTTTCATCCATTTTATTTCAACTGACGACTATTCGTTTTAATTTATGTATATCCATTTTAATTTAAATGACGACTGTCCGTTTTGATTTCGTTATATCCATTTTAATTTAAATGACGACTGTCCGTTTTGCCTTATTTTCTGTTTCATGATTTGCTTGATTTACCATTATTTAATTCTGGTGGGAAAAATGAACGAACTAAACTAACAATGTTATCCCCCGACCCAACTGAGCGTATTCATCCAACAGATCGTGAAACCGCTCCTGTCGCCCCTGTATCAGTTGATTTGGTGAATAATGAACTTTGGAGAAAGTTCCATGAGATTGGAACCGAGATGATCATAACCAAAGCTGGAAGGTTAAACTAGTTAACTTGATAGGTTTATCCTTCAAAGCGTAATTTAAAATAACTTCTGAGCTGAAGTTAGCCTTTATTTAATAAAAATTTCGTTGAAAAAAGGATGATCAGTTCTTATAAATGCAAAAGCTCTAAAAAGTTTAGTTGGTTTTTTTGGTTTCCACGATAAAAACACGAAACAGCTCCTTGACAATAATTCGAAAAACGGCAGTCGTTAAAACACGTCTAAAAACCAATCAATTATTTTACGTTCGATATATTTGGGACGTAGACGTCTAACCTACATAAAAAATAAAATTAAAAAAAAATGTTTATAAAAAATTATTACACTTTTACACTAAGCCTCGAAGAAAAATGTGCTGGCTTTAAGAGGGGTGGCCTGGAAAGTGTGGACCACAGTGGAAAAAGAAAAGCCCAAATATGAAATTCACTAAAAAGTGTTGACCCCTCCAAATTGTTTAATAGTTGTAAGACTTGAAGACGTTATCTTTGAAACGAAGTTATTGTTAAGGGCTGTATTGCTTCTTTTTAAAAATATGGAGGGATAGATCCTACCATAGTCTTTGCTAAGTGAAAAAGACCTAAGATTAAATTGTTTTATATTACATTAAAACTTTGTATTACATTAATATGTCCGCATTAATACGAAACAACATTTTCAATGATTAACAAAGTAGAATTTCATCAGCCAACAATAAAACTTTAGTAACTCGGACTATATATTATAGGGAACTTCCAATGGTTTTCTGTGAATCCAGACTCAAGACTTGGAAATAAAATACATTAAACACAACATTTTTAAATATTTTTAGACGAATGTTTCCTTCGATTAAGTTGAACATGAAGGGATTAGATCCGGGATGTCTTTACATCATTGCCATCGATATACTACCAGTGGACAATAATAGATACAGGTGATTTTCGCTCTTTAAACCCGCTTGCCTTTACATGTATACTGTATATATATATACACTGCTTATCGATGGGATTCTAATAATATCGCACAGGGTTGTAGGATCGAAACTCCGCCTTTCCCTCTTTTCCTAAACAAAAAACACGTCAAGTAAGTCATACTAGACAACCCAGTGAGCTCCGATTGAAATCGTGTGAAGGAAAATAAGTCCCATTAACACAATCCGGCATATAGCGTCGTGTTGTTATCAATGTGACAACATGTGTTTTTTATACGTTCGTGTGGCCGAATGGTAAACGCGACCGATACATATATCAACTTTCATACAAAAACGGTCCTAGTGACGAACCCATCATGGATTCGAAACTTGGCTAGGTTAAAAAAAATTGTCTTTTATCCGGTTCTTGTTGGGATAATTATGATTATTTCGTCCAATTCATTATTGACCCCCTTCCCCCACCCTACCAGGTACGTCTACCACAGCTCTCAATGGATGGCTGCGGGTACCACGGAGTCGTGCACCCCACCCCGAACCTACGTGCATCCTGATTCGCCAGCCACCGGTGACGTGTGGATGAAACAGCCAATCACATTCGACAAACTAAAGCTGACAAATAACGAACAGAATAAGAAGGGTCACGTGAGTTAAAATTGATGCATGTTGTTTATGCTAAAAATTATGTTAATGCTTTTTTTGTTTATGGAAATTATGTTAATGCTTTTTTTGTTTATGGAAATTATGTTAATGCTTTTTTTGTTTATGGAAATTATGTTAATGCTTTTGTTGTTTATGTTAATGCGTCAGTGGGTAGCTTGAAACACCAAACATAATTTCAGTTGATCCTTCACTCAATGCACAAATACCAACCACGTATCCATCTCATATCGTGTGGAAAGTGCACGAAATATGACGTCAACAATTACGTACCTACCATTGGAAGAATTGATGACGTCATCAGAGATGATGTCATAACTTTTGTATTTCCGGAGTGCGCATTTACAACAGTCACTGCATACCAGAACCAACAAATCACAAGACTAAAAATTGATAGAAACCCTTTTGCTAAAGGTAAATATGCTGTATTTTAGGATATATATAATATGATATTTATGCTTGTGCTTGTAAATGAAAAAAACCTAGAGTGTTAACACACGGGGTAATCGTCAAATTACCTTGTGCCCACCGTCGGGTGACTAGAGTTATTGCAATGTGTTGTGTTTAATTAAGATGTTCCTTTAATTGATAGAACCCATTATTCTACTAAGTTTAGGCAATGTCCGTTAAGTGCATTGCGGCTATAGCTAGTGATCAGTTCGAAAACTGCAACCCTTCGTTTAAACACCAAGCTAATCGACTGGAAATGACGTGCTCGAGATTATCAACATTATTACAAATCTATCAGCAAAATACATTCAGGTTTCAGGGACAACAATAAATCTTGGAAACCTAGGGAAAGTCCCGAGAAACCGACACAAATCAAACGCCAATTGAAGCCAAAAGAAACATATTCCGCTTATCGAGAAGAACCGACCGCCAAACGTACCAAGTTATCGCTGTACCAACTATACCAAGATAAGGTAATCGATTTTGACCGTTAAACCACAAAAAGAAATTGATCTAACCTTGCAGAGTGTCGGGTACAACGGCTCAGGTGGAATCTGCATCATAAACACTGACAACACAAGCAATTGTGACGAAGACAAGTACGCCAGCAACGATTCGTTAAAATTGACGAGGCCAACAGAATCATCTATTGATATTGGCATGACATCGCAAGTATTCGGACACACGGACACATATAACTTACAGTGTGTCGGAGAAAACTCATTTCATCCTGAGAATCCGATTCTTGGAGATTTTGAACTTGGCCTCAATTGCAACGAAGGAAACAGGGACGTTGCTAAGTCGGGTGATGAATGTTACGTCATTCCTACGCCACACTCGGAAAGTGGAGCAGACGACCATGTCACCAATAACTTTATTATTTGATTTATTGATGATTCCAATTGACACTTAGGCTACATCTTTGCCGTTCGTAGATTTTATCAGTAGTAAAACTCTTAACAACCTTGTCCTTGATTGGAAAATTTGGAAACAGAAACCTACAGCCTATCTATGTTATTTGATGAATCTTGTGCTTTTAGGCTATAGGATGGAAGCTTTTCATGTTTATCTTAGTAAATGTTGAAACACAACGGGCGTTTAACCCACAGGTAATCTCTGATTATCTTGCGTCCACAACAGGGTTACCGGGCTATTGTTGTGTGTTAAGATTCAGGCTATTTATTATTTGGTAGAAGCCATCATTTTACTGGGTTAAATCTATCTCCTCTAAGTGCCTTGCCCAAGGACACAGCCGACTACCAGTCGTCAAACATTGTTCTCGCGAATACACTCTTGGTCGTAAATAAGCGGGTAAAACTTGTCAAAAACCTGTTTAAAACTATTTTTGCCGATCAAAGTCGAACTGCAGATACTTGTTCAAAAAGCTAACAATGTTATCTTTGTAGCTAAAATATTTCTGACTAAAGAGTGTCAACCACGTGTTTAACCACCACCATTTGTAAAACATGTTGTATGTCATATATTCATGGTACATGGTCCCTAACCACAATTTGTGTTTTATACACCGAGCATGTAGTTTGTTTCTGCAAGCATAAACGCATGGGTCCCATAGTTAACCATCCAAACTTATTGTCCATGTGCAGTTAAATAAAAGATAAAAGTCTTAAATTTACGAACATTTTACCACAAATGTTTTAAATTAAAGCTTCTTTTCAAGCGCTGTAGTGAAATTAAGCTAAATTCCCAAAACAGCCCGATTTATTTTTTCATGGTTTCAGAAAATTCCCCTGAGTTTAGTAGATAAGTTTCTGTTTTTATAAGTGACTCATGTTATGTAACAATTCTTAAATTTTTAATCTGATTTGTAGACTGCTTATTTGAGATTCGATTATTCCTTCCGGTAGATGTCGGGGCGACATGCTATGCCAGTCAAACCTTTAACAAAACAAAAAAAACAAAAACGGACAAAAACAATATGTGTCCCATTTTTCCAAATGGGACCTATAATTACCAGGTCCAAATATGTCGGAGTAGCGCTAGAGAGCTCTTGTTTTACCAAGATCGCGGGTGACGTTTCACTTTGTGCCAATAATCTACAACTGATTAGTTATTTTATTTCATTATTAAGTGATATGATCACCATTTGCCCCGCTTGCTTGTCTTTTAACTCTATCAGTTAACAACTTATTAATATTTGTCACAAACTAGAGTGTATTATTATGTTTTTGTATTGCGCAACCTACTTTAAAACGTTGTGTTTTTCAAATTATTACCCTGGCTATGTGACGTCACAATGCATAAGTTATTGTCGTTCGTTTTGATGTTTTTCATGAAACGTGGGAGTTGTAAAATGTACAGTAAACAAAGCGGTAGTGTTGCAAATTTTGTGTTATTCTGATCGCGCTTAGATTAACTGCAGACCTTTAGAGTTTAGTAACCGACAATAGTCACGTCTATCAGGAATCAAGACCTGAAACGCGACATCTGGGGGCCTGTCCGGGATATTTATTATTCCTTAAAAGTATTGTCGTGCTATTTAAATGTTTGTAGTAGAGAAAGAACAGTTTAACATGGAAAAGTTAATCGAAGCTGGTAAGCAACTGGGGTTGGCAGATGAAGCGCTGCTGAGATTTATTAGCGAACAACAAGCAATAGAGCGCGAGGAAAGAAGTAGGGAGAGACGTGAAGCGCGTGAGGCAGATGAACGTAAAGTTCAAGCCGAACGCGAGGCAGAGGAACGTAAAGTTCAAGCCGAACGCGAGGCAGAGGAACGTAAAGTTCAAGCCGAACGCGAGACTGAGGAACGTAAAATGCAAGCCGAACGGGAATATCAGTTAAACCTAAGGAAAATCGAGTTGCAAATAGCTGAGGTAAACGCTACGAGGAGCCCACCTGCTGTAGGTGTTGCCGGAAAGGCTAAAGCGCCGAGGTTGCCGGCATTTGTGGATGGCAAAGACGAGCTTGACAGCTACTTGCTACGATTTGAAAGGTTCGCTACGAGCAGTAGATGGGAGAAATCTGAATGGGCTACGTCTTTAAGCGCCCTTTTAACTGGTAGAGCGCTAGACGTTTATTCTAGATTGTCAGATACTGCTGCTGTCGAGTACGACCTGCTGAAGCAGGCATTGTTGAACCGATATGACCTCACGGAAGAGGGGTACCGTTGTAAATTCAGAGAAGCAAAGCCCGAAAAAGATGAGAGCTCCGAGCAATTCATCATTCGTCTGACCAATTACTTGACAAAATGGGTGGAGATGTCAGGCTCTACTACGTCATGGGAAGAGGTTAGTGCGCTTTTGGTGAAGGAGCAATTTATTCAAACCTGCCCGAAAGAACTTTCGATCTACTTGAGGGAACAAGCGCCGAAATCTTTGGACAGTTTGTCGACGATAGCGGATCAGTTTTTGAATGCACACAGCAGAAATCTGTCGTCAACTGGTAATAGAGGTGCCTCAAGGACGATGTCGGACCAGTGGAATACTCCGGCAGATGTGCAATGTTTTAGTTGTAAACAGCGCGGACACACGGCGAGAGAGTGCCCACAACTAAAAGGTGACGCTAGTCGAATGATTAGGAGATGTTTTATATGTGACCGGACGGGACATTTGGCGAAGGACTGCAAATGCCGTTCCTCAATTAGAAGCCCTGCTAAACAGGTTGGCAGTGCGGGGGAGACCTTAAATTTTAGACGCGAAAAGGACGCGAAAATGGACAAGGGGCGGAAGAAAGTCGCGTGCGAGCCTGATGAAGTTCCCGATGACGTCATGAGAAAACTTCCGGTTCGTAAGGGTCTGGTGGGAGACCGCTTGGTTGATACACTGAGAGACACTGGTTGTACAGGCGTTATTGTCAAACGCGAATTTGTAGATGACTCCCAATTAACTGGTAGTAAAGGATTTGTGACTTTGTTAAATTCAACGACAGTCAAGGCCGAGGTGGCGAATATTACGGTCGATACGCCGTTTTACAAGGGAACTGTCGAAGCGTTTTGTTTGCCGAACACGTTGCATGACTTGATCATAGGTAACGTCCCTGGAGCTAGAAGTCCAGATGACCCCTATCCAACTTGGGAAACGTCATGCGCCGTGCAAACAAGATCAGAAAAATTAAAGAAGGAAGCTAAACCGCTAAGGATTCGTAAGGGTATCCCGTGGACAGTGACCGATAAAGATGGATTCGAGGAAGCGCAGAAGGCTGACTCAACATTGGAATCGCTGTGGACAGCTGAAGATACTCGCGTTAAAGGTGAGCAAGTAACGTCATTTAAGGTGGAAGGAGGTTTGCTGTATCGCATGTTTCAGCACCCAAAGGTTAATAATGGGAAATGGCTTCGCCAGCTTGTGGTACCCCAAAACCTTCGACCGAAGGTGTTAGAGATTGCTCACGAGTCTATAATGGGGGGTCACATGGGTATTAAGAAGACGTTTGATAAGGTAACTTCAAATTTTTATTGGCCTGGAATACGAGATGACGTAAAGCGGTTCTGTAGGTCGTGTGATATATGCCAACGCACTGTTAATAAGGGCAGTGTAACGAGAGCGCCGCTACAGAAGATGCCTTTAATAGATGTGCCATTTAAGAGGGTGGCAGTGGATCTGATTGGACCGATACATCCTCCAAGCGAAGGCGGTCACCGATTTGTTTTAACACTAGTGGATTATGCCACGCGTTACCCAGAAGCCGTTCCGCTTAAGACTATCACGACTGAGGCTGTGGCTGAAGCCCTCGTGGACATGTATAGCCGACTTGGAATACCCGATGAGGTGTTAAGTGATATGGGAGCCCAGCTTATATCCGATTGCATGAGGGAGGTGGAGCGCTTACTGAAGATAAATCACTTGTCAACAACCCCCGTCATCATCCGATGTGCAACGGCCTTGTTGAGAAATTCAATGGAACACTTAAAACGCATGCTCAAACGTCTGTGCTGTGATGAACCGAAGCCAGTGGCATCGTTATATAAATGCTTTGTTATTTGCCTACAGAGAAGTGCCTCAGGAAGGAACAGGATTTTCGCCTTTTGAATTGCTCTACGGAAGAACAGTCCGTGGGCCAATGTCAATCTTGAGGGAAATGTGGGCCAATGGCGCGACCGAGTCAAGCGTGCAGTGTAGTTATCGTTATGTGTTCGACTTAAGGCAGAGATTGGAAGAAACAATGAAATTAGCACAGGAGGAGCTACTCAAGTCACAGATCAAGAACAAGCGTCATTTCGACAAGAAATCTAAACCGCGCTGTTTGGATGAAAACGACCGTGTACTGGTTCTGCTTCCAACGGATAACAACAAACTTTTGATGCACTGGAAAGGGCCATTCACGGTAGAGCGAAAAGTTGGCTTAAACGACTATGCGTTAAACATAGCTGGAAAAAGGAAGACTTTCCATATTAATATGCTGAAAAAGTACTATGCCAGGGAAGAAGATGGCAATAAGGAGCATAGAAGCAGCTCAGCCAAGGCTTGCTGCGCGATGTACGACGACAACGACGGGATGCAAGAATCGGAAGGAGAGGACCTCTTGGAACTGTGTCCACTTCCGTCTAATGAATCGGTACAGGACATTAGATTCGGAGAGCAGTTGTCGCAGGAACAAGTAAACGGAGCGACAGAACTTGCAAAGACGTATGCAAGGGTGTTTGATGATTTGCCAGGCAAAATAGACTGCGTGGAGCATAGGATAAAATTGACGGAAGATAAGCCGATAAGGAGCAAGCCTTATCCGGTACCGTTTAAAATCCGAGAAGAACTGGCAAAAGACATTAAAGAAATGCTACGTCTAGGGATAATTCGACGTTCCAATTCACCGTATGCATCGGCGGTCGTCGTAGTAAAGAAAAAGGATGGGACGAATAGAATCTGTATTGATTACCGTAAGTTGAACAAGGTTACCGTGTTTGATCCCGAGCCTATGGTTACGGCTGCGGATGTGTTTGAGAAGTTATCTGGGGATAAGTATTTTACAACCATTGATCTGACAAAGGGATATTGGCAAGTTCCCGTTGCGAAGGAGGATATTCAAAAGACTGCATTCGTTACAACGGAAGGAAGTTACGAATTTTTAAAAATGCCGTTTGGCATGGTTAATTCTGGTGCAACGTTCGTGCGTGCTATGCGCGAATTGCTAAAGGGGATCAATCACGTGGAAAACTATATTGATGACGTAATAGTACATACAAGCACACGGGAGCAACATTTGGAGACACTAAATTTGCTGCTAAAGCGCCTATTTGAGGCTGGTGTGACGATCAAACCATCAAAATGTCTGATCGGGGCCGAACGTGTCGACTTTCTAGGGCATAATATTGCGGAAGGAGTGATAGGTCTGCAAAAGGACAATGTGCAGAAAATACGAGATGCTGCAAGACCTACGACGAAGCAAGAAGTCCGCTCATTCCTCGGCCTCACGGGTTACTACAGGGATTACATCCCTAACTATGCAACGATTGCGGTCCCGTTGACTGACCTAACGAAGAAGGGTGGGCCTAACACAGTAAGATGGGATGAAGAAGAAGAAACTGCATTTCAGTCATTAAAGAAGCACTTGACCAGCAAACCAATATTAAGGCTGCCGGACACGAATAAACAATTCGTACTGAGGACCGACGCGTCGGATAAAGGCGTGGGCGGTGTTTTGCTGCAGGAGCACGATGGAAAGTTGTTCCCTGTGAGTTACGTCAGCAGGAAGCTGAGCCGTGCGGAGACCAATTACTCAACAATCGAAAAAGAGTGTCTCGGAATTGTGTGGTCGGTCAAGAAATTCTACCTATATTTGTATGGCAACGAGTTCGTACTACAAACTAATCATCAACCGCTTGTATACCTGGAGAGCGCGAAATATACAAACAGTAGAGTTATGAGATGGGCTATGTTTCTCCAGAACTATCGCATAAGATACGAATGTATAAAAGGGTCACTTAATGTTGGTGCGGATTTTTTGAGCCGAATTAACTGATTTAAAGCATGTTGTGCTGTGTTCTTCGTTTAAGCTGTATAAGTTCGTTTATTTATTTATTGTGAAATAGTTTTGTGCGTTGATTTCGAAATCAGGTGATTTCGCTTAAATGGGGGGGTGATGTCACAAACTAGAGTGTATTATTATGTTTTTGTATTGCGCAACCTACTTTAAAACGTTGTGTTTTTCAAATTATTACCCTGGCTATGTGACGTCACAATGCATAAGTTATTGTCGTTCGTTTTGATGTTTTTCATGAAACGTGGGAGTTGTAAAATGTACAGTAAACAAAGCGGTAGTGTTGCAAATTTTGTGTTATTCTGATCGCGCTTAGATTAACTGCAGACCTTTAGGAGTTTAGTAACCGACAATAGTCACGTCTATCAGGAGATCAAGACCTGAAACGCGACAATATTATTAGTCGGTTGTCGTCTATTCCGGCCCGTTGGATAATACCGGTTAAGTGCCGTCGCCTTTCAATCGAAAGGTTGCAGCGTGCGAAACTGGTTGCTAGCTGGGTCGGTTGTGTCCTTGGGCAAGGCACTTTACGGACATTGCCTGAACCCAGCGGGAATTAATGGGTTCTACCAAATTAGAAGGAACGTGTCTATCATATACAACACACTGCAATAGCTTCAGTAACCCGAACGATGGGTGATCTGACGATTGGCCCCGTGTGTTAACCCCCTTGATTTTCCCATTCGCGGGATAACGATGAATATCCTATCCTATCCTATTCTATCCTATTGGAGATTGTCCCCTAATATAATTGGATACCTTATGCTTAAAACTGGCAATGTTCCAGATTATATTACTAGTTATGCTACTGGCTTAATCATATTGTGGTGATAAGCTTTGACGTAATTTGTATTTCCTTAATTATGACGACATCGAATTATGACGACATTCAGTACTTTATAGTCTTATTGCAGGGTTTTAATTTACGTTAATGTGCCTAGGAATTATAACCATGGTAGTACCGGAGAGAAAATGTTATAAGTAGTGTGGTTTGACATAGTAAAGCATATGGTTTGTAGTTGGACGGGCAGGTGGTTAAATATTTATATCCAGTATAATGAAATCTTCGTATACTAACTCGCTGTGTGAACATTTTTAGTTACAAGACATGCGTAAATGCAACTCAATAATTCTGGTGGTGGTCGCTACTTTGAAATGTGCTAAGGTGTCTTTTCGATTCTGAAAACAAACATTCATAATATTTATTATTGTCTACTAAAAATTCTGAAATAGTTTACTTTGCTTTTTAAACTATTTTAGGTTTAGTTTCACGTTTTAACATTGTCTGCTGTGACAGTCGTGTTGCCGATAAATAATCCTTTTAAAGTTTAACTAACACTGAAACAGCAAGACAATTTATTACCTTGTGTAACAGAAATTACATTTTTCAACCTGCTACCAAGCCGGTTGGCTTTGAATGGTAGATATAGGCAGTGATGGGATTCAAGAGGTTCGCATGGGTTCGGTCGAAACCGTTCTTGTAAAGTCAGGATAATAAAGATCCGACTTTTGCTTTTTTACTGACATTGGACCTTTTAGCGAACATGTTGTTAGTAAGTACGGTAACAATCAGACGCTATAATTTAATTGAGTCTATGGCAGTGGTTCTTAAACTTGTTGGAGGTACTGAACCCCGCAAGTTTTATGCGGGCATTCACCGAACCCTTCGTTGAAGTTCAAAATATACCTGTTAAAAAACTTAAGCCTAAAGTGAACTATACATCTGTTGCACATAAGATTTGTTACTCCGCCGAACCCATGATACTGACTCATCGAACCCCTGGGGTTCGATCGAACCCAGATTAAGAATCACTGGTCTATGGCATTTAGCGGCTATTGTTTAATGCAGTAGTGTAGATTAAACAAAATTATAACAATTTCCTTAACATATACGACCACCTAAAATGATTCACCTCCATTGTTAGAAAATAATGACGTGCCTAAGATAAACATAAACAATGATTATGTTACCCATGCTTGTTTCTGCAAGCAATAGGACAGACAGGAAATAAAAAAGAGTAAAACGACAACGACATTACGCGTCAAACGAATTAGTGGATGTTCTGATTACAGTATAGGTCACGTGATAACGAACATTTCTTATCATTGTACCGACATACCTGGTACACACAGAACATTATGATGTAATCTAAACCACAGCGCATGCATATCTGCATATAAAGTATGTTTGAGCTTCGTAAGACATTTAAAATGTTTAAATAAACAACCAAATATCTAAAGTAATGGATTTTAAGCCCGGCCGACCTAAATTATGCTAACTTTAACTAAACATAACGTCGGAGCCATTCCCGGTATAATATGCGTTGAATCTGATGGTAAATGCGGTCAAACAGTTCGGAACAGTGTTAACGTGATTCAGGGAAATTCTTGTACGTAATAGAACACTTTACGAAAAATGACCATTTTGTAAAATGAATTAAAACTTTTCTTTTTAAAGTGTAGTGAGAACAACCGTAATTGTTTCCAATTTTGCTTCCGACTACGAATTAGAAGGGAAGTGAGTAACTGGTTAAAGGGAAGAATATATTCAGTGAACATGTTGTTCACAAGTCTTGTGATAAACACGTAATTTGGTGTTTGTAACGAGGTTAACCACCCGAGTAATGTGGTTCAGCGTTAAGAAAGTAGTAGCCAGTGTTTATTATACTTTATTAATGTCTCTCGTATTCACAATTAATATTTGCGCTTCTGATTGTTGTGCTAAACAGCATCGTGGTTACGGTCATTTACACAGGTGAGCTCCATTTTGGATATGATATTCATGTTTACCCCTGAATTGGAACACAGTCGGGGTACCGTAGCTATTGCAATGCGTTGTGTATGATTTAAACGTTCCTTCAATTTGGTACAACCGAGGATATGATATTCATGTTTATCCCCGTGAATTGGAAAACCGTCGGGGTACCGGAGCTATTGCAATGCGTTGTGTATGATTTAAACGTTCCTTCAATTTGGTACAACCGAGGATATGATATTCATGTTTATCCCCGTGAATTGGAACACTGCCGGGTACCGGAGCTATTGCAATGCGTTGTGCATGATTTAAACGTTCCTTCAATTTGGTAGAACCGAGGATATGATATTCATGTTTACCTCGTGAATGGGAAAAACCAAGGGGGTTAACACCAGTGATGGGATTTAAAATTTTAAGAACAGGTTTTATTTTGTATGTATACTTACCAACACCAAAAGGTCTAATGTCTGTAAAAAAAGCAAGAATCGGATCGGTGATTATCCCGACCTTACTAGAAAGGATCGACCGACCCATGAGAACCTCTTGAATCCCATCATTGGTTATCACACGAGTAAATTGTTAATATCTCTCGTATTTAATCATTCCAGTAGTTCCCAACCAAAGTGTTGCTTGAATTACTCAAAAATGACACAAAATGTTGCAACACTTCGGCTCGGAATAACAAATGAAGGAGAAAATAATGGGGCCAGAACTTAGCTCGGGAAAAAATCGTAAAATTGTACCGTTCCGTATTTATTTATTTTTTACGCCTTAAGTGCAACTGACTAATTTATACCGAGTGAGCAATACCGCTTAAAATTGGCATACACCAAGTCCTAGTAAGGCGTAAATTTGTTGTTTTCACCAATTCGCGATTTCTTCATGCCTTTGCTTATCGTTAATAAAAGTGCATGCATGCATATTCACAAGCAAACCGCATTGTTAGGTGGGTTTAGCCCAACGTAGATTGCTGCGAACTACACGAGGATAACGCTGATTTAAAACGGTTTTGGACGTGATCGGTATCCAATATACTTAACCCATATTCTCTACACCGTCAATAAACCACAGAATTTTAACGTTTTTGCCTTCCCATTCAACCTCAAATGGACCGGCTTGAACGTACCTTTGGTTTCCTGTGTTATGGAAGCTGGGAACAGTTGCATAGGATATGATATCGGGTTACAACAAAATTAATGCTTTTCTGATCATGACGATGATTAAGTTAAATTAGTCGATCGTTTCTTCTACAAAGGAGCAAATGTGATTCACAGATAAATTAAAACTAAATGTCGAATTTCCATTGATCGCAAGTTCAGCCGCGCACATAGCGACATAACAACAATCGGTCTTTTGTTCAGAATGCAAGAAACAGGATACAGACGAAACGCTTTATTCGGAAACTCAAAGGACGTACTGCATATGTAATAATAACAAGTGTGGTTAAGCAGCATCACCGTACGCCAGCTATTGTAACTGAGTTTAGGTAACTGGTGTACGAAATGACGGCTTAGTAGATTGGACGTGTATCTCCCAAAACCCTAATCAGATAAAGTCCCATGAAAATTATTTTTCTGTCTACAGGTTAGAAATTGTACCATAGAAATGCATTTATTACATTAAGTTGTTGTTTTGTACCGAGGATTAAGATGAACCCAACAGGCGTTCGGAATATACCAGTTGAAAATGTATTCACCACCCGTGAGTTGTCTTTTTTGTTTTTATACTTTGCTGCGCTGTGAGAAACCTTGTGTTTGCGAAACATTTTGCAGTTTGTGATTTGTGTTTTTTCTTCGTGCGACTACATGTTGTGTCCAGGTGTAAAACACTTTGTACTTATAGTAGACCAAAGCACTGCGTCATCCTTGTTTTAAATCACACAAACTTTCAACTTTTACTTAAAAGCTTTTAAAAGAACTATGACATGTTGTATACCACAGTACACCCCTATTATAGTTGTAAACAAAATTTTGATACACCCATAGGTTTACCGTACACACGATTGAAAAGCACTGGATTACAGTACGACTAAATTTATTCAGATGTGATCGTTAATGCAATATTTCTATTATTGATTAGAATCTACACCTAATGTCACGTCACAACCAGCACCGACAAACGGAACTTGCTTCAATTTCGACAACAGCGCTGCGTCTATTGCGTCACAATTAATATTTGCGCTTGTGATTGTTGTGCTGAACAGCATCGTTGTCACGGTCATTTACACAGGTGAGCTACATTTGGGATATGAATATTCATGTTTACCCCATGAGTTGGTGCACAGTCGGGCTACCGGAGCTATATTGCAATACGTTGTGTATGATTTACATGTTACTTCAATGTGGTAGAACCCAGTAATTTACCGAGTTCAGGGAATGGTCATTATGTGCCTTGTCGTAGGACACAACCGACTAGGATAAAATAGGATATTCATGTTTATTCCCGTAACTGGGAAAACCTGGGGGTAACACACGAGTAATCGTCCGATCACCTCACGCCCACTGTCGGGTTTACCGGAGCTATCACTGTGCTGTGTATAAACAGTTGTTACTTAAATTTAGTAGAACCCATCATTTCACTAGGTTTGAGCAATGTCCGTTACGTGTCTTGCCCAAGCCACCAAACAAATTAGTCGGACAAATTATTCGAATGTAAATCTCACTTCCTTGGCAGCAAATCCGAAGCAAATTATAGTTTACTACATACAAGAGGTGGTTTGTAGATATGCTGAGCTGGCATCGAAGAATCGTGTGAAACGTTCCGCCATAAACTACAATCGGTGACTTTACTCCGCCTCAAACCCGGTGTCGACTTACAATCCCAACCCGCATAAATATTTATTTTAATTGATCAAAAAAACAAGCTAATATGTTTATATTTTTGACCCACACAACTAATTCGGGTAATGGTTGATTTCTTACTCAACAGGACCGAAGAAAACTTACAGAAAACCAGCGTTCGTGTTCATTGGTAGTCTGGCCACCACCGACATGATATTAGCTGTCACTTTGCTGATGTACACTGCATTAGCAGCCGGCAACTACCAGCTGCCAGCAGACACCTGGGTGGTGCTAACAGCGACCACTAGTGTTTGCTTCAACGCTTCAGTGAACTTCCTATTGGTCGTCGCGCTTGACAGACTACTTTTTATTGGCTACAATCGAAGGTTGGCGCCATTTTATTTTGGTAGTTCGCCCCGAACAAAAAATATGCTAAATGTACAGTCGTGTGGCCGAATGGTTAACTCGACCGATACAATACAGACTTACATACAAAAAAATTAGAAACTAGCCCGTCCTGGATTCGAAACTAAAGCCGGTTAAATTTATTAACAAAATGTGCTAAATTGAACAAATATAAATGAAACAGGATCATTAAATGGCTGTGGCATCTTATATATAATGACAACATTTGGTTTTAAATGTAGTAAACAAAGTATTAACAAATAATCCATTTTAAGCGGTAAAGGTTAAATCCGGCAATATATGAAACACGTATGTCTCACTCGACTTTTCAAAAACTTGCCATAAAGCAAATGATTAATTCGGCCATCAATCAAGGCTCACAGCTCGACTAAAGGCTAATTACTCTTGGGCCAATTTGCAGAAAAAATTTGGCGATTTCTGCAAAACAGTTGCAATGTGATTTTATAATGTTTAGTTCAAATTAGTTTAAATATTACCGTTCCTCTTAAACACAAGGAACTGCACTACACAAACCCATTTTAATTCCTGTGCTGGTTTGCATTTTCCTGTTATAATCAGAGCAACAAGGAACTCCGCCGCTATTGCACAACGCAAACCCATTTAACTTTTGTGATGTTATTTTCCAATCAGAGCATGAATTTTCTAATTATTTTAGCTCTGCTTAAACAGCAATTTAAATAAGTTCAATGGCCACATATATAAGAGTGTGCTTTGATATTACACCACCCGTTCCTTAGCGCATATCATATAAAGCGAATTTATATTGCAGATACCGGAAAATAATGACGAAACGCAAAGTGGTAGTGCTCATCGTACTCTGCTGGTTGGTCGCCCTCGTGCCGGTTATACCTCTGTTAGCCGCCAAAACGGGCTCGTGCGCAAAGTATTGTTTGTGCCAGTACAATCAACGATTGGTGTGTGCTAACCCAGTGTGTTCAAGAGTTGTTAAAGGTAAATATTTATTAAAATCAATTTGCTGCTCGTGTAGAGTTGTTTTTTTTACACAAATTGGATCGGTCACTTGTTGTCGCTTCCGATACTGGAACATAATAAGCAAGTTGACTCATGATACACGTGAATAAATATATTCTCGCTTTAATGATTTTTGTGCAACTTAAATAAACAACGTAACTTTGTACACATCAATGTAGCCTATATGTTGCATGTAAACGCGATTTATACCAATGTTGCAATCCTTTTGTATTAACCGGCACGGTTTAACTAATAATATATGATACCCTATTTATATTACAGGACTTACAAAGCAGTTCCTGTTCGGATTGTTCTTCTATTTCTTGGTAATGTTGGTTTCCATCGGCGGCATCTACTTTGTTTTGTTTTCGAAGGTATTTAATAAAACTAATTATCTGTATCATCGGAAATTATGCGTCGATCTTTGTTTAGGCTTCACACATACTTACCGAGTGTATACAATTGCATAGTTGGTGGTTCTACATATCTATATTTGCTTGCGCAAGGTTGCTTATTAACCAACAAGAAGGTTGCGGTTCGAAACCACCCGGTGGCTCGCCAATCGACTAAGTCCACAGGATGGGCAATTAGAGGACATTGCCAAAGCTCATTGGATTTAGGTGATTTACTTAAACTAAAATAAGATTTCTATTATACACAACACACTGCGTAAAGCCCAACGGTGGGGACAATGCAGTCATTCGATGGTGGGCATGAGGTAATCTGCCGTTTGTCTGATCAGTAATGTCCCTTGAGTTATTCCATACATGAATATCCTGTCCTTTCCTTGTCGGGCGCCCGTATAAGCAATTTCCTTCCATTGTTACCAAATCATTAATCCTGGCTAAAATAAATCAACTATTCTGGAGAAAGTCAACAATGCACCCAGGTGATGCGACATGCAAACCGCGTTAAAGATCTCACCGACGGGGCATCGACCCGCGGAAAATCGAAAAGAATGCAACGCGAATTCAAACTAGCCCGCACTCTCGGAATCGTTGTAGCAACTTTCTTCTTTTGCTGGTCCCCGCTTATGCTGCTATACGTGGTGGACTATGCAGCTCCCGGGGCTAATATTGAGGAAAGCGTCGCACTGGCTATAATGGTAACTGTCGAATAATATAGCCCAGCAGTCTTAAACATAAAGCAAGAATATTAAATTTTATCTTAATGAGGCGATTCGAAAAATGCTTATTATATTTTCAATCAAAGATATTCCGACGATAGTGTGCAATTTCCTATATATCATCTGGAACAAAAAGAAGACTCCTAAAATTAGCCATAATAATAAAATATGGTCGGTCCATTTCTCCCAAACGTCGATTAGGATATTCAGCACCTTGTGACCCAGCTTCACTCACACTGATCACTACTTCCTATCCTTGTGTATATTCCCAGATGCCGGCTGTGCTTAACTCGGTGTGCAATCCGCTTATATACGCTGCTCGTATCCCAAGAATGAGGCGGTACCTCTGTCCATGCGCCAGTAGAACAGATGACACCAGCACTGATGGTAGTGGAAGCAGGAAGGCACGAGAAAGGATGAAGAGCATACCTAGCATCCGAACTAAATCCAAATCACAAAGGGAAAGTATCAAGGTGATTGGAATTAGATATTTAGTTATCATCACTGGTTGACCCCCTGAAACTCCATGTAGCCCCATGTTATCCCATTTACCCATCTAACCATAGTTTACCCATGTGACCCAATGTATTCCCGTTTGACCCTATGTGCCAATTTAACCCCATGTGACCCCGTGTAAATTTATGTAATCCCGTTTGACCCATGTGACCCCATGTTACCCATGTGTTTCATTGCAGCGTCCGATCGAGAGAGACGAATCAGCGGGGACTTCCCAGCCATCACAGGGGGTTTCCCACGCGGAAAGTACGCTTGGTGAGTTATTGATGTTCAGAGTCGAAAATCGCCCCAAAAAAATCGTGATAAACTGTTTTTTTAACATGGAATGGAATTCGCCAGCAGGCTTATTGCACGGCTACCTTCAGATAGTCTGTGCTGTCGTCGAGCTGCCAGATGTACGGTTGAGGGGAAAACTAAAAGGAGGGGAGGGCGGGGAAACTGCAAACTAAAATAAATATTAGGGCATTAGAGTTAGTTTTAAACATGGGATTAGAGTTATGGTTTGCTCTTGGGTTGAGATTAGTTTTTAGGGAAGGGTTAAAATTAGTTTCCATAGTTTTAGCAAGCAGTTTACCGCCTTCCCTCCTTTTAGTGTTGCACTACAGTTGATGGCAGTTTAAACCTCCTAACGCGCACCCCCATTGCAGGTGAATTACCCAGCAAAAGCAACAAGTTGAGCAAGACTTCGTCCCGCATCGCCCAGCGACTCCGGTCTTACATCGGGAAGTCTTCATCTGCCAGCGATACTGAATCCAGTGGAAAGCTCACCAACGGCTTCTCGCGTGTTAATTGTGACGTCAGCGTCACACCAAGCGCGCCAAACAGCGGAAATGAAACAGCGGAAGCCCGTAATGACAACGTCACAGGCAGTGAGGTGTAGAAGACACTTGTCACTGGTGTGGTTCAGCTTACTCTTGTAAACACACCTGAGATAGCTATGCTACGGTTATCAGCAGGTTTATAACATACAAAATCGAATTAAACACCTATCGTCGCATAAAGCGTCAAAAAAATTAGTACCGATAAAGTCAAAAACACAAAATTCGTACCAACAAAGGTGTGTTAACGCCTGTTTTCTTATCTTATTTCTATTGTTATCGTCCGATATAAACAGAGAGATAATAACCTATGCTTCCAGTGCAGCATTTGTAGTTTGGGACTTAAAATTACCTGTCCTGCACGACACTGTTCCTTTCATGTACATACTTTGCCTAGATGACGGACGCAAAATAAAATACTCAATTTTCGCGTTTTCAAATAAGAGAAGTTTTAAACTGCCTGTGCCTGTTCAGAAGATCTTTAAAGCGTAAGTAAAAAGCCGACTTACTTATGGCATTCCGTTTCACTTTAATTAAAACGCAGAATATGCGATTTGATAGAAATATTTCCCGGATTTGAAGTCCACTCTTGAACATACTAACACAACAAACAGGCCAAGCTATCTTGAGTATGCCATCCACACTACTACAACGAATTTGACAATGCTTTCCAATCCTGAGTGGCCATTATTTGATCTCAAGGCTCATTGTGACGTAATATTATTTGCTTTGCTCGAAGTGTGATTTTAGGTTTTTGTTTCAAAAGTCTTAGATGAGTTTTAAGTCGAGATTATTCGATCGATAGCAGTCAGTGGTTGTTAAACACAGCTTAAAATGTGTCATGTGAGCTATTATTAAACAAATGTGCTGTGGTATTTTCTTGTGGCGTTTTTGTTTATTTTTATCCTAGTGTAAACTTGTTGTCTGAATATATATTAGAATGGTATGAGTAGCGGTTTAGGTGAAATTTTTATCAAATATACCCGATATTGGTGTGTTATATTTTAACGGGGCAAACGCTACTTCAATATGAAACGGGCATAAAAATTTAAGTCATTTGATTACAACAGTAGAATATACCATGAGAGGCAAAGGTATGCCATGTTGCAAATAACTTGAAAGGACATATTTTAAATAAATATAGATCTAATCTAATGCTTTTATTTCCGTTTTCGTGACTGAATTGTTTTTAGACATGAAATAGTTTAAAACACAGGCAATCGTCAGATCACCTCGCGCCCACCGTCGGGTTACCGGAGCTATTGCAGTGTGGTGTTTATGATTCACACGTTCCTTAAATTTGGTAGAACCCAATATTCTGCTCGGTTTACACAACTTCCGTTAAGTGCCTTGCTTAAGGACACAACCGACTAGCTAGCGACCAGTTTTGTACCTGCTCTATACGGTTAAAAGGCGTCACACTAAACCGCTAGACTAACCGGTAGAACTAAATTCGTCTTTCGGTTTTTAATTTATTTTACAAACCAGAATTATTTGTAAATAGAAATATATTCTTTGTAGGTTAATTGGCGTTTAAAGTTAACCCTCAAAAGTTTAAAGGTCAATTAAAGGGCCTTTGTACAATTGTAGATGGAGTTCTAATTAAGGTTAATTTGATTAAGATATCCAGTAACACACCGAAGAACCTCCTAAGATTTCGTCAAGGACTAAAGGTATGATACTATATGTGTTTAAGTTTGTGTGATATATCTACCAGTATATTAGGGTGACAGTCGAAATTATGGAAACATGGTAAGTAATGCTTATATTCATGCAAGGAAAGACATGCTGGTATACCCGGCCATTATTGATCTAATTCTAAACTAAACACACCGCCTGTATGTGATGAAATGTGTTTTCGAAATTAGAATATCCATGTTTTGATTACGTTTACGAGAATGGGAAAACGCAAGGCGCGTTTTTACAAAGGTGATGTATATGGTACAATCCAGTAACCAACTAGGTTTAAGCAATTCCCGCCAAGTGTTCACCCACAGAACACAACTGAGTTGCTAGTGACCAGATTTGATTAAGAAAACCTTCTATTAGAAGGGGGTGCACTAACCTATCAAGCTATCGGTCGACTTAGTTTTTTGTAAATATGTGAGTTCTTACCCGTTTTGTTTGTTGGTTATTTAAATAATACACCATTATATCATACAACTGAACTTAGTTTGTTAAGGACTAGTTATTTTTGGGTAGATTTTAAACAAATACTCTGGATTGGTTGTGTGTTTTTGTAAATTGAATAATAAAGTTTAACAAAAAATAAAATTATTAAATTTACAGCTCGAATCAATTCTGTGACGTGTCCGAATTGAGTTCTGATGACGTTATGAAGCACGTGACAAACCCACGTAGTTGGTATCACCACGACATCTCGCGGCAGATAATTAAAAGCTTGGTACAGACCGGAGAAAGATTAAAACTACAGGAATCAGGTTATATTCGCAATGTTTACCCCACAGTAGAAATGTCCATTCTATAATTAAGATCCGAATACCATACTAATAGGATATGGTTCGGAATTATTTTTTTGAATCTAGCAATTCAAAATTAAACAAAATAAGTTTAAATAGGTTCAATTCACAATGGGAAAAAGTGATTTTTTTTTCGTTAACAGTAATAATTGTTTTATCAAACATAAGTGTCAGTTCATTTTCTTTATTCAATGAGCTGTAAATGATTTTTGCTTGATCTGTTAGTCTATTTCAAAGCAACCGAGACTCTATCACGAAAGCTCGTTATGGGTATCAGTGATAAGACGGTTCCTCACTGCTCAAGTAATAATTGCCTGGCACCTTTTTGCAAACATCATCAGTATGAGGGTGTAGTATGTTTTCAAACTTGTGATTAGTCCGAATTCCGATCAAAGTCCAAAGCTCGGTCCCTTGAAAATAGGTTCGAAGCTAGGTCCAGTAAAAATGGGTCCGAAACTAGGACTAGTGACAAAAAATTATGATTAAACAAAACAGGAGGTCACAGAAATGGTCGTATAATCATGGTTTCTTAAGATATGAATTGCGTATAGTTGTTCATAATCCACGTACCGCGATATAATGTCCACCCTGCTGGTAATTTCAATTTGTACAGAACCTTCTTCATCGATGAAACGGGCAAAAAATTCAAATCACCACGTGGCGCTGAAACGTCATATTCGACGTAAAGAACCCAGTTTATTGGAGCTAGTGACGTCATCAGGTGATGACGAGTCGATAAGAGTAGTGATAAGAAAGAAACCGACGGACGAAGTGAAGTTACCGGAGATTGAAACAAGAAATCCAGCTGATGAATTGGAGAAGCCAATTTTCAAAAGTGAGTCGGATTAAATGCAACAGCCGTGATGTTTTTATTCGCTTGCCTCTTAGTTGTGATATTAAAGATTATCGTCAATGTTTAAAAATAACAGAAAAACTACAATTTAGATTAGCATTTAGGGTTTTATTCAATTTTCCTACATTCAATGTTTATTGTACCTCGCTTGTGCTGTGCTTCAGGACATTTGAGTTAGAGAAGCCAATTTCCAATAGTAAGTCAGATTAAATACAAAAGCCGTGGTGTTTTTAATCGCTTGCCTCTCAGTTGCGATATTAAAGATAACGATTATCATTAATGTTAAAAAACAGGGAAAACCGTAATTTAGAGTAGGGTGGGCATTGAGGGTTTTATTTGAATCACATTAATATTTCAATGAACATTTTAGTTGCGATATTAAAGATAACGATTATTATTAATGTTGTTAAAATAAGGAAAAACAAATTTAGATCAGGGTGGGTAGTTGGGGGTTAATTTGAATCAAACAATTTCTTGAATTCAATGTTTATTGTTCCTTGCTTGTGTGTTTGGGTACAACTTCACAGTTTTCGAGAAACTGATTGAAATATACTTACACAGGGCCAGAGGAAAAACTAACCACCCGTGAACCCAAGAATGCAACAGACCCGATGGAAGTGTCGAACGGGAAAGAAGCAAAAGTGAAAATTCCGATTTTCGGCAAGAACTTCACAACGGTAAGTTAGTTTATTTTAATACTCCGTGCATTTGGCGACAAGTAAATAGTGTATCTAACTGATCATAAAAGTAAAACACATATAGATCCTCTAAACAAAAAGAGAAATAAGGTTGTTTCGTCATTGTCTAAAAGAAGTTACCAAATAAAATTAAAATTTCAGAGTTTTAACACAGTATTAGCAAATATGTACAAACCTTGATGGGTTCTAACAAAATGATGGGTTCTTTTAAATTAAAGTAACTGAATCATACACAAAATAATGCAATAGCTCCGATAACCCGACAGTGGGCGCAAGATAATCTGACAATGTGTGTTAATCCCCTTTGTTTTCCCATGGGGATAAACATAAATATCCTATTTCTAACATATATCTGGATATACTTCGTGGAGAACGCCATAGAGAACAGTCATGTCACGTCGTCACTATTTTTCGGGTAGTAGAGTGTCGAACAACAAAATTTTGAGATCCTCTAGGTGGCGATAAAGATGTATAAAACACAGTTTGTGTTTAATTTTCACTTAAGTGGTATAGTCGTGTGGCCGAATGGTTAACGCAACCGATTTATATACCATTCCATATATAAAAAAATAGACTTAGTGACGACCCCACCATGAGATCGAAACTGATAAAAAAAACGTAAACAATTATTTTCGTGCATGCAATTTTCCGTATATAAGTCCGTATCTAAGTACATTGTCTGTTTTTTACTGTGTTTCATGGTGGCCCTCCTTTATACATTCATTTGTCTTTCTTCAGTACCCAAGTGACCCAGCAACCAAAACCCCCCGTCGTAAGTCACTGGAACCAGTTTATGGTGTTTATGGCGATTATATGGTCTGCAACCATGCTGACTACTATACCTACGATAAGAGCAGCGCAGAGGCGCCACACAGCGGCAGAAGTTGCACGCTTAATTATCTGACGCCAGAGTTGGATGTGGGCGTGGCAGCACACACCCCTAGAATCAATCGAACACATCTTGCAGTACCGAGTTGCCAAGCTTATCACATTGCCAAGTAAGCAAAATATACTACTTATTACACTTTTTTAATGTAAGTATAAATCAGGGGTTGGCAACCCTTAGATTAGTCGCACAAAATAAAAACGCATGTGCACACTCAAACTCTTTACGTTGCACAAAATCAACAGTCTTAAAATCGTAAAGCATACAAATCAACAGTTTTATTTATCTTGATATTGTTTTTGTAACAATAGTTACTATTAAACAGTTGTGCTAGTTATAACTATACTGTTATTGCTGGATGTTTGGTTAAAAACGTTTGAATAGGTAAATAAATGGTTGGCACGTGAAATTGCTTTCATTATGATATTATTCATAAACTGACACACTACATTTAAAAGGTAGCCTACCCCTGTTTTTGATGTTATTCCTTTATCCAGACTCAACAGTAAAAAACGGAAGGTTCCAGACGAAAAACAAGCCAAAGAAACACCACAATACACCTGGAAACACTGGAACGACAACGAGATAATGAAACGACAATTCCAACTCTACCACGAGCAAATATCCGCTGAGAACAAGATTCACTTGAAAAAGGATTTCTTCTACAGGAAATTTGACCGCCAGGTATATTTGTATTACTTTCAATAGATGAAAGTTTGTCGACAATGCGGAAACTCTTTCGGCGGTTTTCGTGCTCAAGAAAACCTTGGCATAATTTTTTTCTGAATTTTTCTTGTTTTAAATTGCCCCATAATTACGCAAACAAATTATTTGCGAATTCGTATGTTAGGGAATTCAAATATTGGGTAAAAATAGCGCAAAACATGTCCTGCATTGAACAAATTGAGATGTGACTTTTTACATCATTTTGTTCAACAGGATTTTACGAATTTGTATACTCGCTATGAAGAACGGAGGAACTCGCCCATTCGTAGATGCTCGCCAACCGAACATTTCGATATGAAGTCACTCAGATATTTCGATCAAACTGATTCAACCTTGGGACGACCCTATATAACCTCTGAAGAACCATGTGTGGTCAGTATGGACACGAAGCGTCAAAAAGCGTTGGATCGAAGACGGAGACTCAACGACATCAGGGAAATGAACAGACACAACATCGAGCTGGTGAGACGAGTTATCCGAATTTACGACGAGACGTCGTATGGAGTGTGTGTTAAGCACGATTGTGTGTGCGGCTGAGCGTGCGTGTGTGGTTGGAAGTGAGTGTGCGTGTGTGGTGGAGTGCGTGTGTTGTTGGGCGTGCTTGTGTGGTTGGTCGACGTTTACAACTGAGTGTGCGTGTGTGGTTGGTCGACGTTTACGGCTAAGTGTGCGTGTGCAGCTAAACGTGTGTGTGTGGTCGTGCGTGCGTGTCTGAGCGTGAGTGTGTGCTTGGGCGGGAGTGTGCTGTTTGGGCGGCGTGCGTGTGCGGCTGAGCGTGTGTGTGCGGCTAAGCGTGTGTGTGTGGTCGTGCGTGTCTGATCGTGAGTGTGTGGTTGCGCGGCGTGTGCGGTTTTGGCGTGCGTGTGCGGTTTTGGCGTGCGTGTGTGGCTGAGCGTGTGTGTGTGGTCGTGTGTGTCTGAGCGTGAGTGTGTGCTTGGGTGGGCGTGTGCGGTTTGGTCGTGCGTGTGTAGCTGAGCGTGTGTGTGCGGCCGAACGAGAGTGTGTGGTTGGTCGTCCGTGTGAAGAGTTAGAATATTACCACAGCACATGTGTTAAGTCGTGTTGGTACAGTTAAAAAACGTATTAATGACAATGGCACCCAAGGTTGTCATCAAATTAAAATAGAATTCCGAATGAATTCACAGGTTTTTAAACTCATCATCATTCACAGTTACGACAGAGAAGAATCCTCAAGGAACTGGACGCGTCGAGCGATCAAGCGAAAACGGTTCTTGATTCAAAACTTTACCACATATTTGGTGAACTTTCACCAGTGCAGCACAAAGTGAAATAAATACAAATGTCAAGTAATCGCAAATGTATAAAGTCTTCTGCCACGTCGTTAAGTTTCAATTGTATTTTTTTATTTTGTCTTTTAATAAATGATAGACATTGGTATATACTGTTGATTACATCGGTGAGACTCTGTCGGTATATTTCCATCGGCGTAATCAAAACAATTTGTAAAGTATATAGCCACATGTAAAATGGCGGACGTTCTATTCTGAGACGGCGGTCACATAGTAATGTTTAGTAGGGTTTGTCAAAACATCGGTAATGTGACCAGCTATTCGCGATAATTTGAGCAGTCATAACCACTTTCTGACAATATCAGTGAATCAATCTTCTGGTATTTTCCCCATGTTATAAATAACAGTCAAAAACGGTAAAGCGACAAAAACAAAACAATTACCCAATTCGTTTCCCATCCTTATTCTAATTGCTTCCGATGCTAATTAAATGTCTAGAATTTCATCTTTTACTTCCACGACACATTGAGAATGAGAAGTTTAAACAAGAACATTTAATTCGGGTCTTTCCGTCATAGATTTGCCTGCATCGTTTCCGTTACTTCGAAAATGACATCAGTAGATTTGTGTTGTTGTAGGCTATACTTGATTGAACATCGTTTTTTAGAATATTAACGAAAGTAATTTTGACAAGTATCAATACAGACTAAAGTAATAATAGTTATGAGTTGCCTAAAATGATTGTTTAAAACGGTTTTTCATAAAGTGTACAACTATAAATTGTTCTTATGGACGCAAATTCCAATGTATTGTTTTCTTGTGCCTGTTGCTTGAAAAATCATTTGTTCCATTTAAATTTTATGAAAATCGAAATCTGAAGTTATTAAGACATAATATATCTTCGGATCAAAACTAAGTTCGGAACATTATGTGATCGGGCAAGCGAGCGAGGTCCGATGAGCGTGGTAATTAGTTTCTAAATCATATCCGGATGATTATTTGAACGTTGCACTAATGAGTCTGCTATATACGATTAACTTCGGATAACTGGTATAAGGAAAATATGTCTACGGTTAACTGGTTAATCTACCGTTAACTGATATAAAGAAAATGTGTATATTGAAAAAAACTATATTATTGGAAAAAAGGCCTGCAAAATGAGTCTTTAAAACACGTCAGTACAATATTTCGGAAAGAATATTGAAATGACGTAAGTATTTTGTAAGTAAAACGAGTGGTGTGGCTTAGATTATAATAATTTTAATAAATCGAAACATGTGTAGATAAACCGACCTTTACCCTAATAGGCAGGCCCAGCTTTTAGATATAATTAGACCCTACAGCGTGGACGAAAATGGTGAAAGGAAAATGCTTATATATATGTCTTGGTCCCGAGGATACAGTGAACCCACAGTACATACTAATGTCATGTAATGCATATATATAGGCCCTTCTATGTAATCGAATAATTGACCTTTTTTAACTATTAAACAACTGGCCAATTTCGTCAACCACGTGTCGACCAGGCAATAACAAGGCAAGGTAATATATGAAGATCCATGCAATAGTCTAACCGCGAGATATCGTCAGCTTATTAGATCCTCACGCTATAGACCGCGTGGTACAATCCAGCTATCCAATGACGTGGTACAATCCAGCATGGTTAACCCGACCGGTTCATATATCAATTCGATATTTAAAAAACATACTAAGTGTCGGGTCCACATGGGATCGAAACTAACCCGGTAAAATAAAGAAGAAAAACAATCTAGCATCTCTTTTCCAGTAATCACCTAATCCGAACTACTGGATTCGGGCAAAGATTATCAGAAGTGAACTCTCCCAAATACAGCAAACATGGGCGAAGTATAGACGAACAAAGCCGTTATTGTGGTACAGCGAATATGCTAGTTCTTAACGTCTGTCGTGCAAGTATTGTTGTATGGTAGGAGAAATATTAGATATGGCGCCAACAATCCAAGTATAATCTGATATTCCAATTCAAATACACGAGGTGTCAAATGCGCTTGGATAAGCTCAACGATTTAAGTATTGAATAGCATGATAAACTATGCGGTCTACACTATAATCCCAAAGTAAATAATCGGAAAAGTTCATACGTCTGATGATCCTTTCTATGATTAACTATATTGTGACTAATAAAGTACAATATAGCCTGAATAATACAAAAACCAACATGGGCTGTGCCTAAAAGTACAAAAGGCCGACAATTTAATCTGACTATTTCAATATTTAATTTAGTCCTGTATGAGTTGTGAATGGAATTAGGTATTTGCTTATACAGTCAGTACGTGTTTACTGATTTAAGAACATTCAGCGCATACGTGTTGTATTATCAACAACATTTTGTTACGACGACAAATAGAAAACGGCCTACTTAAATATATACATCGACGGAAAGTTTATTTACTGATTAAAATAAGTGACCTTTTTAATGCAAAGAAGATTTAGTTTTCGGCTAAAGTTCGACTAAATCTGGGTTTTAATGTCAGGATTAAGAAATTTATTAAATTTCCATAACCATCATACACGGATTAGAAAAAAGTCGCCAGAATTGGCGCAGTGATTTACAACAGAATCAGAACTTTTCGCTGAGTTAAATGACGACAGACGGTTCTTGGCAATGCAGTAAGAATTGTTACCGCTTATTGCTGCTGGCTTTTCTGAGATTGTTCAATGGAGAAATTTATATGTTGACCTGCGTTTATTGTGGAAATGCAGACCTACATGAAAATGTTACCAGATTGTTTACATAATAAGCTCAATTTGCAGTGGTTTGCTGCATCAAAGGTTCAATCCAGTACTTTGAAATATTTGCCTTACAAAATCAATTTAGAGCACCATTAGCTAACATGTCCTACAACATTAATGTCCTCCATATATTAGGCTTTTTGTCAAGCTGCCAGTCGTACTTGCGACTGTAATTATGACAAGCTGACAATTTTATTTCTATTTATGACCATATAATTCCCATTCTTCCATTATTCGTTGTAAATCTTCTTTGTTAAAAAAAATTCCGCTCACTTGAAACATGTCTTCAGACAATTTTTATGACGTCACAAGTAGCCTTCTTCGCTTTAGAGGTACCAAGTTTAAAAGCATTGGTAATGTGGCAATCTGATTAAAATTGTAGGTTTAGCTTGCAAACGGTACTTATATTGAATAAGTGCGAATTGACTAGATAATAACAACTGTTTCTTTAGCTTGTTAGGGAGTGTTATATTGACTTAAGTTAAGGCAATATTAAGGAGATATGGCAAAATTTTTCAAGGTATGTATGTAAACTTATTTGGTGTTCATCTTTTGTTGTTTTGTGTAAGTTTAATAAAAACTATATTCAGTAGCACGCCAGAACGTCAAAATGCTGTCAAAGGCAACTGGTTATGTTTAACATAATAACATGTACCACGCCAACTCGAATGGTTTTTAAAAATAATAATTCAATGCGAACAAAATATGCCAAAGACGTCGTAATTTACGAACATTTAACATAATTTCTCACAGGTTTCAGCACCTTTGGTAGCCATTCTGCTGATTTCGACCATAATTCTCCCATACGTCCAATCGGCTTGCTTTTTCGCATTTGACTGCCTTGATAGATCGGCCAATGTAACCCACCAAAGTGGCGAAGTGTGGGAAACGGAAGATTGTCACAGATGCTCGTGTTGGCCGAGAAAAATCCATTTGGTAAGTTACCAAACCTTGCGAGGAAATACCGTTCAAACACTAAACCCCATACCAAACATAGCTCGTTCGATACATGGCAATTTGGTTGGATAGAAAGACACTTAAAACAAGCACATATAACCGATTATCTTAGCAACGGCACTTTCGCTTGTTTGAAAACATACAATATTAAAACACTAAACCTCATATGACACATGGCAATTCAGTTGGATAGAAGCAATAATAATTCTATTATATATTATTGGTTTTAGAATATTAAAAAAAAGTAATTCACACTTTAATACAGATAACCATTAATCTTAGCTACGACATTTCCGCTATTTTGTAATCATCCATTTGTTACAGAAAACATGTTTAGAAGTGGACGATGGTCCAATACTGAACGACGATTACGCGTTCAACCCCAAGTTCAGAAAATCGAGTGTTATGACCGTTCGTTTGATCTCTAATAGTCAAAAACGCAAACCGCAACGCACCAGAGAAGTCGTGGTTCCTATGGAAGACGCAGGGAGCTTCACTTGCCCTCAACTTCCCAGCCCCGAGAAAGACTTGGATCGTATCTTTGCCCCCAACCTGGTCCCGGTGAAATACGTGGTGGAAGCCAACCAGATGGGATGCTGCACCATGTGAGAAACTGGTTGCTGTTAGTTGTGTCCTTGAAAATGGCATTTAACGGACATTGCCTGAACCCAGCAGATTATTGAGTTCTACTAACTTAAAGAAACGTCTAAATCATACATAACACACTGCAATATAGCTTCAGTAACCGGACAGGCGCTGTGTAATCTGACGATTGCCTGTGTATTAACCCCTTGGTTTTCCCAAACAATTTCCCAAAGAGGATAAACATAAATCTTCTATTCCAACCTGAGAACATATAGTTGGTGACGATTTGTTCCTTTTAATTGGACAGAAAAATGCTGAAACTGCTAAAAATGTGACGTATTGTGTGCTTAACAAATAACCACGCGTTTTAATATACAACCTTATAATTAATTTAGCGCTCACAATGCAGGTGATATAATAATTAATACCCTAAAACCACTCGCAACGGACTATGGTTTACTTTAAATGGTCTTTTACAGCCAAAATAGCCAATAGATTCAGAATTATGCTCATAATTTTTTTGGAACCTGTAAGCTAAAAATAAGTCATTGAAATCATTCTCCCATCCAGGTTTGCATACCCGAGAGATGTTCACCACGATTGCGAATCGATTTGGATGAAAGATGAATGTCGTTTCGACATTGTGCTTCGGAATTCAACCACCCCGTGCCCTCATGCATATTCTCTGGTCGGAAAGTGAAATTTTTTAAAAACATTGTTAATCGAAAAAATCGTTTGTACAGATCTGACAGTAACTATTACTTTACCTTCATTGGAAGGTAGAATACTTCTAATCGAAATATTTGAGAAAGTATTTCAAAAATCTTGAATATGTATAATTTGTATTGTTAATTGGAATTTTGTTTTATCAAAGTCGTATCAATTGCTTTAAGAAAAATAAGATGTTAAACATGTGTTCAACTTGTGTTATGTACATAATATGTTTTCGGGATGTCTTCAAACTTTGCTTTTTGCCTCCGATTTTAACACATGCACGCAAATCTGTTTTCACGTCTTACCACGAGCACTTGTGAAGCGATTACTCGCCACAAGCCACCAAGAGTAAACAACAGACACTGCCAGGTACTTGCTGCGCCACAACCATGTATGCTTGTTGTTTCCGTACAGCTTTAACCCTGTTATTCCAGTTTTAAAGGGCAATGTTAATAAATGACACATCCACGAAAAATGTTTGTAAAAAATGAGGCTCGAGGTCGCTGTCGCGTGTATGCAATGCATGATGGGCATTGTATGTGCATCTTTACTTGGTAATAAGTATCTGATTCTCGCTTATTCTTTCATTAATCGATTCTTTTATTAAAAGGCCCAGGATAAATTTAATGGTCAATCAATATAAGTATTTGTTAGATGTTGATTGCTGGCCTCATTGTACTATGTTTGTCTAGAAGTATTTACAACTTGTTCCTTGATAGTGAAACCTATGTCTGTGGAACCTGGGTAAGTTTTAAATCAATCTACATTCCCCCACATCAAAGGCAGTTTTAAACACAAATAAAATATGTTTTATCTCGGTTTGTTCTTTGCGTCTGGTCTTCCCTTGGCAAATGGGTTATGTTATGAAAAATAAACCACAAAGGTAAACATGTAAACTTAAACCCAAACGCTAAACTCGGCGCTAAAGAGTATGGTTAACTTTTTATTAGTCATTGTGCAAATTCCTATTTTTAGTGTAATTAAACTGGTTTGTTTTCCTGTGTTTACTTTATACACGAAATTGAATCATATTCTGCTTGTTCCAGTTAGTCACCTTGTGTTGGTGGTAAATACTGTAATAAACATTTGATGGTACCACAGCCCTACGTCGCGCAATTAATACAGTCAATTCTTAATAAAAAAGGACGGTCGTGTGGCCGAACGGTTAACGCGACCAATACGTATACCGACCTTTACAAAAACTGTCCAAGTGGCGAACCCATCATGCGCTCCAAACTTGGCTCGGTAAAAAAATATTATACAAAAATACACTTATAATTTCCGACCGGTTTATATACCAATTTTATCCAAAATATGGTCTTGGTAGGAAGCTGATAGTGGTTTCGAAATCTAGCCTAGTAAAAAATTAAAGAAAACTTTAGTAGTAATATTAAAATGATCAAATTGAATTAAAAAATAACGGTTTTTTATTGAGCTAGTTTTCGAACGATTGATGGGCTCCTTACCAAAACGGTTTTTATACAGAATCGTTCTTTGTATCGGTCGCGTTAACTATTCGGCTACACGACCGTCCAATAGGAGTTTTTAATTAAAATTCATAACCTAATAAGCATAGTTCTGCCCTACGGCGTTTAAAGTTCTCGTTTAACCTTCCAAGAACAGAATTATTTTTGTTTTATTTCCAATATCCAATGTTTCGTATCGAATCAGTCCGTTATTTCATCGCTCTATGTGGCTAGCTATATGTGGTGTAGATACCGCTGTCATTTTAAATCGGGTTTTGTGATTAATCGCGTCAGCAAATTTTTTGTCAAGTCACAATGGAGGTGTTCCTAGGTGTATATATCGGCGTGTCGTATGTTAAGCTTTAACCATTTAGCCACACGACCATAT